>JAINUG010000006.1:1330281-1795281 GCA_029706075.1 Aldrovandia affinis
AAATTGATATTGACCTGGATTAAACCCAAAATTTGTCCTTTCATAAAAGTTTTTATGTTTCAAATTCACAAGAGAAACATTTTTTTCCCCCACAACACATTTTGGCGAGTTCATTTTGGTGATCACTGAACATGCTAAACTGCGTCAATGTCGACTGAATCCAGGCCGTTGTTTGTGCGGGCCCCTTCCTTACGCGCTTTCTTGGTGTCGGTCTCACAGATGTCGCTGGGGGGGCCTAACCCAGCCGCATTGAACGCCCGCACTTCAATCATATAGCGAGAGTTCGCCATCAGGCCTTCTAGGTTGAGGTTGTTCTCCCTAGCCGGGACGTCGCGCTGCCGGACCACCGGGTCACCGTCGTAGGACTTACTCCAGTATGTCACCTGGAAGGTCAGAGGTCATCAGAGCTCAGTCACAGCCTGGCTCACAGCTTCTAGTAGTAGAAAACTTTATTGTTTCCCGGAGTGGGAAATTGGTTTGCAGTAAAATTGTACAAAACAGTAAGTATCAAATATTGATAAATAATTTCAACATCCCAAAAAACAAATTCAACATGCAAAGTAGCCTCCGAGCCCTTCCATGCGATGTCTGATTAGACGAGCTGGGATGCTGGCGGTAGAGGGAAAAGGAATACAGCGTTGTACGAAACGCACTGAGCCTGTTTAACGGAAGCCAAAGGGACGCACCCGATAGCCCTGCACCGCTGACTGGTAGACGGGTAGCCACGTCACGTGGACCTCCGTGGCCGACAGCGGCTTGGCAACCACATCTGTGGGGGCCTCCGTGGGAACTGGGGGGGGAGGGACAGAGCCGTTCGCATGTCACAATCATGTCAACTGGGACTGGAGCCAACATATCCACCAGTCAGAGACAGGGAGAGGCAGTGTCACACTGCGGGCCCGCGTGGTGTACTCGGCTCCAGGAGGAGGCCCAGCCTGAAACACGTAGATATTGTTAAAGTACTATCACACAACATAATATAGAACACTTGGGTGGGTTTAGCAGGATGGGCCGCTGCACAGTAAATGTTTGATGTAAACTCCAACAGGGTCCAATAGGGATGAAATGTAGTCCTAACAGAGTAAAATGTACATTTATTGAACACTAAATGTTTTGCTGTGTTCAGTGAAATGCAGCTGGTGGGTGGGCATAAACATACTCATTTGAAATAAACTGAATAACCCATAACCCATTTTGATTGTTTAAAAAAACGATTTTTTCCATAAACAATACAGAATTTTAACAGGTTCTTTTGCCCAACAAAAACCTCATGGCCACAGGAATTCAGATGTTGTGTGTGAGAGCGTAGTACAGGGGGAAATGCAGAGTGTTGATTTTGTCTGTCGGGAAAGTCAGTGTCTCTCATTGTTGCATTAATCAGACGTTTACTTGAATGTATTTATCAGTTCATTAAACAAGATTGGGGGGACTGAAAGATGTCCTTATCCTGTGCTCACGAAAACCACTCCACATTCTTCATGAGTCGCACCCTTATGGCACGCACTGTCTTTGGTCTGATATTAAATCTGAAAACTGGGCAGGGTACCAAGTATGCATCAGACCAATCAACAGGGCTCAAATCCTTCACCATTCCAGCTTTCTAGGAGCGTTAGCCAAGGAAACACCAAGGATTTCATTAAACGGCAGCATCTTGTGGCCATGGCGGCTTGTTTGTCTTTCAGTAGCAGTTAATAACTTCACCTGGAATACTTCACATTGTTGGAGGAATTATAGTGTATTGTTCTTTATTACGCATAAATGAATGATTTCATTTGATGGATACACCTTGGAGGTTCAAATGTCACAGCATTAAAATTCTTTGGATCAGCCAATATGTTTATGCCAAATGCATGGTCTTTGCATCAGGGCAGGGCATAATGAACACCAAAGGTTTCCAGCCAATACTGTGAATGGGACGCTGTCACCGGCATCACATTCAAAGCTCATTGCTGCTGGGGCAGTTGTGGCTAACTAGATGTGGGGTAGTTGTAGGGAACAGGATGTGGGGCAGTTGTAGATAACTGGATGTGGGGCAGTTGTAGGGGCAGTTGTAGGGAACAGGATGTGGGGCTCTTGTGTCCCTCTGTGGCCGTTGCTTACCATCCTGTGCGGAGTAGATGACGGCGGTGATGCTGTAGGGCCCCTCCCCCTTGTTGTTGAAGGCCTTCACCTTCACCTGGAACTCGGTGGCCGAGGGGATGGCCGAGTCTTTGTGGACGTACTGCCGGGCCTTGGCATCGGCCACCATCACCTTCCGCCACTCGCTGTAGTTCTGGGGCTTGAAGGCCACGATGTAGCCAAAGTTTTGCCCGTAGTAGTACTGGGGCTGAACGGGCTGTGAACACATTCAGGCCAAGAGCAATCTTTCAGTTTTTGGAGAGGGCCTTAATGCCGCCATGTGCACGACGTGTCGCGCATCCAGCAGAGCTAACCTCTTAATAAAACCAGCCGTGTCGACCAACTGCCTTTTGCGATGAATATTGCCAGGTTTCCGACACACACACACACACACACACAAAAACCCCACCGAGTGCATGAAACATTTGTCAGGCGGACGATGGCTAAATGAAAGAGAGCTTTTTTAAGACTCAGCGCAGATGTTCGCCTGGGCTTTTGCAATGGTGCTTCCGCTTCTGTGCAGGCGCACCTTGTGGGCTGAGTCCTCGCGCTTCTGTTCTGCCTCTACTAAATGGGCCCTGGCAGCCGCTTCGCTATGGCAACGCAGATCACTTTCTACCCTTCTGGGCCCCTCTGTGGAAGGGGAATGCACACTGCGGTGACTGCTTTAAGCAATATGCATGTAAATCTGGGGCGCAGGTTCATTTTAGGGGTCTCATTGGGGGCCATTAAAGATGGCGAGTGGCTCACACAGACATACAGTATGTTTCTATGGCAATAGGGGGAGTTACTGATATTCCTCTTTGACACAGTCAAGTTGAATGATAATTCCACACAGGAAAGAAAATGTTATGATGATGATGACGATGATGATGATTTATTATTATTATTATTATTAATACAAATAATAATAATAATGTGATTTTCTAACATATGCATCACTAGGGAGCTCTTATCCTTACCTTATGAGATGCCCAAATAAAATGCTCTCCAAATAAAATACCTCAACTCAGTAGAGAAGAGTAAAAAAAGGTAATAAACTAAATAAATAAAATAAAGTGACAGGGTGAAAGATGCTCACACCTACCGTCCAGGTGATGGTCAGCTCCTTGTTGGCCCTACCCCCACCGCCGATGTCCGAGGGAGCCACCACGGGAACTGTAATGAGAGAAAGGGGAGAGCGTGAGGGTCAGGTTACAAACATCGTTGGGGCAAGTCAAGGCAAGGAGGCGGATCATTGCCTCAAGGTATTAGCTTGTCCCGTGGGGGTGGGCGACGAGTTTGTGGGGGAGAGTAAATGGAAAGAATAGAGGGAATAATTGGCCACTAAATTCGGAGAAAAACGGGGAAGAAACAAACAAAAAGAAGTAAGGATGGGGGAATGAGGATTCATGAGTGGAACTGCAATGTGCTGTCAATCTCTTACTAGCTTCAACCAATCTCTCATGGCTCAAATTTACAGCGTGTCACTGATAGCTTATGGTAACTCTGCCCAGTTTTTGATTTAAATGGCACCTCGTTCTGCTATCACTATCCTGTACCTCTGCCAAGGCCAACACCTTACTGTTAGCGCAGGCACCCTGCCATTGCTTAAGCCCCTCAGCCAAACCCCCACCCCGCCTTTCTTACAGAATAATGCCCCTCTGATTGCCAATCTGGCTCAGCACGCTCCAGCAGTCATGAATTTAAAAAGGTACGCCAAGTGGGCTCTCTACCAAAAAAAAGAAGAAAAAAAAAGGTAAACGCACAACCATCTGTATTTTACGCTGCAGTACTTAGGGGATTAGCACAAAGACTACCCACAGGCGATGAACGAGGGAGCACTGTGTGTGACGGGTCAGAAGTCGTTTCCTTGTTTGTACCCACCTGCCTCCAGGGTCTTGGTCTTAGTGGAGGGGAGGCTGGGCTCGCCTGTTCCTAGGGTGTTGGTTGCTATCACCCGGAATTCGTACTCTGTCCAGGGGATCAAATCAACCACCGTGGCGGTCTCTGCATTGCCCTCCAAGTTGGGAGGGGCTGAAAAGGAGAAACGTGAGGGGTTCAAAGTGACGTGACAGCAGAGGACATTCCCCGGTGATGTCATTGCAAAAGTCGTAGTAACCCGGGCCAAATTTACGCCTAACTCGTGCGCTATCCAGGTTATTAATTTGGCTCAAAGCTTTTATCTATGACGAATCGCTGTGGAAAACACAGGTAAAAAAAAAACACAGACACACACACACACACACACACACATTGCTCCACAGCTGTAAACAGTCTTGTTATTGGAAGAGGGCGATGTTGTTGGTGTCGCACAGAAACATTCAAAAAGTATATATTCAGTAACAGCAAAAAATAAAAGATTAATAAATAGATTTTTCCATTTAAAATCACAGCGTTGCAGCTTGGTTACTTGGTCGTTTTTTACTTGCTTTATTATTTGTTGAGTTATGAGACATTTACTGTGCCTGGAGCTGAATGAGAACTTTTGATTTGTGGTAAAAGAATAATAATAAAATAAAATAAAACAAAATGACAAAAATATTTTTGCAGGAAGATATATCCCACAGATAAGAAGCTATATTGTCTGTGCATGAGGGCACTTAAGTGTGCTAATCTCTCTTTGTGTTCCCTTTTCTGCAGCGTCATGACAACAGTAAACAGTCATCACGTGCAGCTTCATGACAACAGTACACAGACATCACGCCAACAGTCAGCTGTCAACAGTGCCCCAGTTAGCAGAGCAGGTAACGGCCAGGAACACACAACATGATTTCAGCCCGGACGTCGGCTGCGGTTACTGTAGAAACTCGGGCCGCGTGTTCTGATGCCGTAGAGCGGCTTAATGGCATAGCCGTGGAACACGTGGAGGACTCCAAACTGCGTATCTCGGAGTGTTTATGTGATGCATTGTTGATTTGACGGCAGCTCCTGGTTCAGGAATGGGAGCCACATCCTCAATTGGTCACAAATACCGTGACTCTAAAATGACTAAACCTGCGTGATGTCTTGACCCACTCCGCCGTCAGAAATCATTACAATTCCTCACCTAACAAACAAGGCCATTATGGCAAACAAAAACAAGCGCAATTAGCCGTGATAACTGCAAGTACCAGAACAGAGTAGAAAGGACACTGTATAAATTTAGTGCAAAGCGATTTATCTCAGCCGCTACATGTGAATGAGGAGAGATATTACGTGTGTAGATTTATAAGCACAAGTAACTTCACACGTGCTATTACTACACATTATTGCAATAAAACAATGGGACAATAAATTAAATAAATAAATGTAAATCATAGCTGAATTTTATAATGACAGGTACGTGTAGCCCAGGCTCTTATAGTTTTGACAAACTATTTGCTGGGCTTCTTAAACCACATCCAGAGGGGAGCACGTTGCTGTGTGTAATGGCCAGCAGGGGGCAGCAGACTCACAAGTGGTGGCGTTCCTCCAATCCTCTGGGTACAGGGAGAAGGAGTCCCTGGACTGGATGGTGTACTTGGAGATGGGGCTGTGGTTGTCCGTGCCTCGGCTCCACACCAGCTTGGCGGACTTATCTTTGACTTCCTCCACCTTCACTCCACTCGGGGGTCCGGGGGCCTACATCAGAAAGGGGGGAGGGGGTCACTGGTCAGTATTTCCATCACTCTCTTGCTTTCCACAGTCTTGAGGATCCACTGGTTACTGTTACCGTTTCCATTTGGCATGTGTAACAAATCATTACAACCAAGCTACTGGAGGTACCGGTCAAACTTGGCAGCCCTTCAAACTCCATATGTTCGCTTGCGCAGTGGAATAGGTTTTCCTACACAGCATTGCCTTTACTGACCTTTTGTATGTGCAACTACGACTGTATTCCAAACACAGTACAAATCAGGTGCTTTGATCTGGACTGATTTACAGTTGTGGTTTAAGAGTGGTAAACAAATATGTTAAAAAAAAAAAAAAAAAAAAAAAAAAACTTACACACAATCTTACTCCACTGCAATACATTTTGTGCCAGCTGGTTAAAAATCCTGAGCCTGCTTCAGGAAGTATATCCAGCTTTACGTATAAATGCCTGAAATGTATGTTGCCATGGATACTTTTGGGGGGGGGGTCTAGGCCTGGGCTCCCCCTCTGTTAAGCGTTTTGTGACAATTCAATTGTGAAAAGCGCTATACAAATAAATTTGATTTGATTTGATTTGATACAGGACTTTTGTTTTGGTTCATTTCCGTGTCCTGTACTCAGAATGCACCTCTAAACACCTCCCCTTTCTCCCGACAATCTGGCGGCTTCTTGGACACAATCTCCCGTTACCGTTCTGCGTGCTCTGGACTAAATGCTACACGAGGCGAACGGCAGACTGAAGGAAAGGACACACGGAAGCGAGAGCCACAGCTGTTCCACTTCAACCAGATATCATTCACGTGCCGTTTTGTTAGCAGAGCAAAAAACGAGTTTGTGCGCCTAATTCCCCTTTCATTCCCCCGGAGATGTGACACAAGGGGCCCCTAATGCTTCCAGAGAAACAGATCCAGTCTACATGGTAGGGCACGGCAGGAATTTCTTCTGTGAAGGGGTTTGGCACCTTACGTGCTCTCGAGAAAGCTATAGAGTCATTTGTTTCACGCTGATCTGAAAGGCCTTTTAATGGCAAGTCAAACTTAAGCACGAACGTTGACAGAACCCAGGCCCGGGCCTTACAGCTATCATTGCTGCAGTGGAAACTGTGCGTGCGTGTCTGCTGTTACTGTGTCTTGCAGATGGCTTGTGTCGGGTTCGTTCAGAGAGCGAGCGCCGCCATTGTGTGCCTCTCATCTCTCCACACCTGCTCTTAAGAGCCGAATGGAGGTGACAACAGGGCATCGCCACACAAGAGGGTTTTTTTCCCCCACCGCCGTGAGATATGTTTCAGTGGACGAGAAAACCGCAACGTGTGCTCTATGCGGCAGTGTAGTGTAATGGTTAGGGAACTGGGCTTGTAACTCAGAGGTTGCAGGTTCAAATCCCAGGTGGGGCACTGCTGCTGTACCCTTGAGCAAGGTACTTAGCCCGAATTGCTTCAGTAAAATATCCAGCTGTATAAATGGATTGCATGTAAACTGTGTAAGTCGCTCTGGATAAGAGTGCCTACTAAAATGTCAAATGTAAAATGTATTCGACCTCAGGAAAAAAAAAAGCTTTTCCATGTATTTTTATCTCCTGTTTTTTTTTTTTTCTTTTGCTCACAAACTTGAACGCCCCGGTTGTGTTTGTAGACCGGGGACTTGTGCTCTCCTCTGAAACGCATGTAGCCGGCTGCTGCTTCTCTTCACACTGCAGGTGCCCTGATCGGCCAGAGGAGGCAGTCTTGCGCAAAGAGGTGCGCTCTCTTCTTCTTTGGGCGGAGCTGCGAAAGACTGCGAGGGGCCGCAGCTTCAATCTGGCACATGCCCTGATTTCACTCCAGACTATGAAGTGTGTCCCTCTGCAGACAACGAGCGCTTCAACAAGAATGGTCAGGCCACTGAGTTCTCAGCCACAGTTAGCAGCAGCACTGCTTCGATCGCCGCGCTCACACCGCATCCTTGACCAGATGCACCACATAGGAACCCTCATCCAGCTGCATGGGACAACAGGCTTTGTGATACATGCACAAATACAAAACACTTGAGTAAATTAAGGGTTCTGGTGGCTCTTTTACGGGCATGACTGGTTACTGAATGGTTTGATGAGCATGAAAATTATATAAACCATATGCCATGGCCATCTCAGTCACCAGATCTCAACCCAACTGAGCACTTACGGGAGATTCTGGAGCAGCGCCTGAGACAGCGTTTTCCACGACCATGAACAAAACACCAAATGATGGAATTTATCATGGGAGGATGATCTTTCATCCCTCCAAAAGAGTTCCAGACACTTGTAGAATCTATGCCAAGGTGCATTGGAGCTGTTCTGGCGGCTCGTGGTGGCCCAATGCCTTATTAAGACACTTTATGTTGATGTTTCCTTTATTTAGGCAGTTACCTGTACATGCCTTGTTCAGTCCATTTACACTGACTTGGAGTAAAACAACTGTGTGATTCATACCCGTAGTTGGTGCTGACAGTGTGTTCAGACTTGCCTGACAGCTGTAGACCAGCCCAACTTTGTGATCACACCAGATAGTTTTTGTTCTTCTTATAAAAACTACAAGACCCATAACTGGACTTTAATGTTGGTTTAACAAATTACTTGGAACTAAAGGCTTCCTTACGGTGAGCTATTTTGGTCACGCCTTGTCCCATTTGACACCCGTAATGTTTCACAGAGCAATAATCACACCTGGCTCTTCACAGCGAGAGGTACATTACAGCCTTAGCGCCTGTAGCCAATAACAAGTTCAGAAAAACATATGGGGTACGGACATGGCAAAAAAAGACAGACTGCTGTGACGCTTGGCGGCTGAAAGTAAATAAACACGCAGTACTGAATGTCCTTTCACTTTGAGAGAAGGAGAGAGACAGAGAGGGAGAGGGAGGGAGAGAGAGAGAGAAAGAGAGAGAGAAGAGAGTTTATTTAGGCCTCTACTAAAACAGAATGTGTTATTCGCTACATTACGCACACATGCTGCGTAATACATTTGCCAGGATATACAGAACTGACATCCACTGCGAAAATACGAGCGAAGAAAGAAGATATGGCCTTGGTGACAACTAAACAAGCCATGCTTCAAAGCTTTAAGAGATATCTGACCCAGTAATGTTCACGACTCTTGACCTCTCATAAGGACACTTGTGAATGAACGTTTTATTTAGCCTAAAATGCTTCATGTGAGTTCCCTGTCAAACCTTTTTAAGGGCCCATTCCCAGAGCAGGAAGCCGTTTCTCCCTGCTGGGAAAGTTTTCATGGCGCGAAGCCGGAAACTCAGGGTTGATGGATTGCCCCTGGCCGTAGGGACATCCCAACCACTTACCCTCGCATGAGACGGTCACAAAACACAGAGGAAAGCCATTCTCACTTGTTAACGTTTGTCTGGATAAATTACTGCATCCTTTTTCTGCACTGCTGTTGCAGTTACAGCTTCCTGTACAACGTGGCTGCATAAATATGAGAATCCAAGGCCTGGATAAAAAATGTTCCCGTAACTTTGACTTTGAATACGTGCACATGTTTTTTTGTTCTTCGCAAACATAGTTCGGAGACATCATTTTGGTCATTGCTGAACACAAAACTGTGTCGGTTTTATACCTACACACAGAGAATTACATATGTGTGTGGGTATATATATATATATATATATACCACTGTCTATATATAAAAAAAAAAAAATTAAAAAACAATAAAAAAATTTAAAAAAAAATGTACATTTTGTAAACACATCAGTGGAGGCTGGTGATCTGGGAACCTCGACCATTGGTCTCAACCTGTTTTAATTTACAAGCGAGCCAAATAATTTAATGATCCATTGGCAAGGGATCACAAAGCCTCCTCTTAATTGTGACTCACGTTGTAGCATTCCTTCCTCATGTCACATTAGATAAAGTAAATGACAAGGAGAGGTTTAACTGCTAGCTTTGAAAAACAAGCAATAAAGCCTAGCAAACATGTCAGTTCGGGGAATTTGGTCCGTTGAGCGTAAATGACCTGATCTGCACAGACATTTACAAAGTCAATATTCCTTGAACTCAGGTACGGAGAACAAAGAGTGGGCTACATTTATCCACAAGTTCAGATCATCTGTAGACATGAGAAAATGCTAAACAATTTTGTACACAAAAACACTATCACAAAATATAATTGGGAAGCCTATAGGTATTAATTATTCAGCTAATTAATTGTTTGATTAATATTCCCGGAATGTAAATGGAAAAAGATTGCGAGCAACCATTCATTTAAAAGGTACGTTGTTCATCCTCCTCGGCTTTAAGCCGACAGATCGATACTGATACGTGGCACACTTAACTCAGGTTCAGTACTGCATTCAAGGGTACAATAGTGTTCAAGTGCTCCTCTCAGGATGTGACCCTGCAATCTCGGAGGCTCCCCCACCGTGTCTGTGCTTAGAGTGGCTCACCTCTGACCACCAGCACGGCCGAGGCGGTGCTGTTGTCCACGACAGTCTGGGCAGTGCAGGTGTAGCGTCCTGCATGCTTCAGCTGGGTGTTGATAATCCTCAGATCGCCGCTCGAGTCCCGAGTCTGAAACACGTCTCATTGTCACCCTTTACTCATACAGACATTATAGCTTTTTTCTCAGATTTTTGGCTACAAAAAATAATGGGAGTGTCATCTCAAATGACATTTTTACATTTAATTGTATTTATTTGTCCCTTATTTAACCGGGGAAAGTCCCATTGAGACAGTGGCCTCATTTACAAGGGGGAGCTGGCCAAGAAGCAGCAGCTGAAAATCACATGGCCACATGTCACAGTAGCCTCAGGCCAATACATTGCGTACAATTATATATAATATAAAAGCAAACAGAAAGTAAATATGGCAAGAAGCCACATGTAAATAAATGAAGAAGCAGTCACAAATAAATAAATGAAGAACCTGACTTTTGTGAGGAAAAATAAAACAGCTACTACAAACAAGGCAACACCCAATATCAGTTTTGTCTCGAAAAGCGAATATAGTCTGCCCCTTAGTGGCCAAAGATAATATTGCAGGAAACATTTCCCCCCCACAGATAGTTGTAATATAGTAAAATATTGCGGCTAATAAAACACCATACACAATTTTGGGGTTTGGTTTCAAGTGCCTGAGTATACGTCTAGGTTTTTATGTGCACTTTGAGTTTTCAGCTCCGTCAGAAAATGTAAATAAGTATTAAATAAGGTTGGACAAATGGAAGGAATGTCATTACAGTTAATGCATTGGATATCGCATTTCTCTTGAAGCTAACATGCCTCCCACGTACCCCTGCTTTGTCGCGTTGGTAGTGCTCGGTCTCACGGTCGAAGTCGATGACGTGCGCGTTCACGGACCAGATGAATTCGATCTCCAGGCTGGGGTCGTGTGATGCGGCACACTGCAAGCGGGAGCTCTCTCCCGCCATCACATCGGTGTTGGACGGAGCCAGGGTGATCTTAGTGGCCTCTGAAATCACGCGGGAATACAAATAATTTAAAAACAGCACTTCAATTCCACCTGTAGAAACAGCCAAGAATAAGAAAATAAGAAAGCATTGACACACCACCTGTAGAAAGAGACAAGAGTAAGAAAGCAGTGAGACACCACCTGTAGAAAGAGATGATACTGTCATCTGCATTTTCATATTTGAATCATTTCAAATAAATAATTCAGATTTCAATAGCCCACACTTACATAGTGCCTGCATTCAAAGGACATCATTTGTCATGGGTACCATTAAAATGAGGGCTTTCAGGGATTTTTTACACACATACAACAATTATAGGTTGCAATATTAAGTGCAATATTTGAGAATAGGAATGGACACATTTTAGAGTCCAGCAGAGGCATGGGCAGGCTTTCATGACAGAGGAGGCAGTATGGGATTGGACGTGATGCACTTGGCCAGTCTCACCACTAGAGGGCATGGAAGGTAAGACATTAAGAACAGAGGGCACTTTAGATCAATAAGAAAGAAGGAACAGTTTGTCAGCAGAGACGTGCAGAAAACGGAGGGTGTGTGTGAGAGAGGTGAAAGGAACAAGTACGGGAGTGTGTGTGTGTGCAGACACACAGAAGTCCCGGGCGGCCTGTAACATGCTGATGGATGTTCGATGCTGGAAAGACAACTAAAACAGCCGGGAACAGGAGCTGAGTAAGTGGGAAGAAAAAAATCCAAAGGCTTGGATCTATAAATCAGGGATGGTCAACCCTGGTGCTGCAGAGCCACGGTGCCTGCTGAATTCATTTACAATTACAGTAAAATCATCAACCAATTTACACCCAAAAAAACAGATGAGGTGAGTTAATTGTGTAATCAGCTCCTTCAATTGATCAGTAAGCGCTGCGTAACAACAAAAACCAGCAGACCCTGTGGCCATCCAGGACCAGGGATGGCAACCCCTGCTATAAATGCTCCCAAAACAAGACGGGAAGATCTTTTCAGGAGGCGAGTATGAGAAAAGAAATGAATTAATTTATTCATTTGGCCAGACTCTCTTGACGTCTGCCAAATTAGGTCACCAAGGTCACCATGAAAATAAACATTACTGTGCATGGCATACTAATATACAAAACCAACAACCAGAACAGTTAGCAGGTCCAGGAACACATCCAGTAACAGAGAGAGACTGAGCATCAAGCCGAGAATCGGCCCTGGAATCTAATAATGGAGATGTAAATGGTTTAGTGTGCAAGTAATGCCAAACAATTATCCTTAAGAGGACCATTACCCTGCAGCTCATGCTCTTACAACATATACTTATAGTGTTGTACGGTGAACAAAGATTGCTGCATTCAGCATATTAGATATCAGCCAGGCAGTTGCTCTGATCATATATTGGGGGGTGGGGGGCAGGGAATCCCATCCCCACCCCCACCAATATTGAGAGAGCCCTAAATTGTCCGCCTCAATAACCTGTCTGACCTCTGTCCATTCCTAAAAAGGTATGCACTTTTGTCTACACCGTAAAGGGCCACAGCACAGCAATACAAAGAAAAAAAGACCAACAGGATGCTGGGATACATAGCAAAAAGAAAGCTTGAAGATATTTAGAATAAGCTAGCTTTGCAAACAAATTGGCTAGCTGGTTAGCAAACGAGGTAGATGCAAACTGATCCGTCCATGCAGGATAGCTTTGAACATAGGGAGTGGCAACAGTGCCCCCCCTCATCATGAAGGTGATAGGCCCATATTTGGGGAAATAAGGTTCTCTCGTCGTTATTATACTAAAATAGCCACTGGGCGGTGGGAGGGGAGGAATTGTAAAGTGAATGTAGATGATGTCACTTCCTGTTATATGCCACCATTCGAGGTCCTAAAGTCAGGACTTACATGCCCTCTAACCTTGTTTGGGGTCCGGTTTAGCCGTGCTAGGCGTTAAGATGGCGGATGTCGAGGGGGTGAGCTTGAAAGATTACAAGAGAGAAATGTATGACTATCCAGGGGCAGACAGAGAGAGAGAGGATGGGCTCGCACCATGTAGGACAAGAATGTGAACTTGCGCAGCCATTTCCTTCAAAAGAATGCATGCTGGACTGTACGGTTCCTCTCCATCTGTCACACTATACCACCGCTCGTCTCACACAAACAGTCTCACACATTTTCCGTTTCTGTCATTGTCAGAGCGAAGAAAAACACCTCAGCACCCGACACAATCTTTACACAGGCGCACAGGGGACAGTGTAAATGCAGAGAAATGAGTACAACCTCGAGTACAACCTCGTGTCATTTGCAACTGTCATTTTATTCAGCTGAACTGTCGACCGCCAGACCTCCACCAGAGCTTTGTATCGGAAAGCACATCCCCTTCTCTTTACATTTTTTTGTTTCTGATTTTTATCCCATTTTCTCCCAATTTGGTAGCCAATTAGACCCGCTATTTTTTTTATGTCAATCCCCCTCTAGTAATGTGAGTTCGCTGCCGTAGTCCTGCGACCGGTAGTGACGAAGGCGAAGGAACGCCTCCTCCGTGACGGCACTCGCCAAGCCGTCAACCGTAACCCGGTACTACAGGGCCACTCTTACGCGCAGCAAACATCATGTCGGCTTCCCTCCCCCCTCCCTGGGGCGGACAGCCAATCGCCGCCCCCTGGTGGCACTCCCGGCCAGCACATCCCCTTCTATCCACCAAACGAGCGTCTTGTTTAATCAGGCGGCTGGTCTTTGAGGAGACGCGAGTGTGATGCAACCATGCGCCGTCACACCGCCCAGGAAAGGAGCGTACCCCGCGGCAGCGGTCTATCGAGGTTAGCGTGACAAGGCAGCGGGGGCAGGAAGTGCAGGTGATGATTTACCTGTGATGGTGAGGGCGCCGGTACTGTTGGCCTTGCCTCTGTCGTTCTCAGCGAAGCACGTGTACCTCCCTTCATCCGTCTTAGTGGCGTTGAAGATCACCAGGCTTCCGTCGTCCCAGATTCTTATTCTGCCAACGATGAAAGACAAAATGGCCGATAAAGGGCACGGAAGCATCCGTACAGGAAAGCTCCTTATTGACTGACTCCTTATCAGCGTGTGTGTCCGATCTGATCTTATCTGTGAAGGGTCGGTGTGGATGCAGGCTTTTGTTCTGGCCCAGCACTAAAACACCTGATTCAACTAAACGAGGTCTTGAGGACCATTAGTTGAATTAGTGCAGGGCTAGAAAAAAAGACTGCACCCACACTGACCCTTCTCAGGTAAGATCGGACACCCCTGCTCTAATGAAACTCTGCACAGTCAAATATGTGAATTTCAGTGATTGTGGTTTTATATGACTGTTCCATGTTCACTATAAACACTTAATGCTCACTCCTGTCTGCCTCCATAAGTATAAAATGGATAGCTTGCTGATTGGCCCATAAACTCTTCAGTTGTGCATATATTCGTGGTATATCACAACTAAAAAGTACTTAAAGAATGTCACTACACAGAATGCGATCAATATAATGTACCATTGCTGGAATTAGCCTGCAAGCAACTGATTCTGGCAATATCATTATGTTTTTTTGTTTTTTTGTTAGCAACCGTAGCTAGCTAACATAAATAAAGTTGATCGTATCTTAGTTGGCTTGGGACTCAAGGTTCTTTTTTGCTTGATAACCCCTCCCTCCCCTGCCCCTTCCCCCTCCCCTGTCTCCTGCCCCACCCTTTGCCTCTCCCCCCCCCCCCCCACCCTCTTCTCTGCCCCGCTAGCTCTCTGACCGTGTGGAGTTGGACAGCAGCTCGGTCCCTTTGCTCCAGGAGATCTGGGGCTTGGGCGCGGCCTTCGGTTTGCACTCGATCACCACCCGTCCATTTTTGGCTCCCAGCAGCTTCTTCTTCACAGGGTTGTTTTCAAATGTGGGGGCACAGCCTTGAGGGAGAATAAAACACAAGAAAGTCAAACAAAAGCACGTTTACGTTTAGTTTAGAGCTTCCTCCAATTCTTCAATTTTTAAGAATATGTTCGGTTCAGGTCACCGCTCACAGTGAAAACAGCAGTTGACAGAGAAATATAAGAACATAAGAACGACGAGAACAGGCCATTCAGCCCATCTAGGTGTGTCATTTACCTAGTCCAGACCAAAAGTATTCAACTCGGGGGCCACAGTGGCTGCAGGTATTTGTTCCAGCCGAGCACTGACTACACCTGAGGTCACTGATTAGTATACACCCCCTTCGTTTAAAATGTGAGCTAATTGAGGTGGCTCAGTTGATTGGCATTGGTATTGAATATTGGTATATATTATTACTGTTTTTTGTATTGATTATTCAGCTAATGAATTGCTTGACTGATAATCAAGGAACATAAAAGGAAACAGGTTGAAAGTAATCATCGATTTACAGGTGTGGGTTTCAGCCTTTATTTCAAGGCGACGAATCGCTAATGGACTGCAAACTGTGCCTACCGTATGCATATCCCCCACCCGCCCCCACCCCCACACGCACTCCACGGTGTGCCCCACTCCTGCCTCCTTGGTCTCACTCACTAATCACGCGCAGCTCGGCGTTGGCGTAGATGGTCCCGTGCTTGTTCTCCGCGATGCACTGGTACATTCCAGAGTCCTCAAACGTGAGGCCATGGAAGGTCAGCACCCCTTTCCCGTACTGAGAAGGAACACCAAAACGCTTTGGTCACACAACAGTAACACTTTGGTCACACATTGAACAGTAACACACATTGGTCACACTACGGTAACACTGTGGTCACACAATGGTAACACTTTGGTCACATATTGGTCCAGTAACACTTTGGTAACATTTTGGTCACACATCGGTCACACAATGGTAACACAGTGGGGTTCTCATACCTCCTAACGAACATGCAGCTAACAAAGTCAAAGCAAAATACCACTCGTACTAAGTATCAGACCTGGATCAATATACAAAATATATAAAACATAATCCTTTGCCGGGTAACTTTAAAAAGACAAACCCAAGGAATAAGGAGAGCTGGAGCACACAGAGCTTATTTTAATTATTAACATTAATTTGATGAATTTAAATCCTTTAACCTTTTAGATACCTGTACCATTCCTGCAGATCATATTGACAATTTTAAAAGATTGAAAAAATCTATTTTCACCAACAAAATAATTTTTTCATACGATTGTATGCTTTGGTTAGTAACATGTTTAGTTAAAAAATGTCAAGGACCTGCAGCCGTGCTTTAAAATTTTACCAGCAACTATAAAGTTAAAGTGTTTTAAAAACGTATTGACCCAGGTCTGCTAAGTATACACTACCAGCTTCCCAAGTGTCTACATGCTCTGGATAATACTTGTTTTAATGCAAGGGTTCTTCAAGAACAGTGTCGGTGGCTGTTGCTAAGGAAGTGGAGCGAGCGCTCAGGCATCTGTTCACAAACACAACAACGCGTTCCTTGGCACCGAGCTCTGAACCTGCCACCCAAGCAGGAGTTTCAAAGGGGCGGTTTAATGAAGTCCTCACCGGATTTCCATTTTTCAGCCACTGGATGTATGGCTCGGGCCTGCCTGTGGCCACGCACGACATGGTCAGATCACCGCTGATGCTTGCCTCCATGCTGTTGACATGCTCCGCCCACTCTGGGGCAGCTGGGGAGACATGACACCAGAGCATGGATTTACAGCGTGGCTGTTGAGCTGGAATAGCCCAAAAAACTGGAGCCAAAGGAAGCCAGACTCTTGGCCAGGGGTGTCGAAGTCATTCCGTCGAGGGCTGAGTGTAGGCAAGTTTGCAGCAGTGCAACCAACGCACCACTGCAGATGATTTCAATGAGTCCATGGTTCAGGAAGTGAGCTAATTAGTGAAATCGCCTGGGTGTAGTGCATTGGTTGCAACAAAAACGTGCATACGCTCGGCCCTCGATCGGATGAGTTTGACACCTCTGCTCTTGGCTGTCTTGATCATTAAGAATAAAAAAAGTATTAATCAAATGCATGATAAACTGTGACCTGCATGTCCACGCCTGCATCTGCCCAGTGTCTGCATACCTCCCACCAGCGACAGAATAATAATAACTATGCATATTTTAACATGGCATCTACCTTGTTTATGCACATAAAATCTTACTCATAAATTGTTACAATTGTTTTGTAAATAGTATATGAAAATGTTTTTCCTGTATGCACCATTAATTAATAATAATCTGGCCCCAGGAATAAGTAGTTGCAGAACCCTGGATTGAAGGTCCCTTTGTTTCAGAGAGGAACATCATCACAAAAATTGTCTAGCGGGCCACAATGTGCAAGCTACAAGGTATTCATGTTATCTTAAGGGTAATGTGCTAGAGACCCATTAGGCATACAACTAAATCATGCAAGGTTATTGGCCAAATTAGTGATTTAGTCCTGGGGTTGGTTATTATCAGGGCCTATGGAATGTCCACACTGATGTTCTAAGACAGGGACGTCCAGTCTTATCCCACAAGTGCCGACTTGGGTGCAGACTTTTTGCATTAGCCAAGCAATAAAACACACTATGAATAGTTGATTCAACTAATTGACCAATCATAGTCTTCAATTAGTTGAATCAGGGGCATGCTCAATGCTTCAAATGTTATGCTCACTTAAATGGTTTGCTATGTTTCGTGACGACCTCTGAGATATGATCTCTGAGATATGACTGCTCATGACTTGGTGGGTGTGGCAAGGTGCCATGGTGTAACCAGGAGCAGTGAGTGACATATTTAAGAATCAAGCATAACACCATACAAAATCACAGCCTTAGAAACAGCGCTCTGCAACCAGATGTTCAATACAGCACCCTTCCATATACTATGGACTTTGGATTACGGATTATGACTTTGAATGGACTATGGATTATCGACTATGATTATATATAACTGTACTTTACCATTTCTTTTTTTTTTTTTTAAGAATTTGTTTCTGATTTTCTCAAATTTTTCTCCCAATTTAGTAGCCAATTACACCCTCTCTTTTTCATGTCAATCCCCCCTCCTATTGTGAGTTTGCTGCCGTAGCCCTGTGACCGGCAGTGACAAAGGCGTAGTATCGTCTCCTCCGGTTTATAAAACAGCTTTACAGTGTTTTCCTCTTCGTGTAACTGGAAACCCCTGCTCTATGAAAACTGAAGGAAACAGGAGATGTCGGCAGGAGTGTACCTTCCACTCCGAGCCAGGCCTTGTGCCAGTCTTTGCCCTTGGAGTTCAGCGCCTCGCATTCGTAGGTTCCCTCATCCTCGATCTGCACGTTGTTGATGTGCAGCAGCGCCCCCGCCATGCCGATCTCATGATTTGCTGGCAGCTCTGCGTCCACCTTCCTCCAGCGGATCTCCGGAATGGGGCTAAGGGTGACACCGTCGGCACGGTCAGCACAATTGACACATTCACGGTCACCATGGTCAACACCATCAACACATTCACAGTCAACACCATTGACAAATTCACGGTCAACACCATCAACATATTCACAGTCACCATGGTCAACACCATCAACACATTCATGGTCACAAAGGTCAACACCATCAACACACTCACGGTCAACACCATCAATGTCAACAAAATCGACACTCACAGCCAACTCCATCAACACAATCGCGTTCACAACGCCATCAATATCATCAACGCGATTATCACAGTCAACGCCATCAACAGGGTCAACAACATCAATACCATTAACACTAATAGGACACAGGCACTGTTCTTTCCCTACCCCTTGTGTGAGCAGCATGGGGGATTTCTGCCTTTAAAATGCCAATATCAAGTACATCATCATCCCAGCCTGAAGATGACTGGTTTGGTCCTAATGTGTGGCTGTGTTCCATGCTGAGTACAGTAGCTATAGCTATTGACTGTTTGTGCATTGTTTAGATTTGGATTGATAATCAATGTCATGCCTAGCACCATATAACCAAAAACACACAACAATCACCTCTTTTCTGTATGCTCTGTGCATTTGTGCCAGTAGTTAGGCACCCTAAGGCTTCAGTGAAGTGACTGTACTTTAAAACATCAACAAAATATTGAACACCTATGATGGCCTTACACCTATACCAGATCAAAATGCACACAAAATAATTTGAGGATAGACCATTGAAATGACGCCTGGTGTATACACCTATTCATTATTTAAATCCCTTTCAAGAAACAACAAACTTGAAATTTGAGATTTGAGAAATTGAAAAGAAAAAAAAGTGTCCTTAAAAGTTTATTAGGCAAAAATCAACATGAAATGCCTTCATTTAAAATGTTGAACAATGCAGTTGATTTCATGACTCACTTTCCCAGAGCAAAGCATTCAAGTGTGATGTTCTGGCCCACCAGTGCGTTGGTATCCGGAAACTTGACTTTTATATCGGCCGGATACTTTCTCACCGGACCTAAAGAAGACACAAAGGTCAAAGCAAAGTCAGTCGAGTGCGTTTCACACTGTCATTTAGGCGAAAAAGCATGTTTGTAAAAGCGTGAACTATGAAAGTTTCTGTAAACATCTGAACCTGGTTAGAGGATTTTCCTCCTGAAAACCTAACTTGGATATGACAGCACAAACCAACTGTGGAATGACGACATTGAGTATGTTTAAGATGCCTCCAAATTTAGAGCAAGCTGCTGCTTGAAGGTAAGACTGTTCCATGAAATAATCGTCACAAAGCGAGGCTTGAAGGGGTAGGGTATTCCTCGGCTACATCTTCAGCCAGTTTTACCCAACATCTCCCAGGGAGAAAGGGAGAGATGGAACCCAAGGCCATCTGTTTACATCTGAAAACGAGCAACACTGTGCCTTTAAGATGGAATGCGTGTGCGCAGATGGGAGGGACCCCTTCCAGAACACAAGCTGAAAATAATTAATGGACCTTCCAGAACCCCGGAGCGGCTGTTCTCCTTTCAGCCCTTCGTACAGACCTTTCCGCTTTCAAAAACGCATACAAACGCCTTCCCTACCTCCAAAGATGGCTTTTCAAAGTCTCTCTCTCTCTCTTTCCCTCCCTCTCGCTCTCTCTTTCCCTCCTTCCCTCCCTCTCCTCTCATTCACTCCTGCCTGGTCAGGATAATGTGTGGATAATGCCACTTTGTATCGGTGGGGGAGGGGGGGAAGATCTTCCTGTCATCTGATATTCCGCTGGGAGCTGCTGGAATATCCCGCCCGAGGGAAGCAAAATTTCCACAGAAAATATTGATAATCCCTTAATCCCTGCTATTCAGTTTCCACCAAGTGTGTCCTGAAAGTAACCCAAAAATATGTACTTTTGACTCAACCTACAAAAAATAAATAATAAGAAGCCTCCATATCGCTATATGGTACACTGCCCTGCTGTTGGCACAGAGAGAGAGACGATGGAAAAGTTTCATTTTAAGAAAGAGGATTATTATGCTTGGAAGGCACCCTCATCCTGACCTACATGTTTACCTTAGATTTCAGGCAAGCGCTTTCCTGAAACGACTCCAGCCAAGCACTGCGCATGAGTACAATGGCAGTTCCCTACTTGGGATTCGAATCACTTGACCTTCTGGTTAAAGGCCGATTCCTCAAACTCACATAAAATAACATGTGCCATTTAGCGGACGCTTTTATCCAAAGAAACGTACAGTAGTGAATGCATACATTTTTGCAGTACATGTGGTCCCAGTGGGGAATGGAACCCACAACCTGTGCTGCGCTGAGCCATGCAGAACTCACGTTCGGCCAGGGGATCCAGGTGGATGAATTTGCTGAAGACGCTCTTGGCGATGGACGGGCTGGACACGAAGCAGGAGTAGTTGCCGTTGTCTGTGGACTCCACTTTGGAGATGTAGAGGTTCCCGGTCCTTTGGGACACAAACCTCCGCTTGTCCAACGGGATGAAGATGGGAAACTCGTCCAGAATCCATCGAAAGAACAGGTCATCTGGAGGGAGATTATTTCATTATTATTATTATTATTATTATTATTATAATTGCTGTTATGTTTGTATGTTAGAAAAGAGGGTATAGTTAGACATTTAAAATGGTTGTATTGCATGTATTGTATATGCTTTATATAATAACAATGCAATACTACTCTGAATGTTCTGCTAATAAAGCATCATTGAATTGAATTGGGAGAGAGAGAGAGAGAGAAGAGAGAGAGAGAGAGAGAGAGAGAGAGAGAGAGAGAGAGAGAGAGAGAGAGAGAGAGAGAGAGAGAGAGAGAGAGAGAGAAAGAGAGAGAGAGAGATCACAGGATTAATAAGCACTACGATCCTCCTCAAAACATGTCTGTTCCCGAGACTGGAAACATAATTGAACCTACATCTCTTCTGCAGTTTCATTAATATTATATTTCATGTGAGATTCATAGTTCAGTAAAAACATCTGGAAACACTCCTGTGTGTTACTACTATGTGTGTGAATGAATTAAACCACAAGTGAGCCCTTAAAATCAATAATATTACATTTTGGCATCACATAATGTACTGTGTCTCCTTTATGTTTAAAGCAATATGTAATAGAGGGTAATTGAATAAATGGTCCATTCTGTCAACAGCAGGTGATGGAGTTGACCCTGGTCACATGTGGTGTATACACACAAAGACACCAGTAGGGGGCAGAGCATCATTGAGTTACACACTCTTACATCTCATGCAGTGATGCCAAGTAAATTTCAAGGCACAACCTTGAAAAACAATGCTTGGTTATGCTTGTGAAAATATTTACAAGCATAAATAATTATATGTGAAAAAATTAAGAAGAGTTAAGGTATTCATTTGACAAGGGCTGGTCAGTAGAAGACAGAATGTCAGCTTGGGGGTCAATTCCATTTCAATCCAGTCAATTCAATGCAAAAAAAGGTACACGATGCTCGCACTCAGGTTAATATTTAGGTAAAGGAAGATGTTAAATCCTAAGAAATCGTTTTATTCTTTTCCTCTTGTGGCCAACATGTTTCAGATAATGCCAAAACGCCACTTGAATTGCAACAGATACGGGCTCCTCTCAGTCGATTTGGGAATTGAAAGAGAGAGAGAGAGAGAGAGAGAGAGAGAGAGAGAGAGAGAGAGGAGAGAGAGAGAGAGAGAGAGAGAGAGAGAGAGAGAGAGAGAGAGAGAGAGAGAGAGAGAGAGAGATCAAAGGATCAGCTGGCGCTCAGGAGATATCCTGCTCAAAACCTGTCTGCTCCCAAGAATGGTAGCAACATCGATCCAGCATCTTACGATTCCGTAAGATTTGATTTCATACAAGATTAATAGTTCAGTAAGTACATTACGGTTACTGCACTCGGGGAGTGAATTAATAAAGTTCAAATGAATAGTAAGAAATCGTTTTATTCTCTTCGTCTTGTGACTGACATGTTTCAGCAAACATCTTCAATGCTACACATACGAGCACATGCACAAAGACGTGCAGAAATGTGCACACACAGGCACCCCTATGCACACACACACACACACACACACACACTACCCACACACACACATGCATGCATGCACACACATACACACATGCGTACACACCCCTAAACAAACACACACACGCGAGCATGCACACACACACTCTCACAGACTGCTGTTTTGGCCCAGACTCATCCTTCTCCCTCTGTCTCCCTATCTCTCTCTCTCCATACATGATACTCCTCTGGCTGTATCATGAGTTTGTCCTCAGAATATTGTCCCTGAAATTCAATTAATTCATTTTAAAATCCTCATAGAAAATAAAGACCATTTTTCAATTGATGAATTCACTGAGTTGAAATTGTAATTGACCCCTGACCCTGCAGGAAGTGCACAGTGCACCGGGAGCGTGGTTACCTGGGCTATGAGGGGGAGGGGCACAGAGTAGGACCGCCCCTTGTCCCACTTTCACGTGCACGGCCTCTCGTTCCTCCGTAGAAAACATGTCCAGGTCTGAGGAGAGCAGGTCACACCGATTGTCAATAGAACCGACAAGAAAACCAACCAGAGGACCAGACCCTACTGATGCCATACTGCCATGGTACCATTGAGCAAGGCACTTAACCCAAATTGCTTAAGTAAATATCCAACTGTATAAACGGACAGTAAAGAGTGTTTAAGTCACTCTGGATGAGAGCGTTATCTGCTAAATGCTTGTAATGTAACATAAGTCAGGCTACATTTTCAATAAGGGGTTGGGGGTGCATTACAATGCATTTGTTCATTTAAATGGGTCATGGGCTCACAAAGTTTGGGAACCCCTGGTGTACGCCACAGTGTATTTCTGCCACACGTTCAGTTCTATTTCCGCAACGCTGATAAAAATAACTTGACTCACACCTCGAAGCCCAGTGGGCCAAAGTCAGCTCAATAATGAAATTGTTAATTTAGCAGCACTTGCTTTCCTCAGGAAACTGATATTACCCCATTTATTTTCCCAGCGAGCAGGTGCCTAGCTTGCGTAACAGTGTGGACCTGCACCCCGAACACGTTTCTGACCTTCAGGAAGTCAACTCAGGAGCTTTCAGAGAAGCCACACCATAATATATAATATATAACATATGCCATTTGGCAGATGCCTTTATCCAAGGCGACTTACAGTAGTGAATGCGTATATTTTTCAGTATACGTGGTCCCAATGGGAATCAAACCCACAACCTAAGCGTTGTTAGCGCCATGATCTATCTACTGAGCCACACAAAACCACTGTGTGCTCCGGGGAACGCAACGTGGGGAGGGGTGTGGGGGCATCACTCACAGCCGAAGTTGACGGTGGCCTCATGGCTGGACACGGAGCCGTACACATTCTGGGCGACGCAGACGTATCTCCCGGTGTGCTTGCTCTTGTCTGGGTTGGTGATCACCAGGTTCCCTTCCGCCAGGCTGTAGTGCTCACTGGGCAGCTCGATCTCCCAGTTATTCAGCCTCCACCTGGAACCGCACAGATGCCCCACACGTCACCTATCACCCTATCCGTGACAGGAACAACCAGCAGCCTTACCCACCCTGTACCCTTCTCAAAGTTTGAACCACAAGATTCTTTGGTCGGTTAGGGCTTCATTAGAACTAAGGAAATGAGACCTTCCGGGTGGTGTAGTGGTAAGAACGTTTGACGTTGCCCACTGCGACCAGGGTTATATTCCACCTAGGTCACGCCAGAGTGCCACTAGGGGGCAGCAATTGGCTGTCCGCCCCAGGGAGGAGGGAGGGAAGCCGATACGAGCTCGCTGCATATATAAGTGGTCCTGGGTGTTATGGTGACCATGGCAGGTGCTGGCTCGGAGGAGGCGGTATAGCGCCCACTACTGGTCTCAGGACTACAGCAGCAACCTCTCATATGAGGGTGGGGATAATTGACATGAAAAAAGAGGGTATAATTGGCAACTAAAAATAGGGAGAAAATGGGGAATAAAGGCATAAACAGAAAAGAAGAAAAAGAAAGAAAAGAAGATCAAAAAGAACTAAGGAAAGGACGTCTCCGGAAGTGTTGCTGGGCCAGGAGGGGCATCTTGGTCATATTTCTACAAAACGTGCTCTCCATATCTGGGCACCAAATCATCCCCTACATCTGATTGGCTACACAATCCCTTATTTGTCACATGAGAACTGTGAGTTCTGAGTGGACCTACCTGGTCAAATAAAGATCAAGCAAAAATAAAATACATGTAAAAACATTTACTACACAGATCCCACCCTGCTGTCTAAACACAACATTAACTAAAACATTTAAATGTGTTACTTGATCATTCTGTGTTTACTTACAACATGACAATTTGTTTCTTAACAATATCCCGGTCTTGATGTTTCAAACGGTGTTTCCGGAAGTCTATTTTAGTACACTTCCCAAACATAATGTGTTCTTTGCTCAAACTGTTATGACAGCTGTTACATTCTAGGCCTCGTGAGCGTCAACACAAAATATTTTTTCTCTATATTACTATTCAGTTTGACGGTCTAGTTTGATTTCTTTAAATGCCATAAAATTATGCCAGCTCTAAGAGAAGCAGACGGTTCCCTGCAGTTAAAGTGAACTTGCTGACTCCCTTAAACTGCAAATTCACACAGCGAAAGGCTAGTATCAATGCACACCAGTCCCAGCACAATTGCGAGATGTGGGCTTGCGCCTTAGCCTTGTTTTTATTGGTGCAGAGAGGGGCTGCGGTCATGTGACCACTCAGCGAACACAAGCAGAGTCCTGAATGGAGGAGTTTTTAGGCTACTGTGGGTGACCTTGAAACAGCTGCAGGGAAAAGCTGGGCGTTTGAGGCTCTGGTCCTGGGAGAGGACGGAACCGGGGAGCCCCAGGTTGAAGGGCTTTGTCTTTTGGGAGCACTGAGTTAGGACACCTCGGGATTGTCAATGCCCAGTGCCCCAATGGTCAGAGTTGAGAAGGTGACCACACAGGAGTTGTTAAAACTGGGCAGGATGAAAGGCCAGAGTGTATGTTACCGACACAGATCGAGATTACAGGACAGTTAGTTCTTGTATAGACCGAGGTAAAACTATACAGGTAAAAGCTATATGCTGTATAGACCAGGGTAACACATTACAGGTGAAAGGTGTGTTACTTGTACGTGGTTGGAGAAAAGGTCAAATGTGTACAGGTAAAAGGGGTATGTTACTTGTATGTGGCCGGTGGGCTTGCTTGCGCTCTGCAGTTCATGGTGATTTTGGCTTCTGGTGACTCCTCTGGATAGATCAGATCAGAGGGCTGCTCCTCAAACACTGGTCCATAACCTGTAGCATCATCTGCAGGAACACAACAAACACAAAGCCTCAAGACACAACCAACACAGAGCCCCAATACACAACCAACACAGAGCCCCAATACACAACCAACACAGAGCCCCAATACACAGCTAGCACAGAGCCAAGACTCAATACACAACCAACACAGAGCCTCAATACACAACCAACACAGAGCCAAGACTCTATACACAACCAACACAGGCCTCAATACACAACCAACAAGGAGCCAAGACTCAATACACAACCAACACAGGCGGAGCCAAGACTCAATATGCCTCAATAGCACAGGCGAGCCAAGACTCAATACACAACCAACACAGTTTCAAGGAGCCAAGACTCTGTAACGGCCTCAATACAGAATATTTCCCATCTCTGCCGAGTTTGGCAATTCCGTGGTGCGCAATGAAGGCGTGTGCGTGACTACGGGCTGGGCAGCGCAATAGGGGGTGTGACAATGAAAACAGTCAGCGCTATGCAAGTTTGGTGTCAAATAATGCGTTTGCATTAACGTCCAACTAGACCACCTCTTAGCGCAAACGGTGGCGCTCTGTGCAATTTGGTGACTTTATTGATGAGCCCGTATAAAAATAAGGTTATCTGAAATCACATGAGAATGTTTTTTGAATATTGTGAATTTCCCCCCACGTTGAGGCAAATCGTCCAATCCATGGGTAACTTGCAAGCTGTAATCAATTAAGCTAAAAACAATTTCACCACAGCTTGTGGTTATTCAATGCATGGACATGAAAGACTGAAGCCAGCAGGCCATCCATCGCTACCGTTCAGTAAGATACACCGGTTAAATAAATATATGTTTGTACGCACATTGTTTTTCTTATGTGAAAGGGTTTTATTCTTTCCATTTGCACTACAGAAAATGTGATAGGCGATATGCGAAGACAATACCGTGAGCGATACCCTGGGTTTGGTAGCCGGTGTTTGCCAGACGGCTATCAGTTCGGCTGTACATGCACTTTCTTCCAGTCTTGTCCAACATGCAAATTAGTTTATGACTTTTCCTACACCCGACAGCCAGCAGAGAACTAAACAGGATTTTTATACGCAATGTGGATTCCCTGAGGTCTGCACACATGTGCAGTTGCGCGCACCATCTGATCACGGTATCATTTATGTGAATTGGAAGGGGGTCCACTCCATTAATATCCAGGTGGTTTGTGATGCACACTTCAGGGTGACACATGTAGAACTACTGCATGACGAACGTAAATGAAACAGGCCTAGTTGCAGTTGTGAGTTTGTTATTTATTGCTTTCCATTTAACAATTACATTAAGTTAGAAGAAAAGAAACATTGTTTTTTTCAAGTTGGAAAGCCTACAAATAAGGAAAAAAATAGATGGTAAAATAACATATTTTAACAATGTAGGTCTCAAAATATAAACTCAAATCATGAAAATAACAAACGAATGTGTGCCTTGTTTCCCCCCAGCTGCGCAAAACTGTCATGTCAGGAAATTGCCAATTTGCTATAGCATTTAAAGGGATAGAAAATAGGTGTTCTGATTGGCCATTATGAAACCAAACCCCCACCACACCCACATGCATTTTTTAAAAGTTAATCCAACCTCTTTTACAACTGCGCCAGAGTGTCGCAATCGTCCTAAGTCACGAAATTACAGAAATTGTGTTACATTTTACATTTTTTGAGCGTTAGACACGCCCTAAAGCGCCACCATCTTCGCTTTTCATCTGCGTTACCGACACTGTCCTAATTCACCAAAATAGGGCCCAGAGTCTCAATACGCAGCTAACACAGAGCCAAGACTCAATACACAACCAATAGAGTCTCAATACACAGCTAACACAGAGCCAAGACTCAATACACAACTAACACAGAGCCTCAATACACAACCAACACAGAGCCAACTAAGTCTCAATACACAACTCACACTGAGCCTCAATATATAAACAACAGAGCCAAGTCTCAATACAGCAAAACGCATTCAGTGAGCAAACCATGCCTACAGTGCCCAGCAAGAAAGGACCTACTGGACTGCCGTCAGTTCCAGCTGTTGATACACCAGCGTTTTTGCAAACTGGGCCGCTAGTGGCAGGACCATTCACCGACTGTCTTACGTTCACTTTACAGCTGATCTTCAGCTCGGCCAAACACCTCGACTATCTGTTAGCCGACCGTCGTGCTGATTTGCAAAACGTTGGTGGAACAGCAGCTGTGAGCATGCTTGCTAGCTGGATAGTTATGTCGATGTTAACGGTGCATTCATACCTTGAATTGGCAATAAACCTGAAGCACTTCAACTAATTCTTTTTGTTTCATATATCAATCAGAACAAAAACTCCCAATTGAAGGAAGAAACATTATAAAACTCTTTGTTCACATCTCCCCGTTATGCTACAATCCTCGGAGGATAATTAGTTCCAATTAGTCAATGCAAAAAACTAAATCGTACAAAATGATATGCAAAATCAGTCCATATGAATTGAACATGAACACAATTCCATGAATAGTCAATGATGCAACCTCATTATTCCCTCCTATCTGTGGGTCTGTGTTATTGTTGTCTGAGGTTTCAGCGCCCACAGCTGACACATTCATGGAGAGAAGCGTACTCTTTCAGAAAGTAATATCCTGCTCTTATGTTATCTATCAAAATACGCTATTGATTCGGCAGGAAAGAAAGACACTGAAACAATTTAAATGGGTGCAGTATCAGGTCTCTGCAGCATTTCGAAAAGAAAGAGAAAACGATTGAATATTCCTCATATCCTGAAAACTGAAAAGTGAAAACAGAGGTGATAAATTAATACAATAAAGATGTGATACGATGAAAGGTGGATTTACACTGTGCCTTTCATTAAATAAATATTTTCCTGACCCACTAACTTAACTGACAATTAAATATTTTAAATCATTTTAAATCACCAAGACAGGCCAGTAATTCTTCACCTAAATTAACTCACCAAACTGTGTTTGCATGCACTTTTAAATCAAAGTAAAGGACACATGTTGATAACCCAGTCCTATGTATATTACAGATGCCAGAGAGAGAGAGAGAGAGAGAGAGGGAGAGAGAGAGAGAGGAGAGAGGAGAGAGAGAGAGAGAGAGAGAGAGAGAGAGAGAGAGAGAGAGAGAGGAGTTAAACAGAGCACAGAGGGCCAAACGCCTGAAGTCACCCTTTCTGACATGACTGGTTTTACACAGCAGTGCCCCGCCTCTGTATGTAACTGGTACGGGATGTACCATGCTAGTGAGAGTAATTTGTTCAACTGCAGACACTTATAATTCAACAGTCAAACAAAAGAACATTGTTCATTTGAGCACACTGCAAGTAAATCAACTACTTTGATTGTCTGGCTTGATAAAAAGGAGTCCCATTCAACATTGTGATATACTGCAAGGACAAAACATGTACTTTACTTGACAATCGTCATTTAGATTTAAAATGGCAGTGACGTCTTCCTGTGAACAATGTCTGACTAGGTCAGGTCTCTTCTCTCCACTGTCTCTTCCTTGTCCTCATGAATGTAGGACTTTCAGATATATGGAGGAATTCACAAGTTACTTTTTACATACCCCCCAGCACTGAAATTCTGTATCTGTCTGTCCTCAGAAGACTGTGGGTTAAAGGTTATACCCAGTGTGTGCTGTGTACAACAGTACAAATGGATCAAATATGTATTAGAAATACTTTAACTAAATAATAATAATTCTTAGGAATATTGAGAACGAAAGTTCTACATGGTGGGCCTTTTGATATAAGTTTTCAAATACTCTCATGCAACGATACAAACCATTTTGATCCATGAATTAAGGCCTGAGATATTTGGACGTCAATTTTTTCAAATTGTTTATTCATGTATATATGTTTGGTGCGAGTACAGCTCAGAGCCAGTAATATGGCATTTAAATCAAATAACACTGGTTCTGCGCAGTCGTTATCAAACATTATTGATCGGCAAGGCCAGTCAATTGGACAATGAGAATTTAATAAACAAATGCTGTAATATACTGCTGAACAATTAGTGCTCGCAACCAGCCTGGTCAATCCTCTGGTTGATCAGGTGCCTGCAGTCTGCCTGCACTGGCTGCACATGAAGGGAACTCAAAGCAATGACTGCGCACCTCAGCTGGAGCACTGCAGAGTGGGAGGCTTCAGAGGAGAGTGCATGCTTGTCTGAACGCCCCTGAACTGACAGAGAACGTTACAATGACCAAACAGGCCTACGAATGTGATTGGGCATTCCAAAATTATGGAAAAAAAGGAAAATATCAGGGACAAAAATGTAATTTAAAAAAGTTGAATCTGCTGAAAACAAGTGAAATCTCTGGAGACACGAGGAGTATGTCTTTGGCAGTCTGCACTGTAGCTTTGAATAATGTTTATCATGTTTAAATTAATGACCCTACAGCCCAACAAGGCATCTGTGTTAATTGCATCTACCCGTCACAGTCTGTCATTTGTTTGAAACAATATCAGAGAGAATGCATAAGGTGTGATCCATGCAAATAAATTAATTAATAAAACAAACCTTAATCATGCATAGCTTTATCCAGATTTGACATGCGGATTAACCTGCTCGCTACTGAAAGGCTACTCAAAGCTTCCCCTGTAACTCACTGTAACCTTTGTTTATGCAATCTTGACAGTTATGAAAAACCACAACAACAAGAAATACAATGTTAAAGATTTGGGAGATAACTAATTATACTCCTTTTGCTGCAGAAATATATTAACACGACACCTTAGTTTATCTTACTTAGAACATATCCACCAATATACACACACCCAATAATTCATTTCCACAAAGAAATAAAATTGTGTATGTATTATTTCAAAGCATTTAGGTACTGCATGCTCACAACCAACTGAAAGATACTACATTGATGCAGAAACCATCATAATTATGGATACTGTGCCATACTGCTGTTTATAACAAAAGAGTATAAAATACTGTAGAATGGGCATGCAATTAACACTGGGCTCAAAATTAATGAAATGATTTTAGAAATAAGCCTTACAATTATATTTTATTTTGTCTAATATAATTTACAGCAGTGCCGGAAGGTTCTGGCTCCTTGCAGTAGACGCTCTGAACCAGAATACAAATCATGCAAACGGTGACTGCAGCTCAACTGTGATTAACCTCAGCCTTATCAGCATTCCCCAACTTCCTGACAACATGCTGTAATTATGCCATGACAATTAACAGAAGTCTGTGGTAGCAAGCGTTCTCTCTGCAATCTGTCCATTGAAAATGCAAGTGATGTGAAAAACTCCACACTATACTCCATATAGTACATCGTTCGTCAACCACAGGTAACTGGCAAAATAACGTAAACACCAACATGAAGTATTTTGATAGATCGTTGGGCCATCATGAGCCACCAGAACAGCTTCAATGGGCTTTGGCATAGATTCTACAAGTATCTGGAACTCTATTGGAGGGATGGAACACCATTATTCCATGAGAAATTCCATCAGTTTTGTTGATGGTGGTGGAAAACACTGTCTCAGATGCCTCTCCAAAATCTCCCATAAGTGTTCAATTGGGTTCAGATCGGGTGACTGAGACAGCCATTGCATACGGTTCACATCGTTTTCATGCTCACCAAACCATTCAGTGACCACTCCAGCCCTGTGGATGGGGGCATGGTTATCCTGGAAGAGACCACTCCTATCAGGATATAAATGCTTCACCACAGGATGTATTTATTGTATTTATTTGCATTTACCTTGCCCTCTGAAGGCTTAAATGTACTTCACTTTAAATATTCGTATACGCGTACGCAAGATGGCTGCCATGCGTATCCTGCAGTCATTAGGGAGCGTCCTTTGTGCACGTCCTTACGACGATTTTGTTTGATTATTTGATCTCACATTGATCTTGTTATGTCGGTTAAGTTGTGTTTATGTCTGTTGTCTTGGCGACTATTTAGGCTACATGAGGTCTGGGCAGAGCCCGTCCGTTCGGGCGGCATTTCTTTCAAGTTTTCCCGAGTCCCGCGCAAAGTAGCAAAAGTCAGACACAACGTTAGAGCAAGCTAGGTCATCATTGCGATCACAAAACCATAGCCTATGAAGAATAATGAAGCGCATCGATCGTTTTTCGTGAAGAAAAATGCCCCACCACCACCACCTGAGGTTAGACCAGACGCAGAAATAGATTCAGAATCCGATGAGCAGTCACAGCCGGCAGAACAGGAATCCGAGGTAACCGAGCAGCCACCCTCCGCTAAAAAGCCAAGATGTAGCCCTAACTCGAGATTTCGCCTGAGTGGCTTAAAGAGTTCACATGGCTAAGGTACGAGAAAACAGGAAAATATATGTACTGTGTGTACTGCAAACAATGCGGGCCGACTGTTGCAGGCAGTAGCAAACTTGCGTCTGCAGCAACCCGTTTTAAACGCGACCAGCTCGCTATCCACGGCAAAAGCCACAAGCACATACAGTGCCGCGACAGGTGCATCGCGAGCGCTGCTGCCCCTCTCCCCGCAGCGCTCCAACGGCCAGAAGCAGCGGCCCGATCACAACAAGAGGCAGAGATGATCGTTAAGTTCAACACCGCATACAACATTGCAAAGGAGGAAATGCCGTTCACTAAATTTAGGTCACAGATACTGCTCCAAAAGAAGAATGGTTTGAATGTAAACCCAACGTATAGCAACGACAAGTCCTGTGCGCTATTTATTGGAGTTATTGCAGACACACTGAAAAAGAGCACCGCGGAGAAAATAGCAGCAGTCCCATATCTCTCATTCATGATAGACGGGGACACAGACATCTCAACAAAGGAATGCGAAATCGTGTATGCACGTATCATGGCCAATGGAAGACCCATCAACATCTTGATAGGCCATGTTGAGGTGAAACATGCCAATGCACAAGGTATGTATGTAGGCGTAGCCTAAATAATGTGAACATAATATGCTAATTAGCAAAAATTAGTACAACATGCAGCTCTATTATATATATAACATAGAAGTATATAATCTAGTATAAAATTAAACTATTAAAGATGCAGTGTGTAGTTTTGGTGAAATCTAGTGGTGAAAATAAAATTAACTGATTTGGCAGAAATTGAATATAATTTCATAAGTATGTTTGAGTTAGTATAATCCCATGAAATTAAGAATTGTTGCATTTCCCTTACCATACCTTAGAATGAGCCCTTTAGATCTACATTATGTAAAAGAGAGACAAACCATGATGTTGTTTTTCATTGCAGGAATCTACCTCCAAAATGTTGTGCCACCAAATTATGTGCCACTGCCACTAACAGAAAAACGTAGTGGCAACTGTGCCACCAGTGTAAAATGTTAGTGTTGAGCCCTGCCTTAAGAAATGAATGTTACTCGTACCCGAGGTGCAATACCCATATAAATCGTGGGGGCAGGCAAGAAAGCGGAAGGTGATGGTAAGCCACTGTGTGTGTTTTGGTGTGTAATGAGAGGGGCCACCCAACGAAGCAAGTCATCAAATGTCCTGGCGGACATACGGAAATACTGATGATGCTTTTCATCGTCAATTTCTCTCATCGGTAGAATGAGAGAAACATATTCTCTGTCGTTATGCCGGGATACATTTAATGGTCTAACATACCATCTTCATTGTTTCGTTTAGTTCAGTTTATTTGACATTTCACTTTGAAAAAAGACAATACATGGTTACATCCCGATGTACATGTTGGCACCACCGCCGCTGTTTCTGCCATCTTCTCAAGATCATCAAAACAATCTTGTTGTGTAGAATCGGAAGTAGTTGTCAACGTATGCCGGCCAGACACAACCTTGTTTCGGCTCTGACCTGCCCCCTAGTGGATACAGCTTTCAAACATCCAGACAGACAAAAAGTACACAGTGGAGTATGTGAACAAAGCGACTAGCATTGCGTAGGCGCACGCGCACACGTGATTAAGTGAAGTATATTTAAGCCCTAAGGGGGTTGAGTGGATCCTGCCAGAAAAATGCACCCACACCAAAACAGAGCCACCAGGACCCTTCATTTTCTCAAGTGTTTCCTTTATTTAGGCAGTTACCTGTAGTAGTTCTTGGGGGGCAAGGTTATTTTTGTTTAATAATGCATATGGGCCAGACATTTACATAACAATGTATGAATGAGATGTATTGTGCCTGTGCATAAACAAAGCCCTCTTAAAATGTCCACAAGCATCACTTATTATTCTGTAATTAGTATGCAGACACTGTACAGATACAGGCCTGGGCAACTTTTGATGAGTCTGATTAATACTTTTTTATTTTCTCAATGATCAAAAGGCCCAGAGTTTGACTGCTGAACTGTGGAGCTGAATTTGAACTGGTGTATTTTTACCCTTCTTATGAACTGTAGGCTGCTTTGGTGTAAAGCATTAGTCATTTCATACTCCAACGCTCGCATGCATCAGTGACGGTGTTGATTTGAGTCTGTGAAATACTTTCTTCATCTCTCTCCCCCGTCTCATTGGAAAACGGGTAAAGGAACTAAAAAAATAAACTGAAGGAATCTCAGTAAAATATTAATCTATTCTGAAAAGTTTTTTTTGTTGCTTTTTGTCATTGAATTTTAATGTAAATATTTTCAACCATAAACCAAATAAAAAGAGAGACCCAAAACCCTTTCAGACTTTCAACATGTCTCATGCCTGCTCATCAACTCCTGTTCGTTTTAAATAATTTTACAAAGATACTGTCCACCCAGACCAAGAGTGAAACAGACAAGCATGCGTGCTATTGTTAATAGGAGCAAACATTTAGGCTAATTAGTCATTCAGAAGAGTATGCAATGATTAGGACTCCTTTTTCTCATGAACCCCGTGGGTGCCTGGGCTCTCAAGCACACACGTATTCGTCGCCTATGATTAGGCGATTTGTGACTGACTTGCGATTGGCTGCAGATGTTGACTGCCAAAAAGGAACACCGATCAAAGGATGTACAACCAGCAGCACTTCCAAAGGACATTCACATCTCTCTCCCTCTCTCTCTCTCAAATTCAAATGTGCTTTATTTCCATGACCACATGTCAGCATAGTATTGTCAAAGCAATTTTTCATAAAATGTAACTCAACAATAACATCTCTCTCTCTCTCTCTCTCTCTCTCTCTCTAAATATATATATATAATAATTTTCTTTTTAATTGAGTAATTAATTCATTGAATAATCCATAACAGGCTATTTAGCATATGTACATATGTACATTCTCTCTGTCCCTCGTTCTCCTTCTCTCTCTGTCCCTCGTTCTCCTTCTTCTCTCTGTCTCTCTCTCTCGATCTCTCTTTCTTTGCCTCTCTCTCTCCATCTCCTAGAGGGGGAGCAGTGAACAGGAAATGCATTCCCCATAGTTGACTCATTTTTCTGGAATTATCGGCCAGCTAATCAATTCGTTACAAAACAGCGACGCTTCGATTTCCCCCCACATCCTGTTTACCGTTCACGATGGTCTGTTCTATGTGGATTCTTCCCTCAGAAATCGCAGGCTGCTAAACGTATGAAGGCCCTTTTTTGGGATTAAATCATGAGCAAGATGCTGCTACTCGTTTCCCTCCCCCTCCTCTTTGAGTGGCGTGTCCTTGGAGCCTTATGATACATCATGGATGCCTGCCTCATGCCAAAAGTCTGCGCATCCACAAACATAATGGCGCCCATGGTGTTGTAAGCACTGTAGGATTTGACCCATGACTACAAAATATAATAAATTAACTTTTCACTTTCAAGAGATGCGCATACGTGTTTACAAACGCGTGTCTCTGTAACGTTTGTTCTTTACTGGTACTTGCCAAACCCATTTGAAAAAAAGTGCATATGCATACAGCCTAGAACTAATGAAAGAGCAGCAGATGATTACTGCGGAGCCATGAGATGCTCATGGTTGAACCACAGTGAGACGGCAGCAGTAATCTTGCAACTCTATTTGGATATCATGGCAAACGTGGGAATGATCACATTACTCACCTCCATAGATCCGAGGGGCATCAAACAGCAGTGATGCTGAAAATGTGTGGAGGGGAAAAAAAGAGTATCAGATTATTCTTGTAGCGCACGCATGTGTTTACACGGCAAGTGTGTGTGTGTGTGTGTGTGTGTGTGTGTGTGTGTGTGTGTGTGTGTGTGCATCGGGGTGTGTGTGGGTGGGTGAGTGTACATTATGGGTATGTGTGTGTGTGTGTGTTTGCAGCAGTACAGGTGTGTGTGCCTGTGTGTGTGCCTGTGTCTGTGAGTGTAGGTGTGTGTGTGGGTGAGTGTAGCAGTGCAAGTCTGTGTGTCTGTGTGTCTGCCTGTGTCTGTGAGTGTGGGTGTGATCCAGAATTAGATGTTTATTACACAACAGGTCACCCATCATTCAGAGCTGTCAGCACATCCACAGGCCTGGTATGTGACTGGAGCAGAGATTCATGTAATCATTACATCATTATATTCTCAGATACTGGAACCCCACAGGTCCTGTGTGTGACATCACTCAGGGCCCATGCGTGTAACATGACCCCGAAGAACAGACACGCACTCTGTCTCTCTCTTTCCACCTCTCCATTTCTCATCTTCCCACTCTTTCTCCCTCTCCTCTTAGCCCTGAAGAACAAGATATTCTCCCCCATCTCCCTTTCTCTCCCTCCCATGCCCCCTTTATTTTCTCCCTCTCTTTGTGTTCTTTAAGAACAGTGACTCTCTCTCTCTCTCCCCCTCTCTCTCTCTTTCTCCCTCTCTCCTAGCCCCAGTACGACAGGCATGGCCAGCAGTTAGACTCGGTCTTAGAACTTCTTTGAAAGAAAAGAACAAACAGACAGGAGAGGGAGGGGGGGGGTCTGTCCTTCTCCCCCCACCTTCTGTCCCACTCTCCCAGTGATGACCCATTTCTGCAGACACGCTGCGATGCAGCTGCACACATGCTGTGCAGTCAAACGGGGCGCAACGCGCCATCTACACGCTGAGCCGCAGCCTCAGGGCCATGCGACGCGTGACTCATGCGCTGCCCTTATTCGATCCACAATTTACCGTGGCCGTGCCTCAAAGCGGCCGAGAGGAATTTAAAAATGCTTCACAAACAAGCCTTATCGAATATAATGTCGCCCTCTGTTCCCCTCAATTACATCGCTATGAATTTATGCAAGAGGATATCATTGATAACAAAGTGAATTCAGAAGTAAGGAAAGGCAGATGGAGAGGAGTAACTGAGTTTTTTTAATGATTCAGGAAATTTAAGGTGAAGGAGGGAGGGAGGGAGTGCGAGGTCGCCTTCGCTATCGCTTGTTTATCTCATTTTCTTGTGATTTCGTTTGGCAGAAGCAGCTTCGCAGGAAGGAAAGCGCGGTTGTCTTCGCCAATCAGCCGGAATTCTCTTTTTTTACAGATTAACCTGAGGAGACAAGTTCCCTGATATCTTGATGCAATTAACACAGTCAAATGGTCCGGATTCAGCCCGGCTGTGTTAGTGGTAGGGGCGGCTGCATGCAGTGCTCACCAGTAGAGGAGAATGCCAGGGAGAGCACAAACAGCAGGAAGGCCGGGAGCTGCATGGTTCTCTGTCCAACGACGCCAGGAGCAGCACTAAATTAGCAAGTGATGCGACATTAGCATGTGTGGCCTGGTTTCCTGTGAGAGAAAAAAAACAGAGAGCATGCTGGGAATTGAAATCACTACAAACAAGCTTCACTGAAGAATTATTTCAGCTTGAAAAGAAGAGAACTGAAAAGCCACAGCCGGCTGTTTACAATCATTTAAAAAAAGGGTTTTCTAAACATCTTGAAATAATGCTGTTTCATCTGCAAATTCACTAGTTTGGATTTAAAAGGTAGAGAGCTTTTTGTAAAAGAAACTGCAGGTATGATAAGAGTGATAGATTATAATGATAGAGTCGCATTATAATAATTGAACAAGTTTAATTTAATTAATTACATTTAAAAGATCATTTTCTCTCCAACCAAATGAAAATTCTGAAGCAAAGGGGGATGATCAGAAAACTGGGACAATTGTGAAAATAAAGAAAATAAATGTAGAGATGAAAAGGAACCACATTTGGAGAAGACCATTTTCTCAATACCACCTGAACAACCTGGCATCTCTAGCCAAGAAACAAATAAGTTTACATACGGTGATGTCTCAAATCATGCTAAATGTATTTGTAATTTTTATAAAATCTTTGTTACAATACACTTTCCAGCAAACCCCAGCCTGAACCCCCACATAGGCAAGCCAGGGGGAACAGTGGCAAGAAGGAAATTCCCTTGGTGGAACAAATAGGATGAAACCTTAGGAGGAACCAAGACAGGGGGAGCCCATCCTCCTCTGGCCAGCTCAGATACTTTGTCCAAAAACGGACCATATTCAAAACAATTGTGGAAATTGAAGAAGAAGAAAAAAAAATAAGCTATATAGTGGTGAAGAAGATAATGCTGACTGAAACACTTATTCCCAGTGTGGTGGCATACGCTACAATATGGAATCCGATCCTGGCTGTGGCAGTGCCAACTGCAGCCCCAGGTGGCATATAATTAGCCATACCGATTCCCAGGGAGGGCATCCATCAGCTGGGTACATTACGTTTTAGGCATTTAGCAGACGCTCTTATCCAGAGCAACTTAAAAAAATATTTCTTTACATACAATCTATTTATACAGCTGGTTATTTGTACTTCAGGTTAAAACCGCTTCTACTCACTGTGTCACTCTGCCACGCCCCTGTCATAAAATCATAAAAATATGGATATTAATAATACTTCTCCACGTCACACAATACCTACATATAATATATCAAACGATGGGGATTTTTGTCCCGAATCCAACCCTATACGTTGTTTCTAAGTATATTAACACATTTTAATTAAAACGGGCAAAACTTACAGGCTGCACCACTGCCAACGCCCGTTTTGGGTTACGGCGTGTTGACAATGTTGACATGTTTTCATATAAAATCAAATATAATACACGGTCATATTGAACATAGCTAAATACAAAATATTCTAAGGATTAAAATAAGACCAAAGTTGCCTATTTTACACAAAAATTACCACGAGTTACGACGCGTTTTACATGCATTTCCCATTGACTTTCAACAACGCGAAAACCGAAAGTAATTTATCTCGTAACACACTAAATACCGAGAAAGTAACCAAAACAGTGGTAGATTGTAAAAGACAAACTTGTTAACGTGAAAATCAGTATAAACACATCTACATTGGCATAAGTATTATAGCACTGTTTTCGTATTTTTTCCTCATCATAAATTCAAGATTGGTCAAGCTAAAAAAAGTAATGAAAAAAACATACTTCGCTCTTTCCTAGCTTGTTGTTTTTTATTTGCCACACAGCTTGAGCTTGAGACGAGTAAATTACAGCCACGGTTCAGTGACCAAAAGCATACGGGTTGCTTATTTGCAAATTTTCTGGGGAGCGTGTCTATGTTCCCACAGCCCTATGTTCCTAAATATGTATAATGTTCCTTGGGGGGGGGTGTCTTTTTTTGGGGGGGTTGGGCACGGGTTAAGGGGAGGCAACAACACGTTATGTGCTTTAGGGAATGGCCATACCTGTGCTGTGGGGATGTAGGCCTGAGCAAACAGGGCTGGGGGAACATAGGGATGAATTACCCCATTTTCTGGAAATCATTCAGTTTCTGAGTAAAATACACAAAAGCTTTCAGTGCTTGTGAATACAAACACAGACCAATTTGATATAAGAACATAAGAACATAAGAACACATAATGATGAGAACGGGCCGTTCGGCCCATCTTGGCTCATCATGTCCTAATCTAAAGAACATCTAGTACTACATCTAGCCTGGCCTTGAATAGTCCGAACGTTTCTGCCTCTACTACCTGACCTGGCAAGCTGTTCCAGGCATTGACAACTCTCTGTGTAAATAAAAACTTCCTAATATCTGTGCGGAATTTGCCTTTAAATAATTTCCACCTGTGGCCTCTTGTTCTGCTGACCCCACTTATCTTAAAAAATCTTTGGTATTTTACTTTGTTAATCCCTTTTAGGAATTTAAAAACCTCAATCAAATCCCCCCTAAGTCTGCGTTTGCTAAGTTTAAATAGATTGAGTGCCTTAAGTCTATCATCATAACTTTTACCTTTCATACCAGGTATCAGTTTAGTTGCCCTTCTTTGGACTTTTTCAAGAGCTTCAATATCTTTCTTGTAGTGCGGTGCCCAGAACTGCACACAGTATTCTAAGTGCGGTCTGACAAAGGCGTTATATAACATTAATATAACCTCCTTTGATTTATACTCAATAGTTTTTGCTATGTATCCCAGCATCCTGTTGGCTTTTTTCACTGCTGTAGCACACTGCTTTGATGCAGATAGGCTTTGATCAACTACAATACGATATATGTATTATTACGTTTTGTTAGGACATGTACAGTATCAGTCAAAAGTTTGAGTACACCTTCCATCTGGACTACGGCTAATCGGGCACTCCTTCATTCTTCAGCAAGATAACGACCCGAAACACACCTTGAAGTTGTGCAAGAACTACCTGGTGAAGGAGGAACGTGAAGGACAACTCAAACTGATGACCTGGCCTGCCCAGTGTCCAGACCTCAATCCCATGGAAATTGTATGGGACGAACTGGACAGAAGAGTCAAAGCAAAGCACCCCACAAGTGTCTCTGGGAATTGCTGCAGGAGAGCTGCGAAGACATATTGGGTGATGTCCTGCTGAAACGTATTAACCGAGTGGCCCCTGTTTGTGAGGCTGTTATCACGGCAAAGGGTGGCTATTTTGAGGAATCCAAGATTCAATTTTCAATATAATTTTCTTGAACATTTCTTTGATGTTCATTGTTACATGTGTTTTTTGTCATTTTAAAGTATTTACAGAGACGTATACAGTGTAAAGCATTGTCAATTATGAGATAAACCTAGTTTCCAGCAGGTGTACTCAAACTTTTGACTGGTACTGTACATTGCTTTGTAATGTTGGAAAATAAATCCCCAGAAGTTGACAATGACAAGACATGGAGGTTCGTTTAAAAATCGTTTGCTGAATTTACCGAGTGAAGCCAGAAGTGCTTTCATTTTGGTAGTGAACACGTTTATGGTAAATCCATGTTTATATTCACCCCTATTATGTCTTGTGCTAGCTAGCTACATAGCAAAGTATGTGTTTGCTGTTTTTTGGCTTTTATTTTCAATGCTAATATAGTTTTATTGCTAGCAAGCAGTGATTGCTAGCTAGCCCCCTTGGATTGCATTCGTTCTAAACGATGACAATAAAAAACATCATTTACCACTACTTCTGGGCTTACAGATATGAACAGTAGCACATCTTACTTACATACATATACGTTTTATATGTATTTTTCATGCAGTGTGATTATACATATAATAATGCGAATTATTCTGTTTTGGGATATTTCATGAGATTAGACCAAAGGATGCATGCACAACCAGCACAGGTGAAGCGTGCACCTGGGATTCAACTAGACATCACACATTCCTTCAGCTGCATTAACACTACTATGCCTGACACTATGATTACAAATACCTATTTGGCCTTGGAGTAATATGTTCAGTATTCTCTATTCTTTCCCCCAGGGTTTATGAACATCACAAACATACAATCTGAGGTATTTATATGGTACTCAGTCATACGGTTATTGACATATGCTGTGAAAAATACATATATTTCAATACATTTAGTAAAAGCGCCTGTTGTTTCCTGGACTTCAGTCAAAAATAACATGGTGTACCTAACTATTACTCAGACTAGAATGCCATCACATAGATGCACATACATCTCCCAGTTGTACCCTTTCATTTAATACCAATTAATGGGCCTGCCCCTCACATTTGAGAAATTATGGGCAAATATGCATATAGGGGCAAAATAGGGGACATTTGTGTATCAAAAAATGTCTATTATTACAAAAGCTCTTGTAGCTTTTGAGTAATTTGTTCTATCTCCTCCACATTTTTTACAGGAGTTCATGACATCACATAGACACAAATCGAGGTGTTACACTGCCCGTCCAAAAAAAAAGTCACACACTCTAATATTTCGTTGGACCGCCTTTAGCTTTGATTACGGCACGCATTCGCTGTGGCATCGTTTCGATAAGCTTCTGCAATGTCACAACATTTATTTCCGTCCAGAGTTGCATTAATTTTTCACCAAGATCTTGTATTGATGATGGGAGATTCGGACCGCTGCGCAAAGTCTTATCCAGCACATCCCAAAGATTCTCAATGGGGTTAAGGTCTGGACTCTGTGGTGGCCAATCCATGTGTGAAAATGATGTCTCATGCTCCCTGAACCACTCTTTCACAATTTGAGCCCAATGAATCGTGGCATTGTCATCTTGGAATATGCCCGTGCCATCAGGGAAGAAAAAATCCATTGATGGAAAAACCTGGTCATTCAGTATATTCAGGTAGTCAGCTGACCTCATTCTTTGGGCACATAACTTTGCTGAACCTAGACCTGACCAACTGCAGCAACCCCAGATCATAACACTGCCCCCACAGGCTTGTACGGTAGGCAATAGGCATGATGGGTGCATCACTTCATCCGCCTCTCTTCTTACCCTGATGTGCCCATCACTCTGGAACAGGGTAAATCTGGACTCATCAGACCACATGACCTTCTTCCATTGCTCCAGAGTCCAATCTTTATGCTCCCTAGCAAATTGAAGCCTTTTTTTCCGATTAGCCTCACTGACAAGTGGTTTTCTTAAGGCTACACAGCTGTTTAGTCCCAATCCCTTGAGTTCCCTTCGCATTGTGCGTGTGGAAATGATCTTACTTTCACTATTAAACATAGCCGTGAGTTCTACTGTTGATTTTTTATGATATGATTTCAGCAAACGTTTAAGTCATCGCCTATCACGATCATTCAATATTTTTTTCCGACCACATTTCTTCCTCGAAGATGATGGTTCAACACTATCCTTCCAGGTTTTAATAATGCGTTGGACAGTTCTTAACCCAATTTTAGTAGTTTCAGCTATCTCCTTAGTTGTTTTCTTTGCTTGATGCAGGCCAATAATTTGATCCTTCTGAAACAGATTAACATCTTTTCCACGACCACAGGATATGTCTTCCGACATGGTTGTTTAAGAAATGAGAAGCTACTCACTGCATGGGTTAGGGTTAAATAACTTGTTGCCAGCTAAAACATATTAATCACTGCAGTAATTATCCAATGGAAGGCTCTTACCCATTTGCTTAGTTAAATCCAGGTGGTGACTTTTGTTTTGGCCAGGCAGTGTGCAACCTGAGTTAGCTCCCAAGCATTACACTACACTGGTACTATCCATGATTAATTATTTACATATTTTTGAAGTATTATACATTAAAGCAATTGGCAGCCCATCGCCGTGACAGGCCACAAGCTGACCAGATCAGATGACTCATCGATTGCTGTTGGTCATTACGAACTCAGCACCCTGAGTGGTTCCTCCAAAGGTTTTCTTCCTATTTGTTCCACCTGGGGAGTTTTTCCTTCGCTACTGGGCTTGCTTCTTTGGGCGTTCAGGCCGGGGTCTGCTCTAAAGTGCATTGTGACAAATGTTTTGTAAAATGCGCTATGCAAATATATTTTGATTGATTGAGGTGCCGGGGGGGGCAATATAGCCACAGCCGTCACTGATGTGGTCAAGATTCAATTCCAGACCATGGGGGGTGCATCAGCACACACACTTTTGCTTTGGCTGGATACATTGCTTAAAAGTCCCTATATTTAACTGACCCATCTCACTGACCCGTCTTTTAAAACGTATTCACTGCCTGTAATGGAGAAAAAAATCACATCAGGTATGACATGTCGGGACACCCTACAAGAAATAACTTATGAGTCAGGTAAGCATTCACACACCAGAGAAATCAGTGAAGCCTCACAAAATGGCTACAATCTATCAGATGAGAAGAAGATGCTTCACTTAAAATCAGGCAAAACAGTCTGAGGCAGAGCTGAACACAGGAAGAATTAATCAGCTATTAACTACCTGAGCAATTTGTGCATGCATTTAGACAGTGGAAATGTATAATTAAAACACAGCAGAGGCTGAATGACAGCTTGAGGTAATGAGACTGTTTCACTACAGCCTTCCTTAAAGTTAAGGAAAAAAAGTCCTACTTAGGTCCTTAAAAACCATTTACAATCACATTGCCAGGGAATTGAGTCTTTATTAAATATATGTAAGCAAATGTTAGCCCTATATTCTTTTAGATTATTTGTTCATACTTGAACTTGTAATAAAGTGTATGAATAGGGGAAAAAGGAAAACACCCGCTTTAAATGTGTCACTCAAAATGAAGGATACAGCATCATAGCGGTTAGACTGAAGCCCCAGAGACAGCTGAATCTTGCCTGCAGACCAAGAATAAATCTGTTTATTCTCCTTTCTTCCAGAATATATAATAATCCTAAACAGGTCTCAATCCAATGCACAAGTAAAAGCAGTTCAGTCTGACTTAGAGTTTGAATAAAATGTTACATTTGTAAGGAACCTGGTGACTATTCAAGATTTAGTTTCGATTGTTGTAGGCCATGTTTTTTTGTATAGGTGTTTTTGTCAAAAGATTTAGCATGTCAGTACAAAACCTCCACAGCTGAGCCTCTTGAAATCGACAACAATCACAAAGCAGAATTAATGCATTTGTTTGTGTGGCTTTTTTTTTTACACGATAGAGCAACGCGTGTTGTCGCCCGCGCGCGTGTGTGTGTGCGCCTGCGTGTGTAAAACCCAGAGCATACCGTCTGCTGCGTGAGATCCGCACCCAGCGACACACGCAGGCGGGGGTTTCATCTTCACGCCGGTATCCTAGCAACACCTAGGAAAGGAGCGGTTGTATTTGGCCACGGCCTTTTATAAACCTGAATAAGCAATACAAGCGAGAGGGGTATTTTGGAGCATCTTTGTTGTGGGAAGGTTGACACCTCTGTGTTTTTTTATTTTTGGACCATTTCCTACCACCATTAGAAACAATGAGATACATTGTACAATATATAACAATAATATTAAAAATTATTTGCACAAAGAACATCTCTCACTGCACAATGCCTGCTCATATAGAATATAATCATATATGATAGCCATATATTTATACACCCTTTATTTATTTTTGGTTTTTAAAGTCCTCACATTCAGAGTTAGAGTAAGATTCAGATTCTGAAAATAGCAGGAAAAAAATAGTCTGGCAATGAAATATTTAGTATACATCACACCCTGATTACCCAAGCATAAACCCATTTGATGCGGTAGACCTAGTAAACCAAATCATTCAGCAGAATGTGAATCAACCCCCTTACATTCAGTTATTAGTGTATCTATATTGTTGTTGTTTTATTTGACATTATAGAATATTTTGTGTTGATCAGTGGCAAGAAATCCCAATTAAATCTATTTTGATTCCAGGAGTAAGAAATAAATAAATAAAATGTGAAAAATGCCAAAGGGATTATACCCACTGTATATAAATATATACTGTATATATTAATGTTTTCCAGCTGGGGCTATCCTCTGTGATATCAAGTCAGCTCATGTTTATAAATGGGAGGGGCTTAATGTTCTATCCAACCCAATTCCCAATTTTACAAGCCTTCATTTAACATGGGCCTCTTCCCATAATGCACCAGGGAAGGACCTCTGCTTCTCTTCCCTAGAAGCAGTGAGCAACAGCATGAACAGGGATCTTTTACTGAAATACCATTGCGCCAAGCCAGTGAGCAAGGCAGACGGAGGCAGGCCTCAAACTCAAAGATTAGAAGTCTCATAAAACAACCAACCGCCGCAATTATCACCAGGGGAAAAGCATATTTATGGGCAAAACCCACAAGAACAGTTTGTATCTCTTCACCCTTTACCCACAACTGAGTGGTTCAGTGGACATAAATGATTCATATGGTGCTTCTTCTTAATGTTCTAGTACTCCCAACACTGGCGAGTTGGGAAATGGTGGCGACTATGGGATTGGCGAACATGAAACCCAATGAATGTGCAACTTGTTAACTAGCAAAGATGTGATTGTACCGTTGGCGACTGTAGGGCTGCCTGCCTTTCAAATGGACACAGATGGAACACATACACAATTACAGCAGTTAAAATGATGGGCAAAAAATGTCAGAGGAGAAACAGACCACCCGGACCCCCCGTCCCCATCCCAGGATAAAACACAGAAATGAGATGCAAGCAACAGAGAGTCTAAGAAGCTGGGCAGCCTATCTTTCAATCTCATCTTTGTGGTCTGTGATATCTGTTATTATTTACAGTATATCCATGTATTGTGTCTCTTAAGGGGTGCAGTACGCATTCTGTCTATTCTTAGATTTGGAGGTGAAATAGTTCTCTTTGGAAATACAATACAAATAAATGATCAAAATTTAAAATAACCCAGAGTCAGGAACTATAATATTTGTGTACCTTGCCTTATATTCTAGAAGTGAAATATCCCACTCCTAGCTTTGTCAAAAACCAATTTGCTGTGCGGATACACTGTAACAACAAGCAATTGTCCAGATTCCATAATAGAAAAAATTATTTAACCATAACCTCCTAGTCAAGGGATTTAGCTGCCGGTTGAGATGGTAAAGAAGTCAATTTAAAAAATGGGGCAAAAAAGAGTTTGAATGAATCTAGGTCTGTCTGAGTCGAGAGACGTGACACCACAGCAACGAGACACAACAAACACTGGATAATGTTGCATAACGCCTGGCCTTTTCCCATCTGCCTGCAATGCTGTCTTTAAAGAGCTCTGCCCCATTTACTTTGCTTTACTTTGCACACCAAAGCTGCACATAATATACAATAAGCAGCACTGTGTGTGGGGACCAGGCCATAACACCAGAAAATGTCACAATTACATTTTTTCCCTACACCGATAGGTCTCAGTGCGTTCAACCATCACCAAAATTAATTTTATCGAGAGTCAAAATGAAGGGCAAATGTTGATTGAATTCAGGCCTAAGAGCCTTGCCTTTATTGGGCTACATCCCCACTGTCAGTGCATGAAAAGGAAAACAAACCAATGGAAAAACACGCAAATGCTTGAGAAAAGAAGGACAGGAATATTGATGATGTGATCCGATTCCAGACGTGTGCGTGAGATTTCTCCTCAGCTCTCCCTTGGGCACTGATGTAAGGTAATAAAATAATCCCTCTAGTCAATTCAGCATTTAAAAATCAGACAGGTTACCTCACCTCTGTCTGACCTGGATAAAAATACAGCCACAATGCTTCAGTGTTTCCCTCTTAGAGCATGTGACACAGTCCTCCACATTGGTTTGGCTGCAACCTCTGCTTTTAGGCTGTACAGTATAATGGTCAGGGAACTGGGCTTGTAAGGCAAAGGTTGCAGGTTCGATTCGCAGATGGAATAGTTGAGCAAAGGTACTTAACCTGAATTTCTCCGGTAAATATCCAGCTGTATAAATGGACACATTTCTGGATTGAGAGTTGATCATATATCATGTGTTACGGTTAGAAAAAACACATCAACAACAAAAATGTACAATCAAATTGTTTTAAGCAATGCAACAGCATGGGGTGATTTCAAAAAAGATGAATGAGAAATCACAAACCACAGACAAGGTGCATGTTCACATTCCTCCAACAGATCTTGCCAGTAGATCTAGCCAAATTCAGTTCCAAAGCCATTACCCTATCTGCCCATAGCGTATTCCATCCCATACAGACATTTCCATTCCTTTGCCTGCACTTCTATTCTCTATAAATCGATCCTGTCTGCAGATCATATCTTCCATTCCTTTTCCCCAGACCCTGTGTAGCTCATCGGCAGCAATACAGGATGAGTGGACAGTGAACTGCCTCCCAGTTACCGTCTAACACACAGTGACAGCATCATAGACTCAAGGCAATATCTGTCAGCAAATGAGCTAGCATTTTTGTTATGCATTTAATACTGTAAATGCTGTTTGCACTTGTGAGACATTACTGACAGTGCAATTGATAAGAGTATTGCCCTGTGGTCATACACATTATGCGGTATACTGTTGCATGTTGGCTTGAATAAGGTCTACATTTGTGGTAGCAACGGAGTAATAAAAACAGCACTCTCATATCTGTGTCAATCAATTTATATTAATAGGAATTCTGTTTCGTATCATTCCCTTACAGAAGTAGCATCATAACAGTGCTGTTTTTTGTCCTAGCGAATGTGCTGCTTCCTTGCCCGCATCCCTGTCATTTTTCCATGACCACACGCTGCCACACCAGCCTTGCTAAAACCTTGTGCGCATAGTTTTTTCGAGCAGCAGAAGATGGAAATGCTGTCCAAGCAAGAGGAAGGAAGAACTCCCTGGACAGTGTCTGACATACTAATTCCCTGCAATTGAAAGGCCTTGCTGCAGAGTACTCCAGCTGGAGTCAGCTCCACAAAATGACTCAAGGAAGGTCTAATCGTTTAAGTCTACCAATAGTCCGGTCCCCCAACCCCCCAAGAGACTCACCTTATCCTGTCAAACCCTGAGAAAACATGGCATCCGAGTGCTCAGGGCCATTTCACATTTGAAATGTGGCCCTTTGGGCTTTGCAATACCCCCTCAAACTAATCAGCAGATTTCACTGCTGGTCTCAGAACTCAGCGGTTTGCCTGGCTCCAGTGGATCCGTTCAAGTCCCTTGCAAGCATCCATCTAATTCATCTTGTTCATATGTATCTTTTGACAAAAAATATTTATATATATATATATATATATATAAAATGTGGAGAGACACTCACACCTTCATCCCTCATACAATTCCAAAAATGATTACAAAGAGTCCAAAGCAGCCAGATACGTATATACAAAAAAATGCATCATTCAATATCCAAACATTTGTTTGGGTTGGATTTTTATTATGAGTTAAAAAAACCTAGCCAACCACCACTAAGACTAAGTTAGGCAGCTGAAATATTTATTTGTGTATCTAGGGGGTCTCAAGTGCTCCATTCCTCTAACCCCCTTGACCATCTTTCTTTCTCTCTCTCTCTCTCTCAGAATGGTCAAAATGGTCACACTCCAAGAAGCTCTAATTGTGCTGCAAAATCATTTTTCTGATGGATCCTCAAAAGTTTTATAGGAAGGCCATAAAGCTAAATGAGGCATGGCTAAACCCTGATGGTCAACAATTCTAAGTTTTGTCAACTTAAATGCAGATTTAAATTAGATTTTGGTTCACAAGCACATGCTTTGCTTAACCTTATAGTACGACAAAGATACATAATATTTTAATGCTCAAATTATATATCATTTTTGCACAGGTGTATCATGAATGTGCTTGGGCAACCGGTGTGCTTACGCCATTAAATCTGCTAAGCTGAATTATAAGTGTATATACAGTATGTCAGACCATACATTTCAATTCCGGAATAGCTTTCCTATGGGGAAACTATAGTCAATATCAATATATGTATGGGTGAGAGTGTGAGCATACACATTTGTGTGTGAGTGAACGTGAATAGATGAGAGTGCATGCTTGTGTGTGTGTGTGTGTGTGTGTGTGCAAGAGAGAGAGTGGATGAATTTGTAAAGAAGGTTAAGCATGTTTTATAAACGTACCCCTACATGTGTATTTGTATCTATTTGCTGTTGTTAATGCGGCTGTTGTTAGTGTGTCTTTTCTTAGATGATGACTTAGCAAGTTTACCTTGACATAATGACAGGGCAATCGGTGTGTCCCTCTACCCAGAAATGAAATAAGGTCAGGAACATATCTGTACCTGATTGGATATATTGGATTTCATGGAGTCTAATCACTCAGTATTCCCAAGCCGCACACAGCAATGTTTTGTCTCAGCGCTGGATTACGATCTGTCTCACTGCTGCAATTTATCTGCACCCACTGCTACTGTGCGCAGGGAAAATTGATTTCAATGGATCTAAACTAATTCCACAGAGCCTTACAGCATGTCAGACCCAAATTAATTAAAAGACACAGAACTTATTTGTTTGGATACAGTTCTACTGCTGTATCAATACATTAAGAATTATCGTCAAAATAATAATGGTTTTTAGATCATTTCTAAAAATGTAACTATTCCTGAATCTAAACGAAATAAAAAATATATCAAATTAAATCATAAAAATCTGACAGTATTATTCATAGGGATTGCAATTAAGTTTAAAGATTAATGCTGAATGCATCTCACAGTTAATAGAAGTAAAGCACTACTTACAGGACTGTATGAAATGGATAGACTACTTTTTAAAAACCTTTTAACTGTCACATATTATTATTATTATTAGTGTTGTTATTTGTTTAGGTAGGTATATATATTTGACTTTGTTTTGGTTATTTATATTTTGGTATCTATATGCAATTTGATACTCATGTATTTATAGGGCTATAGGCCATTACGTTTCATTTATTTAGTTGCATTTTACATTGGATTTTATTATTTTTCCTTTACTTATTCATAGCTGGTATTTAAATGTAAAGTGTACTCACATTTACAGATGCTGACTTTCATCATAATCCAGGGAAGTAGTAAATTCGTTCTGAATCGCCAACAACGCAAAGACGTTCAGTTTCTTTTCCTTCACTGTTGATCTCAGGTAAGTTTTAACGCCTTTTAATGAAGAAAACAACCTTTCTCCAGAGCAATTTGCAATCGTTAATGCCAGATACATGCAAAGGCATATTTCCATGTTGAGGTATGCATCGCACAGGCCTAGCTCTCTGAACTTCTTATACATGCCCATCACAGATTGTTCAACGTTACCATTGAGCTGAACTGGCAAAACTCTTTTTCTTGCGTTTTGCTGCACCCTAAAGCATTGCTGAAAGGACACTTCTGACATAGCAAGCACAGGGGCCCAGATTAGCAGTCGTCCTATCGTCTCAAATGATTAAAAATGACTTCCAATTAGATTTCCAATTGATCGTCCTGCTTATGACTGTGAATTTAGGATTTTATTATTTTTTTAATTAGCTATTTCTGTTTTACACTCACATCGTAACAAACACGTCATGCACAGATATTAAAAAAGATTTCCGAAGTTCCAAATGGGAAAAGCGGCACATTTTCACTCACATGCAGTCTGTGCTCACCACATCTGTTGTTGTTGCTATGCCAGACTGCAGCAGTGAAGCAAGTTTGCGGATCGCGGCACATAGACACAACAGCGAGAACCAACGAGTTAGTTAGCTAACATTAGCGTCCACGGACATTGGATATCGATATCTGTTTTGCTAGTTGCTTGCTAACACAAGGCTTAGTAAGTGATCATGCATTTGTCACTTACCAAGCCTTGAATTAGCAAGAAATATCCGTGAACACTAGCTAGCTAGTTACTGTCTATATTCAGTTCAGTGGGCCCTCCTGCCAGGCTGAAGAATCGCTGTGATTTTCCTGCAGTAATTTCTCATCTCTGTCCTACAGTCCAAGCACATATCATTCCCACATCCCTGCTCGGTTAAATCTAGGAATTATTAGCTAGCTATTACGTTAGCTGCCATACCACATTCTAGTTGGGAATGGAAAAATCTCTTGTTCGAGTCCTGACTAGAGTACATTATGATATACTGTACAGTCAGAACACTAGTTGCTAACGCTAAAGCACACGCAAGTCACAAGTCAAAGATAAATATCCGTGTAGAAAATAAATAACGTTATTCTTTGGGCTACATACGACGTAGTGATCGCATTTTCAAAGATGTGGAGATTTATTGAGGGTGCAAGTCCACCCCCCACTAAAAAGGCTAAAACCAAAGAAGATCAGCTAAAAACTCAGCAAAAATATGATTCAGAGAGCAGAGATCGCACTTTCCAGGAAAATTGGAAGGTGAATAGACCAAGGACAAGTCACTTTTAGGAAGGACAAGTATCTTTTCTAAGATACTTGCCCTTTCACAAGTATGACTTTTACCCTAATCTGGGCCCCTGAAGCATATTCTGCACTGAACAGGAAAGATTTTTAGCACACATTGCAAGGTGCTTACGTTGTGTATGACGTAAGCAAAAATATTTTAAAATATTTGATATTTAAAAAATAATTTGAATCCCTCTTTCTGGGCCCCCCTGTGTCAATTAGACACTAGGCACCTGCCTAGTCTGCCTATGCCTAGATCCGACCCTGACTATTTACATTAAAGGGCCATACCAGAGGCCAAAACTATGCTTGTAATCTCCCTTTGATGGTAAGGTACATAGCGAAGATACTCTTATGGAAATGAAACGTATTGAGAACGTATTGATGTCATCAAGGTCAGAATAGATATTGACTTAGAACACTATTGAATAGAACACTTGACTCAAGTGACAAAATATCTCAGAACACAAAAATATAATAGGGAAGAGGGTTCAATTTGTTGAAGCATCAAAGAAAAGTGGCTGGAGGGGCGTACATAAGTTTTGAAGAGTAGTTCAGAGAATTGCCTTTACTAATACATTTATCTGTCAAAATAAAGGAAACACGAGTAAATTAAGGGTTCTGGCAGCTCTGGTATGGTGTGGGGTGCAATTTCCTGACATGGTTTAGATCCACTCAACCCATTATGCTTCTGCGCCTGCAAATCTGCTAACGTGTACGCATCTCGTACGCTGACGTACGCATAGGGGTTTGCCAACATACTTGCACGTAACATTAACTCAACCAATCAGCATCTGTTTGACGCACACAACCACAGCTACGTGCAACGCATTGTTGAAATTTTGGAAACCTCTGCGGGCTATGGTTACCCATAAACCCCTTCTCTGCATAGCTATTCAGACACATTTATGTATGTTCCAGCCTAAGAGGGCAAGGTAAACACCAATAAACACAAAGAGTGATCCCCTTCATCCTATGGTGATGTATTTCTATCTTGATGAAAGTGGTCTCTTCCAGGATGGTAATGCCCCATCCACAGGGCACAAGTGGTCACTGAATGGTATGATGAGCATGAAAACAATGTAAACCATATGCCATGGCCGTCTCAGTCACCTGATCTCAACCCAATTGAACACTTATGGGAGATTCTGGAGTGGTGCCTGAGAAAGCAATTTCCATCAACGAAACTCCAAATGATAGAATTTCTTGTGGATGAATGGTGTTACATCCCTCCAATAGAGTTCCAGTCACTTGTATAATCTATTCCAAAGATAGATTCCATTCTGTTCTGGCAGCTCATGGTGGCCCAATGCCCTATTAAGACATTAATTTGGTATTTCCTTTATCTTGGCAATTACCTGTACAATGTACAATACATGCAAACATGTACAAATAATTGTGGTTTTCAGATATTGCAATATATATTTTTTAAATACATTGCAGTGAAATATATTAATCATTACATTTTCCAAAAAGTTCACATGTTTATAATATATTGCAGTGCATTCAATTTCAGTAAAGCATTAGTCAATGTAGTCAACATTAACCCTTACGATTAGCGAGAAGTGTTCTAAAATCGCTGCATTACGCGCCGGATTATGGATCGCACACTAAATTATACATTGCGAAAGGAAGCAGGACATGCTCAATGGCTGCTGTTTAAAGTGGACTCCTTTCTTAAATGTCCAAATCATCGGCTAGCTGAATGGTAATTGAGGTAATAACGGCCCGAGCCTGGACACTAAGGTCTTCAGCTTCCTTCGTCCGAGGCTACTTTAAAGACCGTATTGCAACACTAATGACATAATACATTCTAAACCTTTTAGAGCAGTACCCTTGTTAGTCAGCAACGCTGCCTAATTTAGGCCCAATACTCAGGGCTTCTGGATTTCATTAGCTCATCAGCTTCCAAAGACTAATAAAGACTTAGTGCAGCTGAGCGCAAGGTGGAACAGTCCGCCACTCTTTTGCACATTGTCTTTGAATGACTTAAGATAAATACATTTTAGCAGCAGTTGAGATTTTTGCATCTTTTAAAATAATTTAGAAAAAATAATTTTCTTTTTTCTCTCTCAAAAATCATGATGTATAATAAAAAATATTAATATGTAATAATATGTTTAAGCACAAACCCCCACAGCAGTCACACTGGAGCCCCCGCCCCCACAATATTTGACGGACAAACTTTCTTTCACTTCACTCGGATATCCGTTTGTAGGGTTTACTACTGGAACCTTCTGACTCAGAAGTCTGTTGTGACAGTAACACAGAGAATCTGTTAGGTGTGCCAGTCAAGCAAACTTCAAAAGGGTATCGACACCCAAATGCCCTGAAATTCTGCTATAGCCGTTATATGATTATGTGTGCTATGTATACACGTATGGTATATGTTATATACTGTATAGGGCCATGTGACATTTCTCTCATTAACCTGCAGTTCTGTCCTTATCCTCAAAACATCTCTGCAGGCACTTTTGTTTCAGTAATTTTTGGCAATCAAATGAACCAGACCAATTATACAATTAAGGGCTAATTTGAGTGTTGGTGTACTGATGCAAGTCACTAAACACAAAACAGGAAAGATAGAATTTGATAGCGGCGAGGGTACATCCATTGTCAAAAAACGATGGGGGTAATGACAATTTGGATTGAACAGAAGACCAGAAAATAGCCTCCTTGAGAAAGCTGAGAACCCCAAAACACATGCTTTTTTAAACGTGCACGTGGTCAATTGTGGGGCAATTCCAACTGCTAGTCATTTGAGAAGGGAATATATACCGCTGTAGCAGAGGCGTGAGTTAGCATGTGTGCGTCCGTTACAGAATGTGACGTCACCCCTTGAGAAGAAATAAGTGTGTGATTCGTTCCGTGGCTGCGGACCTGGGTCTTTAGCTCAGCAGGCTAATCATATCTCTTGTTATTGTTCAGAGCGGGCCAGCCTTCCAAACCCACAGCAGACCTGCCCCCGTGCACAAATAAAAAATTGAAGAGCTTGTTAAAATATCTGAGAGCATATCTGATGCAAAAGACTAATATTTTCTACACATTTTATGTCTTAGAAGGAGGGACAATGATTTGAAAGTTATACTGGCAGATACAGTGCACTTTTGGTCTGTCAATCATTCCACAGTGGCAGAAGAAGTTTACAATCGTACAAATTGGATTAAAACCACTATGTCATAGGGTTTGTATCAGACAATGCATGCTACATAGTAAAGACATATACAGGTGCTCTGCAAGGTGTATTTCCTAATTCCGCTCATTTGACACGCAATTCCAACATCTTAGCTCTCGCGAGCAATATAATATGGGTAGACAATTTCCCAAAGATTGACAAACTTGTTACGATAATGAAGAAGGTATTCAAACATGACCCAAGTAGGAAAGTTTTCTATTTGGAACATCTTAAAACATGCAACCATCCAGACAGATAGCTCTCTACAAATAAAACTGCAACCTGAGTCATGTAAATTGCAGTTCTGACATAGGCCAATTGATTCCCAATCTGACAGGAATGACAAAGCAATATTTATCAGTTGTCAACAATACTGTTGATGCAGAGGAGTGATTCCTCCTATGTTTTACACCACTACAACAGTCCATGTCCAAAGAAACAGCAAATTATCTGGCAATGATTAAATTCAACTACAAAAGATACAATGTCGTGTCCCCTTAGCTGAATGATAGGCTACGTGCTCTTAAGAAGCCTTTTGGTCTTTATGTTCTATTTTGCCTTTAGGCTACACAAAAAAAGGCTTTAATTTTGCTTTCAATTCTTTTTACAAGTTAGAGTAGTCATTATCATCAAATACCAGCACACCCATTTCCGCATTTCCGTTTCTTTAATGGTCCACAAATCAATCAGGGTCAAGCAGGAAGCCGACGTGTAGGTGGGTGTGCTGTGACATGCACCTCATTTGTGATAACTGAATGATTACTGGAGGACATGTAGTTTCACAAGTAGCCTCTCTTGGTGTTGGAGGATGGAACTGCAGGTTAATGAGAGAAATGGGGAATTTCTCATTTCCCTAGTTATATAATATCATACCTACATGCGTCACATTGTAAGGCGTGTATCTAATGTGGTCACAGGTACATAGAAACAAAGTCGATAATGAGGAAAAACACAGTAGCCACCTACACCTTGATATTCCTGACTGATGAGAGGATTAACTGTAGGGCTGTTATGATATTACATTTTCACGGTATGATATTCATACTACTCAATATCACGGTTTTCGGTATATCACGGTATCAGTTTTTAATAAAAAAATAAAATAATCACACAAAGTTTACAACTCGATCTGTTTATTATATGGCTCTTTGCATATATATACCATTTTAATTTAAAAAATAAAACAAAACATGCAACTGAATATAGTTCACTCCTTGTAATTGTATGTTTAGATCAATTTAAATCATTCACTTTGCGAATTAAGAAACATTTTGCTTTATTGCGTTATCATCTTATCGGATCTAGTACTATATTTAGCTACTCACTTTTTCCATTGTGGCATAACATGAAGGATGATGCTCACACAGGTGGAATGCAAGGTTTGATGTGTTCCCTCCTCTGGCCATTACATGTTTCCCACATTCTCTACAGATGGGAGATCCGTTCTCAACAACAACACCATCTTTTTTCTGAATCCAAAGTGAGTCCACAGGGATGAATGAGTTTGCTTGTTGGGGGGATATAATTCGTCCTTACAGACCACCTTGGCATCGGAATCAGCATCGGACATTGCATGTTTTATAAGGGACTGCAAACAGAGATTTATGACTAATAACAGCTACCTACCAGGGTTGGGAAATGTGAGGGAGCTGCTGCACGTGCACGATTGCATAGTAAACAGAGCTAAATGTAAGAACAGCCAAAGAGGTGGTGGATTAAATGACATTAACACCCTAGGTCCAGTATTATATTATTTAATATGGGTTATTATATTATTTAATATGGGTTATTTATACATTTTAGTAGGGTAACAGTTTAAAAAAAAATTCCCAGCATGAAAATAGCTTTTTCCACGTGAATTACTATCACGGTATTACATTAAGTTTATGATAGTACTATTTCATAGTTTAATATTGTGGTATACCGTCACACCCCTAGTTCACTGTGCAAGCAAACATGCCGATGTTTCAACCGCACCAGTCTTGAGACTACCTTATCCAAAGATCAGTGCAGTTGAATACATTGTCTTGTTTGCTTGCACCATAAAACATCACGTTTGGGAGCAACATCAGCATCCAGGACCTGTTTCTTCTAATATGCACATGTTGCCTCATCTATGTTTCCGGATATACAAACCCGATAAGGACTAGACTGCAATACATTGCCTTTGACAGAATGAAGAGAGCATTGCACATTGGGCGAGGTAGGGTTTGGAAAGGTGCAGGAGGTGAAGGATAATGTTTATATGATGTTTTCCTGAAGTAATGGGCCTTTTTGAGGCTCCAACAATACCCCCCCTCCACCCCAAAGAATAACAACATTGAAAATGCACATAGTCCATCTATTATTTAAATTAAAATAATAAATAAATATATTTTGAGTCACGTTGAATACAGGAACATTAAAAAAGAGAATATCTAAAATGCTGGTCTCACGAAAAACCAAAGAAAACAGAGTCTTAGAAATATCACCCCTGCAAGTGGAGAGGGCTTGACCTCGAAGGAAGCACACTGTTTTCCTTTCATCTGCACGGATTTAGTAAATCAGGACCTGCAAAGTTTTAGGTGCTTAGGTGCTTCCCTGGATCACACATACGGCCTGCATAAAGATCACACATCTCGATTCTCAGAGGAGTCAGACGGATAGTGCAGCTGAGTAATCTGGTGATGGCTTTGGAGAGCACAGGTGGCATAGTGGCTGAATAACTCACAAGAACGCTCCAGGAAAATTGGAAACATTTTGGAAATCCAGTTAAGATTCCTACTCGGCTATGAGTTGACGTTGTGACTAGAACTTTCCCCAGATAGTCTTTGAGTTTATGTATTTATCCTTCCATTCTGTCAACGTCATAATTTAGTCGTGAAAAATTGAGTATATGTCTTGGAGTATATGTGTCAAAAACATTTTATGAAGGTTCCTAATGCAATTACTGACATTCATTGAACATTGATCACCTGATTTTCCGAAAAAATGAACATGACCATAAACAGAAAGGAAAAATGGGAGCCTGTACTCTTTCTACGTTTAAATTTGAAACAAAAACAGCTCTGTTATGGTGTGGGGTGCATTTTCCTGGCATGTTTAAGTCCACTCAACCCCTTGGAGGGCAAGATAAATGCCAATAAATACAAACCCATTCTGAGTGATCACCTTCATCCTATGCTGAAGTGTTTCTATCCTGACGGGAGTGATCTCTTCCAGGATGACAATGCTCCAATCCACAGGACATGAGTGGTCACTGAATGGTTTGACGAGCATGAAAATGATGTAAACCATATGCCATGACCGCCTCAGTCACCAGATCTCAACCCAATTGAACACTTTTCTTGGGGGATTCTGGAGCAGCACCTAAGACAGCATTTTCCACCACCGTCAACACCAAATGATGGAATTTCTTGTGGAAGAATGGTGTTACTTCCCTCCATTAGAGTTCTAGACACTTGTAAAATCTATAACAAGGGGCACTGAAGCTGTTCTGGCAGCTCGTGATGGACCAATGCTCTATTAAGACACATTATGTTGGGGTTTCCTTTATTCTGGCAGTTACCTGTATATTCTAAAGTATAAATGTGACATCATCAAAACGTTCAATCAGAAGCTACAGTACAGTATGTAAGTTATCCTTACATAATGTAAGGATGTCAGCTACTATGCAGTGCTACATTTATTATATGATGTTTTTATTACATGTGCTGTACTTCTGGCAGAAGTGAGGTCCATGTGAGGTGACCGTGGACTGGAATGTTCCAAAATAAAGAGAGGAATCACTGCAAGCCCCAGACAAGCCTGATTAGTGTAAGTCTCAATGCAGCTTAACTTGTCATCTGATAGAAGCCACAAATGCACAGTTTGAATGTAGTACAAATTATGTAGCACATAAACAAAGACAAATCATGCTTATGTAAACAAGGATATCCAAACAACCAAACTGGAAGTTACTCTGTGATATCCTCCAGATTCAATCTGTTTAATCAAACGTGCTTCAGTTTCAAAATCAAAACAACAGAAGAAAGTTGCTATAAGTATTTATATTGTCTCTTCATCTAAAGTCAGTTGGTCAACCATAAAATATGAATATATATACGTATATATATCTATATATTTTTTTAAAATCTTTTTTTACCCCTGAGCAAGTGGAATGATGTCAGGAGATGCTTTCCACAGAAAAACACACCACACTTACATGCAGCTAATCAAATAAACGCACTACGTTCATGCATAGAAAATAATTAAGGTAGGGGCATTTTATCGCATCATAATTCCCAAATTATTACAAGCGAAAAGTGTGTCTCGGTTTACAGCTCAAACCGGTTTAACATTTAGCATTCGATAAGTGCAATTTATATAAGTATGGTCTAAATGGATGTTATTTTTGCATGTGCCGTAATGAAAACTACAATCTGTATGAGAGAAAATCGGACTGTTCAGATGGATATTGGGTAGGATGGAAAATGGCAATACATGTACATGCAACAATGTTATAGACCACATGCGCAATACAAACAGAGATGATGATAGAATGTTTATGAAGACCCGTCTTAATTATGCATCTTTACGAACATGCGATAGATGTTTGGAAGACAGATCATGTAAAGACACACAAACACAGATGTGTGCACACACATATACATACACATGCCCAAGACAGATGTATGAATCTCCACAAACAATCCTGTATGCACAAATGCACATACACAAACACACTTACAAATGTGCACACACAAACACACACAAACACACACACACACACACACACACACATGCACGCATGCATCCCAGCCATCCCTAAGTTCCATATCACAGCCCCGCAGTGCATACACACACACACACACACACACACACATGCACATATCCCTAAATTCTAACAGCCCCGCATTGTATCTCGCGTGATGTTGGAACAGCCTCTCCAGCTCACTTGCCACCAGAAAGCCAAAAGAGGCAGGCAGCTCGTTCCAGCACACGCCTCTCTGGAGTCACACTGCAGACAGAGAGCAATGCATCCTACCGTAGCCTAACGATGCGGAGACGGCGAGCAGGCGAGAGCTCTTCCTCTGCAGACGCCCTGCGAGTATCCCAGGCTCCGCCAGAGACTACGTTAAGCAGTGTCCGCCGACAAATCAAAAACCACTCAAGCTGTGACCTCAGAGGAAATCTCTGCCTCAGCAGCCCACCGCTGAGACGCACAGAGCGGGAAACACTGCCGCTCACCGCGGCGATTCCGCCTCACGGGGTGAAGGGGTGTGCCCTTTGGATTGAAAACGGTCAAAAAAAAAAATCCCTGCCGCTCACTTCCGAAAAGAACGACATTCCCCTGCTGTCTCTGACAATGACCGGGCACAAATCCCAGAGCCTCCTTACAGTCCTCTCCGACAAAATCTGCATGCCGGCTCCACATGCATAATTAATGTGCCCAAGCCATCCGTTTCCTGCATTTGCCTGTGAGTCCAGTCAGCGGGAATATTGACCGCTCTATTACCAGAGTCATCCGAAGGGAGATCACTGGCTCCGTGCACTAAAGGTCCTACTGTAAATCTGGCCCAGGTTAAAGTGCTCCTTCTCCCTCAGCTCAGCGTTTATGAGGTCTACATTGAGCCATGTCCCATTCATGTATGTGTGTATGTGTGTATGTGTGTATGTGTGTATGTGTATGTGTGTATGTGTTTGTGTTCAATGTCAATTCTCCGTCAATCAATCAGGATCAGGCTCCATCCCTGTCCAATAGAAGATAGCTACAATATTTGCAGCTCAGAAGTTTTTGGAGAGTGATACAGGTTACAGGTGAGGTTGGCAATAGTTTGAATGATTTGGTCTTTATTCCTCTATTATTGTAATTTTTTAATTACAGAATTCTATTTATTTCGATTGAAAGAATTTGTCTCTTCTCGGATGTGTCAACTGAACTGGGCTAACGTTAGCTAGCTAGCTAACTGCTTGACACTGAGGATTGTGAAGTTGGAGAAAACCCCCCGTGGTGTGAGATTGACACTATAGGGCACTTTGTCAGGAAATAAAGGAGATCATCATCATCATATCATCAGAGCAGCAAGCAATATGACCAGAGAGGAGGTCTGATCCATCCCCTAATTTGTCAATATGTTATTGAATAAAGATGGATTGTCTTAAATGATAGAAGGTCAGGCGTTTAATATTATATTAATAATATGAGGATATTCTCTATTTTGCAGCAGTGAGGCAGGCAGGCATCAGGTGCAGTGAGCACATCATCATCAGCGTCATCATCATCATCATCATCATCATAACATCATCAGAGCAGCAGGGGCAGTCAGCATTATCACCACAGCATCAGAGAAGGTCAAGGTCAGATCAGCATTCCCCCTGCTGGCCTCAGCTTCACCTGTCCTGGGCCCCACCAGTCCCCACTGATATGTACGTGTGTGTACATGTGTATGTGTATTTATGCGTGTGTGTGTACATGTGTGTAAATGTGTATGTGTGCCAGTCCTTAATTCTTCATTTTGATTCATTCAGCAGTGCACAGGAATCTTAACAACTTGCAATGTGGCCCTTTCTTGACTGGGGCTCACAAATATAGGTCATTATTTGTATTAACCTGACTGATGTGTGTCGGGTGCAGAAACGTAATAATGTTTGACCTCCAAGAGCAATGTACTGTTAAAGAGTTGCAATTACATCAAGATCTGTCAGCAAAATGCTGTAAAATCATTTCAACTGATACAAAACCGTATAGCATATACTATATAAAGAAAAGCCATGGATTAAAAAAATAGTGATTTATGATGAGTAGAAAAGGACTGAAGACAATAATATTTGTTATTAATATTAGATATACCCCTCACCAAATACAAATTTGGTGAGGGGTATCTCAAAAATAAAGACTCATTTCCTCATGACAAATAATTGCAGGCATAATATGTATCATATTTGACACTAATACTCATGGACATTTACTGGAATAAATGTAATATTTTTCTTTTTTAATGATGCTCTGTACAGTAAAATGCCATACTGCTGCAGAATAATAAACTTCCAGGTTAGCTATAATATCTTATGAGCATTAACTTAGCCCCCTAAGCCCAGTTATGCTTTCCAATTATTTTTCTGATTTTCAGATACTTTGCTTTAGGCCTGCACAATGCTAGGCCGTACAGTAGTCGGTATGCTATCACAGGTCAGATCCCATCGGGTATATGTGCTACCATAACGTAATGGATTTAAGGATAGTCGGCAGTATCCTCTGGTCAACATTTGAAAGAGGTTGAGGGAAAAAATATATATTTTAAAGTTAAAAAAACATGAGGGTGCACACAACATTTTCCTCTGATTAATTGAATTGAATTGAATACAGAATATAACTCAGACTGTGACGTGACCGCAAATCCAGAATGAAGCTACCGATGTAGCAGCGAAAATGCATCCTGGCCATCCACATATAAGAGGAAGAAGAATAAAATAAGAACAGGAAGATGGTCTCAAATCCAAGATGTCTCCTATTTTGAAAACTGATGTCTTGTCATATAACTCACAAGGCCACTGCCTGAAGTAGGGTACTGCGTTTATAGATTACACTATTCCGCAACAGTGGCAGCTGGCAAACTGGGAATATACAAGGATGAAATCTTGTCTTTAAATTGACCAGACATCAACCTGGTTTTGTTTATTTTGCTTAATTAACAAACGAGCCAAATATATAGACCTAAATAGGAGGGATCACAAAGTCTCCTGCTAATTGTGTCTCACGTTGTAAAGTTCTTTCTTCACACAAGAGGTTTAATTGAGTAAAAAAACTACTGAATTATTATAGAGAATACGCTACACTTTTAACTTCAATCCTGATCTGTTACATGCATAGTACACTAGCTTTGAAAAACACGTAATAAAGCCTTGCAAACAAAGTCAGTTCGGTGAAAACGTAGGTGCTTTTTCATGAGCATTGAACTCTATTCTACACAGATCAGAACAACGGATATTTACTAAGTTAATATTTATTGAACGAAGACTGCATCCACAATCAGATAACCAGTAGATATGCTGATGAGTGATGTAAAGAAAAATGCTATAATAAAATAAAATTAGGAAGTTATACCTATTGGCATTGGTTATTCAGCTAGGACTAAATCATTTCTTGGTTGATAATCAAGTAATGCAAATGGAAACAGATCAGTTTAAAAGTGTGAAAATCATCAGTTTAAAAGTAAAAATGTGGTTCATCCTCCTCGGTTTTAATCAGATGAGTCGTTACTGCTCCACATAGTGTCCATAACATATTCAGAATACATATGTTCAGTAAAACAGGATAAGTATTAATGGCAATGAGCAAGCGATGAGATCATTTCTATCGCCATTCGTCCCTGCGACAGACGCAGGCTAAGTGCTAAACTCAGTTCAGATCTATCAGGGCTTTCAATAGACAGCAAGCGAATAGTAATGCGTAAAATCGTATCTGGCAAGAGAGACTTCAAGCAGAATAACAACCAAATAAAAAGCAGTGAGCCGTTCTAAGGGTAGGACAGCACGACTTAATTTACAAGTGTTACAAGTTCAGGCACAATGCTCCTTTGTGCCCATAGGGTCAGTTAAAGGAGCTTGGTAGCACACGCACACCAAAAATGTACATTAGCAATACACAGCGTTAATAAAGCAGTGGCTAATGGTGACGTGTTTTGACCCAGATACTGGACTTCTTCAAACAGGAAGAGTTGACCCTCTGAGCAGCACTGAGGCACATTATGAGGGACTGAAGAGAGTAAGAGAACTGCCTCGTCCTGCAATCTGTACGATTCCCATTGTATGGGACAGACAAGGCCAACTCTTATCTCCACACGCGTTCTCCAGTTGGCTTTTGTCTCTTGGGATTCGCGTTAGCCCGAGTGCTATTCAGCTGTGAATGCCTTTTTACTGGGTTGTGAAGTAGGTCCTTCTTTTACAGCACATGGGAAGGAGAGAGACAAACGGGGGTAAAAATGGAAGATGAGTGCTATGCGAGGAATGGACATCTCTGAGGAGATGGGCAACACAATGGTGCCCCACACTGTGACAGGCACTACCCACTCAAAACAAGGCCCTTTATCAATTTGGAGGACAGAGGGAGCCTTTGTGACTCGCTGATGCCCCGTGGAATCCCCTGACCTCAAAATACGTAATCGCTTCAAATATAATATGATGGAAAATGTCGACGTTCAAAAAGAACTTTCAGAGATGTCTGGCTCCTTCCAACAGCGGAGGCTATATTAAGTGTGGTCCAAAGACATGTGGCAGGGTGTCTACTAAACTATAGTAACCCTGTTAGAGGTTGGATGCTAATGCATTGATTCTTACCTTAAGATCACTGTCATGAAAATCATTGAGGTAATAACCTCTAATCCAATAAACATGGAATTCATCTACCTGCTTTGGAGATGTTGGCTAATTAATGCATTCACCATTCCTATGTTGTTGTTTTTTTTACCAACTGTAATGCATCTGAATCACTCTATAACAACCAATGGAAATATTTTAAATATTTTCTTTTAGACATCTGCAGCACAATCATTTGTAAGATCTAAAAAAAAAAAGCTCAATACAAAATGAAAAGAAGAAACACTATCAACACCACACACTAGTTTGGTTAGATCATTAATGTGCGTTCCAAATATTTCTGTTTGACGACGCTGACAACGCTGCGTTCCAAATATCTGACAACATGGCTCGAGACATCTTCGGTTCCAAATAATTGAATATGCCAAATTAAACAGACCGGCAGTCATTCTTTTCAGATGTGGCATCATTTGGCATTTACAATTTGATAAAAACATAAAACAGCAGCACAAGCTAAACACGTGAACTACAAGAGTGACTATTAAGAGCTGATGGCAGCAGTAGCACTGCAGCACTGAATCATCTCTCTGGGGACGTCTACAATTACACCTTTGGTTACACCATGTCCACAGAGAACAGGCTGTGGACACACCTAGGGACGCTATGACTGGCTGAGAGATGTTTGTCATTATGAGTAGGAAAATAAGTATACCGGTCTTTGTTCTTTCTACTGTCAAAAAGAGACACTTTATCGCCCGAAGGTAATGCTATGAGCTTTGAGTGATATACTGTGACAATTATTGACAACCTCATTATCGATTTATATTCATGCATATTGTTTTTGTGTTAGTTTGTCTGTTTCTTATACAATAAAATGTATGAAATATAAGTGGAGGGAAATAAAAAGAGTAGTAAAATATAAAAAGAGTGTCATTTCATTCCAGTAGTACAGTAAGGTTATGTATTACGCAGGGGATGATCTCTCTGTGGTAGCGCCCTGTGGATTGGCCCTCCTTTCTTCTTCACTGTCCAGATGGTCAGACACGGAGCTTGGCTAAGTGTCCTGAGGAAACTGGAGGAAGCTCCGGTTCTCCGGTCACGCCAGGCTGTCGGTGGATAATGTGACACGCAGACGGGCCGAGGCTGGCAGAATCACTGCCACGGGGAAAGAAGGCGGACTGGACGGACGTGTGGACGAAAGCCACCCGAGTGTTGAGCATAATTCAATTTGGTCTTGCTCTAGCGACCATTAACACACACCCAGGTCACATTGCCTGGGGTTTCTGATTTCATGCCCATTCTGTGTTAAGGCTGTCCCCAGGGGCTGCAAGAGGGGCCATCATTCCATAAAATGTACGGAGTGAGAGTAAACATCTATGTAAACCATGCAAGCAAGGAGAGAGTATTCCATAGCTTCAGTCTGAAATGTGACAGGTGGAAGTTTTGTCAGAAAATCATTCCAACACCATGATCCACAATACCCCAAGCTTTTCTTTCCAGGTTCAGAAACACGATTCCTTACTAGGTGTAACATCTCACTGTTCCGTGAGAGCATGTCTGTTTTAGAAAAAAATTACTTTTTTTGCTACTGTCACTCCAGGTGAGCTCTGCTGCCAGGTTATTTCTGTTTCTAGGAAATGCACTCTTCGAAGGGCTATGTGACATGTCCTTTGCCATTACATCAGAGCAATCCTACAATTTCATAAAGTGGTTCAGATATGCAGAATCAGTGAAACAATTTCCTATGAGTATGCCATTTCCCAAGCTGTGTATAAACACACACTGTGCACTTGAGCTGATTTCTTTGTGTGATAAATATGATCTCAGAATATGTTTTTGTCACTGTGATTGTCACCCTAAAGTATATGGGGGGGAGGACTAAAGAGTTCAAAAAAAGTGAATTGAAAATAAAGTGAAATAAAATACTAAAAAGCCTTTTCACTATGCCCTAGAGGTTTCTGTTTACAGATCAGGTTTTTTGGATGTCCTACTTTTTTATTCTTGTCAAAACAAACCTTCCTGTGGAGCCATTCATTTTCGTTTGGATAGAAAATATGAGAAGTGTATTTATGCATGTACCGCAGTGCTTTCAATACAAGCAGGACAAAAGCTGCTTCTGGTGGCAGCGACATATCCAGGACTCAAATTTGCCCAGGACAGATAAGGAAAAACAGGTCAACTGTATCACAGCTCAGCGACAATTCTAATTGAAATTAAAACACAAACCTAGACAACTGCATTCTGTGCTGCTGTGTTGTCTAACCAACATATTCAGAAAATAATAAATAATCTGTAAGAGTTATTCAGTCACTTCCTGAAATGCACTGGTCATAGCCAGCTGATGACATAGTAAATGCTCAAGTCCACAATGCATCTTGGCATAGATTCTACCAATCTGTTGGGAACACTATTGGAGGGATGCAACACCATTCTTGCATGAGATATTCCATTATTTGGCATTTTCTTGATGGTGGTGTAAAACACTCTCAGGCGCCGCTTCAGAATCTCCCATAAGTGTTCAATTGGATTGAGATCTGGTGACTGAGATGGCCATGGCAAATGGTTTACATTGTTTTCATGATCATCATACCATTCAGTGACCACTTGTGTCCTGTGGATGGGTCATTGTCATCCTGGAAGAGACCACATCCATCAGGATATAAATGCTTCACTATAGGATGAAGGTGATCACTCAGAATGGCTTTGTATTTATTGGTGTTTACCTTGCCCTCCATGGGGTTGAGTGGACCAATATATACAACATAAAGGAAACACTTGAGTAAATGAGGAATACAAAGTATATTGAAAGCAGGTGCTTCCATATAGATGTGGTGTGGTTCCTGAGTTAATTAAGGTATTCACATCCAGTCATGCTTAGTGCCATGTACAGATATGTTGGGAAGGCTACCATGACTAGAAGAAGAGATCTCAGTGATTTTGAAGGAGGGGTGATTGTTGGGTCACGTTTGGGAAGAGCTTCAGTGATGATGTTTCACAAGAAACAGTGGCTAAGATGATATTGGCATGGAAGTCTAATATCATCAACTAGGGACAACTATTCGTCGAAAGCGCATACTGCTCAACTGTGATGTCCATGCATTGGTTTGAGATGCAAGGCAAAATAGATGAGCAACTCAGTTGTCTGAAAATATCAAACTAGGCGTGAGCAGGCAGTTTTATCAAGAACAGTCCATTGAGAACTTCCAGACAAGGATACTATGGTCGGGTTGCAGTGCATAAACCCGTTATTGCACCTAAGAAGGCACATGAGCGAGTAAAGTGGTGCAATGAACACAGTCTACTGAGCAGTGGAAAAAGTCATATGATCAGATGAGTCATCATTCACCCTGTTCTCAACAAGTGGACGAGTGCATGAGTGGTGCAAGCCAGAAAAAAACAACAGTCCAGTTCTGTCAGCTCTGTTATGGTGTGGGGTGCATTTCCCTGCCATGGTTTAGGTCCACTCAACTCCTTAAAGGGCAAGGTTAACGCAAATTTAGGTGAAAGTGCCTTGAACATTTGAGGTAAGCCCATTTTGTACAGATATATACTGTATATACTTTTTCACATTTTATTTTCTTACTTCATGGACTAAAAATGTATTTAATTGGGATTTCTTTCCACTGATCAACACGAAATACTGTCAAATAAAAAAACAACTCCAAAGCTTTTTCTTAATTAATTACAAGTAAAAAACACTCAGCCAATCTTCAGTCTAATACTTACCTCTTATTGGAAATGGAAAGAGAATTATGTATCATTGGAAATAAATTATCTTTATTTTGATGCATAAACTGATGTGTTTTGTCCACAAAAAAATTGCAATTGAAAAAAACCATATACAAATTATGAAAACGTGAAAATATGTAATCATACATAATTTATAATAATACATAATTTCCTGAGATATGAGGTGTCATATCAATTCAATGTTTTAACAAATTCGTGTTATTATATACAAAATATGTGTGTAAATTATGTACAGATAAATTCTTACAATCTTACATTTATTTGTCACATCTACACTTACATGTAACCATTTTGAAATTTGACAAGTAGCTTATACATTTCAAGTTCGTTGATAGAGATGCAATTTCATCTTTGTATTATGATATTTATGATAGCAATGTCAAGCATGTACCAAATAATTGTACCACTTTATAGTACCACTTGACTTTGTTTGTCTCTTGTAACACACATTTTTTTGTCAGCGAAGTTTACACCCTCCATGTGTTATATAATGATATAATATTCGGATGTTGCACCTCAACACGCATTTCAATTCATTTCATTTCATTTCTGCTATGGGATTTTATGTAGATCGGTGAATGAAGGGTTTGCACGGTCTACAGAATATCCTGTACATCGGTGAATGAAGGGTTTGCGAGGTCTACGGAAAATTCAGTATTTTGGCGGATATGGGTTAAATACACCTGTCTGTGAGAGGTCCCACAGTTGGTTAGTGCATTTCCAATCAAGAGCTTCATTATGAAGCCCAAAGAACATTCAAAGTAAATCTGAGAAAAGGTTCTTCAAAAGCACCAATCAGGGGAAAGATACAAGACAATTTCAAAGACTTTGAATATCCCTGGAGCACCATTAAGTTCATCATGTGGTTCTGTGTGGCTCAGTAGGTAGAGCATGGCACTGACAACGCTTAGGTGGTGGGTTCGACTGGGACCATATATACTGAAAAATGTACGCATTCACAACTGTAAGTCGCTTTGGATAAAAGCGTCTGCTAAATGGCATATATTATATCATATTAAGGAAATGTAGAGAATATGGCACAATTGTGAATTTGCCTAGAACAGACCATCCTCCAAAACTGAGCATCCATGCGAGAAGGGCACTTGTTAGGGAAGCCGCCAAGAGGCTTATGGCAACTCTGATGGAGTTACAGTCATCCATAGTTGAGATGGGAGAAACTGTTCATGGGACAACATAACCCGGGCACTTCACAAATTTGGGCTTTATGGGAGGGTGACAAAAAGAAAGCTATTGTTGAAGAAAACTCACATGAAATCTCACCTAGAGTTTGCCAGCAGGCATCTGGGAGACTCTCAAAGCAAGTGGAGGAAGATTTTATAGTCTGATGAGACTAAGATTGAACTTTTTGTTGTTTTGTTACCGTAAAACATGGTGGCTCTAATGCTATGGGGATGCTTCTCTGTTTCAGGGCCTGGAAAACCTGTCAAAATAGAGGGCAAAATGGATAGACCCAGATATAGACAAATCTTGGAGGAATACCTGCTGCAGTTTGCATGAGACTTGGGTGAAGATTTATATTCCATTAGGACAATGACCCAAAGCATACAGCAAAAGTCACATTGGAGTGGTTTAGAAACAAGAAAAATCTGTCCTGAAGTAGACCAGTCAAAGCCCAGACCTCAATCCCACTGAAGATCTGTGGAAAGATTGCTGTTCATCAACTGTCGCCATCCAACCTGATGGCGCTCAAGCATTTTGTGAAAAAGTTTTCATGGGTGAAAATTGCAGTGTCCAGATGTACAAATCTGGTAGAGACTTACTCAAATAGACTCACAGTTGTAATTGCAGCTAAAGGTGCTTCTACTAAGTATTAAGTTAAGGGGGGTGAATACGTATGTAATCAATTACTGTATTTTTTATTTGTAATTAATTAAGAAAAAGCTTTGAGGTGCTTTTTATTTGACGTTGTAGAGTATTTTGTGTTGACAAGTGACACAAAATCCCAATTAAATCCATTTTGATTCCATTAAGAAATAAAAAATCAAATGTAAAAAATACCAACAGGGAAGAATACTTTTTATATATATACAGTGCGTTCCAAAAGTCTGAGTCCACTACCAAGATTTGTTTGTTTTCATCGTTCATCGAAAACTAACACAAGATGTTTTACTCATGTGGTATTTGCTGTTCAAGAATGCCATAGAACACTGATACAAATTATAATTATTATGTTGGTATAAAATTGAAATATCTATAAATATTTTGTTAGCAAACCATTTCCTTTCATTTCCTCAAAATGTTGTGACATCTGGATCACAATTATTCATACCCTTAACTATTCTTTGAAATGTAATCCAACAAAAACAAATCTTCACAACTTATTTGAAGTTCATTGGAAGGTTATGGAACTATACAGTGCCCTTACTAAAATAGGTGGAACCAAGGCCGTAACCATGGAGTCAACATTGGGGGGGAAATCAATTTATTTATATTTTTATATCAGCTAGGCTATATATTGGGGGGACATTTTGAGCATATCTGAATATTGGGGGGGATGTGTCCCCCCCAATATATATGGTCGTTTCGGCCTTGGTGGAACCATGAACTCCAGCATGTACTAAGACATTTTGTCCAAAAACCTTGTTCCCTCTGCCAGGAAGCTACACCTTGGCCGCAGATGGACTTTCCAACAAGACAACGATCCCAAACATACATCCAAAAATACTAAGACATGGTTGACAGAGCACAAGATCAGTGACCTGACATGGCCATCTCAGTCTCCAGACCTGAATCCAATTAAAAATGTGTGGTTTGAACTAAAAAAAGCAGTCCACAAAAGTCAACCCAAGAATCTGAAGGAACTAGAACAATTCTGCATGGAGGAATGATTGAGGATCCCCCCAAGAAGTTCCATAACCTCGCACGACACTACAGAAGGTGACTACTTGCTGTTATAATGGCCAAGGGAGGAACCACCAAGTACTGATAACAGGGGTGTGAACATTTGTGATCCTTGATTTGTCTGGGAAAAAATATATAATTTGTAAACCGTTCAATTGTGGTTCGTGCCAATGCATTATTATTAAAGAATATAGTTTGCAAGGCGGTGGATAGCATATCGGTCTAACGCACCGTATTTTGGCTGGTCCGATACAGTGTGCACTGCCTGTCAGGGACGCAATTCGAAACCCGCGTCTCTACCAGACTGGCCCTGGTAATCAGCCCTGATTGGGGGCGGCATTTGGCTGTCCACCCCAGGGGGAGGGGTTGATGGTGAGCCGGCACAAATTTGTCGAGGAGCAGGGGGATCTACCGACCCGGAAGAATTGGCTCGTTACCCAGAGGATGGGCGGCGGACTCGTGGGGGAGGGTGAATTGATATAAATAGAGGGTATAATTGGCAACCAAATCGGGAGAAAAACAGGGGAAAATTAGAAACTAGAATTCTTTTTAAAATAATATAATTTTCAGAATTTTTTGAGCATAAAATATACCTCATTACTTATATAGTTTATTTCATACAATCTCTTTTGTTCATCTTTATCAAGGGTATGAATAAAAACAGAGCCTACTGTATATATGGTAAGCATGAGAAATAAATTAGCCTAGATATGATTGTTTCCCGCATTGTAATGCAGTTTACTTCCAGTACCTTCCACACACATATTTGTTTTCAGCTATTTAAGGTCAACACTCTTCCTACGTTCTGACAACGTTATTTCCCGTATACTCAGCACAGCGATAGGTTTGGAGGATTCCCCTGTGAGTTTTAAAAGGAGCCTGAGGACATAGTTATATTCAGCTAGTGTGCTGAGGCCTGCAAAATGGAGGCAAACAGATGCACTTTGTATCTACAGAGAAGTGGGGGCTCAGCGTAGAGCAGTGTCTCGTTTATTTTTAATGGCTCTCTTGCTGAAGTGAAGACTCTTACAAGTGTCACGCTCACACTCACTCGCTGGAAGTCCAGACTTGCCGATATACAGGTATATGTTTGTGTGTGTGTGTGTGTGTGTGTGTGGCAATGGGTGGCGGCGTTGAATGCCGAGAGAAACGGTTTTTATTTTATTCATTTTACTTTTACAGTATGTGCAGAAAAGCAGTCACATCGTAAGAGTCAAGCCACCAGAGAAAGGTTTCCAATCTCAACATTGAACATGTACAGTGTATAATATATCATCTTTAGACAGTTTCACTAAATGTGGGTGATAAACGTGGGCATTTTAAAAGCCACAGCTTCAATCCTCTGCATACGAGCCCTGGATAATACTGCAATGTGTGTTAGATTCCCATCTGGGTGAAATGTGCCTACCAAGGGCTGGTCTGAAGAGATTTCAGGAGTTTTTAAAGGAGTTTTGTAAATGGGAGTGATATTATCCCAGTAAGCAAGCACGTATTGGACCGCCATTGGCGCCACCTGTGGGTCCACCAGCATTTTGCAAATCGGCACTACAGCGGTCCACTAGCGGCAGCACCATACTCCAACTATTTTGACAGCTGAACCTCATCTCGACTGCCTCACTTCGGACCGCATTGACCAATTTGGCTTGGCGGGCCATCGAAGGGCCCTTCTCCTACAATCTCATCTCCTACATTCATACAGAGCTTGAATTAGCAGTGTATTGCTGAGATTTATGGTCATTTAAGATTTTCTTATTAAAGCTTGCATTGGCAAATCCATATATACTGTATATATGTATATATATATAAACAATGACAGAATGCAGTATGTGCTGCATGTGTATCCCTGGTGTTCCTAGGATTTAATTAAGAGCTGCCTGTGCTCTGGGTTACTGCCTAGCCTGTCACAGCTTCCATTCTGGCTCTACTGTCCCGACAGGCTGTTATTTTAGCCATGCGGCCTCCACTGTTTCTCTCTGCCTCAACGGAGCTGTGAGCCGGAGATAAGACACTACACGCTGAGGGACTTGTTAAAAAAAAAAAAAAAAAAATCCTTGAAAATAATAATCTGAAGGAAATATTTGTCGCTATGTATCCCGGGTTTTATTGACATAACCGTTAAAGCTTATTTTCCACACAAAAAAATAAATAAATAACCCAAGTCTGGGGGATTTTGATACAAGGCTGGATGAAAGCAAAGAGGAAGACGATCACAACTGAGCCTTCAAACCGATTGTCCCTGCTAATGGGGGCGGTGACTCACACACACTGACAAGCATCACTTCATTAGCAACATAGTTATCTCTGCAGCTGTGGCTGATATCTCTATATCACTGTCGCTGTGCTGTCTACTTTATTCATCTAACTATTTTTTTTTATTTTTATTGATTAGTTATTTCTATATTAATTTGTTGCTACAGTTTTGTTTTTTAAGGCACTGTAATAAAATGGGTAAAAATAAACAAATACATTTGTTGTTATAATCTTATATGGGTATAGGCAAATGAAAGGTCAAAATTGCATGGCCCATTCCTGGATATTACAATTGCATAAGTTCTCATGATGTTTTGCAATGCAGAATAGCAACTCAACTATCATCACCGAAGGTTACACTAACTCATACACAAACGGTATGCATTAGCTACAAATGCACTATTGATAGTAGTCTTAACTGACTACTTGATGCATCATTACATAAGATAAATAGTTATGTAACCACGCGAGAAGTTGTTACGCAGTATGCAGGTAATATATGCTACTTTACCTTCGTTGCTGAAAAATGCTGATAATTTGCATGATTAATATGTGTAGGATGAATCTGCAGAAATCAAAGAAAATATTTTCCATGCAAAATGCCAGGATTTTCAGGAGAAAAGACAAAAGGGGATAAAAGGGGGTTGTTCGCCCCCTTTTATCCTCCCTCACTCTGTATGCTGAGAGAGGGGGAGTTCCAGCCTTTTAGCGGATGACAAAAAAACAACTCTGTAACAAGAAACAAGAAGCCAACCTGGGCGCCGTGTGCCCCACACTGAATGCTAATGGCCTGTGTCAATGCGCTCTTCAAAGGGATATTCTGTCAGGGCTCTTGCTTGGCCAGGGACACAGAGACAGGCCAGAAACAACCTCGAGCCACAACACCGCCATCTCGCCGGGCTAGCACTGAGGAGCGCTTTTATTTTGAAACACTGTGCCAAAAAAAGCAACAACAAATGTTTTTGGGGGGGTTCCATCTCTCATTCATTTTACCTAATTTTGAGTGTCCTTAATTCACAACAGCCTCCCTGTAAACCTCACAGGGTTTGCGCTAGGAACAACGGGTATTCTAAACAAGCTCTAAAGACTGATGAATGATAAAACATTACCCTAATATTCAATACAAGGCACAGTTATGCCTGTATTGAAAAATGATGTTAGGGAAAGAGTTATAATACACTATTACTGTAGTCTTTCTTATTTGCTAAAAAAAATGGGAACCTCGATCTTTGTTGAAATGATGCTGGCCAGGGAATGCAGGTTAATGTAACCACAGATACATCCTTTACTTCACAGGCTTAAAGCAATCCCCTACTCCCAGACAAATATTACATTCACTGAAACTGTATTACACTGAAAATCTAAGAATTCAGACTATAAAAAGCGGCTAAAAGAGGTTATTGTCATAAAGTGCAATGTTGCCATTTTAGGTGGCAGCATAACAATTTATGACGGGTGACACAGTGAAAGAATTGAATCAGGATTTGGAATAAGATTCAACCCAATATCTCAATATTTTATGCTCTGATTTGGCCAAACAACTGTGCAAATTTGGTGAGCCAAACTCATGTTTTAAGTTTCTGCCAGACTGGGCCCATTTAGTGTTGCATTTTGTATTTTTTATCCTGCAGAGGGAACCATCCAGGCCATCTAAGCCTTCAGTGCAAGCCTAAGAAAACTTTATATTAATAAGACCTGGAGTGACGTTTATATCGATTTTGCGAAATGAAATTTTTCGCTGAAAAATCTAAATTTTTTCCAAAAACCCTCAGGTTTTATTAAAATAATTGCTTAGGTTTTAATAGGCGTTTTTATTTTAGGTCTGAATGGGTTAATAAACTGTATATTAATATTTTAAAAATCTATTAAAACTATCTATTAAAATCTATTGATTCCTTAAAATGATCGGTTATTGTTATGTCTCATCTCTTGTGATTTTTCTTTGTTTTGGTAAGGAAAGGGTAGTAAATAGAAAAAAAGTTGAAGAAACGTTAGCAAGCTGACTGGGCTATCTGGTTGGGCTATCTAAAGAACTCACTTGTCTTGCTCGGTAAATATCTAACAGTAACTAACTGTTGGATAGTTACCACGAAAGCCTGGTGAGCCACCTTGCTGCCTTGCTAGCTAACCCTGCAGCAAAACGTTATGTTATCACTTGGCCGAGTGAATGGGCTGGTTCTTTTGAATTGTTTGATGCTGTGTGTGACAGCTGTTGTATATCATGTCTGTGTGACAAAGTGCACTCTAGTGTGATTGTTCTATCGCCGGGTGCATTGTTTTATGCCACATGTCACAGTTGTGCCAATGCTGGGGGTGTCTCTGTGTGCAGCCCGAAGCACAGGCTGGACCTGGTTTTGCTAGGCTAATTCATGTCATTATCAAGCATTGCCTCTCCTGCCCTAGAGCTGGAATGGTGCGACTAAAAGATCTAATGTCGAGATGCATTATAAGTGAAGCTATGTTTTTCCTACTGTATATTTATAAGACGTTTTGCTGGATTTTTGGTCCCACTGAATGGCTAGGTTCAATAGTTACGCATTGCCACTGGTACCGTGGCTGAATTCCTGCATATGAATTCAGCACACTCTTTGATCTGAACGGACAAAATGTGGCATGAACAAGAATGGCTGTCACGTCATCATATTCTATGTCTGTTGGCTATCATAATCTTTTATGGACATTTTAAACCCTTACAAATTAAGACATCCTGCTGCCGTACAAAGCACCTCAAGCAAAGAGCTAAGAGATACAGGTAAATCATCCTGTTATCCTGTCACACTGTTATCCACCGAAACAGCTCAAACACGTAAACTTCTTATCGCTTTGTGAAAATAAAGGAGCAAGCCACAACATGGGTATTAAATTACGGGGAAAATCACATAGACCCCTCCTCTTCAAAATAAAAGCTCTTTGTGTGTGAGTGTGTTTGTGTGATGTTTCAGCAGCTCTGTGTCATGTAATGGGATTTCTGAGTTTAAAAGCGCTTCACTTATCTGTGTAGCTACTGGAAGAGGAGATGCTATTGATCCACAAATCGTTAATTTTTTTATTTTTTATCGCCGAGAATAAGAACGAGGGAGTGAGCTGTTTTGCTCTGCTTCCTTTGAATTTGTGCCATTGGTTCAGGGCTCGCTTGTATCTGTCTAATTCAGCCAGTACTCTGCTCTATCCTCACTTCACCAGATCTTCCCACAGAAGATAAAGCCCGGATGCATCAAAACAATGGCAGTAGTCTATGTGCTAGTCTTTGTCCCATATAAGCAGTCTATGTCCAACATCAGCGGTCTGTGTCCTAGGCTATCTCCAATGAAAGGAATCTATATCCAGGTCTATGTCCAATATCATCAACTGCCTTTGTCTTAGTATACTCTACAACAAAGGCTAAGGCAATTAACTCCTCATAGCAATTACAATCAAATTACCTATTTAGATTCAAATGTGTATATCTTAACAGTCAAGCGCATAAAATCAATGTAACAAATTTTGGGTGTAATTAGCGGCCTTAATTTAAATTAAAATACTCTCAAAGCATGACGATGGAAGACATAAATAAAGGCCGCTTGTTGACAGTGAATTGTGGAATGTTCACAATCCAGCTGTTGTGGTGCTTGGTCCGCAACAAGGTAAAGCGAATGTTGCATTTCCCCCGATTGCCATGCTATTAATTTCATTAATTGCCAAAGTTGTGCTCGAGTGTAAAAATTTGAAGGAGTAGAGGGGGAAAAAAAGAACATCACAGTTGTTTGAATCCATTATTCATATTGGGTACCACGGTGGCTGAACTGAATGCCCCACTTAGTATGGCAACATGTCGTTTTAACTTGCTCTCGGCTCCATGGCAACAGAGCTGACAGTGCCCACAGCAGTGGCGCAGGTCCAAGGGCCTTTTTCTCCCAGATAGGTACACTGCAGCTCTGTGGTCCCCACATCACACTGCTGTCTAATGTTAAGTCCTAGGCATGGGATATACTGAAGCAACACAGTAAACCGAAGCAGCAGGGTACCCCGAAGCAACACAGTACACTAAAGCAGACTTTGCCAAGTCAAACTGTAAGGATGATAAAACATTTACAGGCATTCACACTGAGGCCATCAGGCCTTTGTGTAGCCCTCTGCAGACATGGAAGATGCTGGGAGATTTTCTCGCCACTCGAAAAGAAAACACAGCTTCTTCTGGGACATTTTAATCTCAGAAAGTATGTCAAATATTGATACTGGCACAGAGCATGTCCCAATTGTCATACAACTGAGAAAAGGCCATTATTTGAACAGTGAGGGCATAGCTAAACAAGAGGCGGATACATTTTTAAAGACATCCCCAATAATCCATCTCAGATAATCCATTTTAATGCAAAGAGCAATTCTTGGAATATCAGAATAAAGGTTATGATATACGTACATTTACAAAAATCGATATACTTCTGACTCTAAATATCCATTTGAAATCACTTAAATGAGCCTCAGATTACATTTCAGCTGAACTCTCACTTTATAAAAGAACAGGTCAATCTAAAAAAGCATTGAACGAAAATCCAAAAGAAAGATATAAACACAATAATGTACAGTATAAACATTAGCTAAATATATGATAGAGTTAGCATATTCTAAATACATACTCATCCAAGGTAATCCTAACTACTAATCTATTCATTTCCAGTGGCCTTGTCCATTATGATAACAGCGTCCCTTTTAAGTATTCAGTTTCGAAACCTTTTCTTTTTAGAAAAGAAAAGCTGCTCAATGCTTCCTTTAAAAGCCTTAAAATACCCTTTACTAATTTTGGTATGAACGTAATCAAACTGGTGCAGATTAATTATGAAAGATGGTATTAAGCATACTTCTAAGTGAAAAGAAAGGAGCCGCCAGCTTAAAAAGTCTGTATTCTTCCCATTTCGCAGAGGTTGTAAATGCCCTCATGTTTCTTGGTTTGAGTAGAACATTCATTAACAGGGGGAAACTCAAGCTTTTTTTTACTATCACTAAAAATATATGCCATTTAGCAGACGCTTTTATCCAAAGCGACTTACAGTAGTGAATGCATCAATTTTTCAGTATACATGGCCCAATGGGAATCGAACCCACAACCTATTGTCAGCGCCATGCTCTACCTACTGAGCTACACAGAACCACTGTGTTTTCTGCTCAGTTTAAACTGAAACAGAATGTGCTGATAACAAACTACTGCTATACAAGTCGTTTACTATTCAAACAGTAATATAATATATCATTTCATCAGCTTTTTATTTAAAGTGTGACTTTTTTTAAATTATAACCATAATATGGATAGATCAGTCATAAATGTTATTGTATTTAAATTTTGAGAGAACCAACTGCAGCACAATGAACATATTCAAACCATTACAAGGATATCACAGCACTAGAGAGCATACGGATGCACTGCAGTGTTTTATTCGCTAAAATTCATAAAGGAAGAACATCCATTTGTAATCTTTTTCTAAATTGGGTGCATTGGCTATTCCCTGAAGTATCGCTGTGTTTTGTAAATAGCTCAAAATACCACCAGGCTTGCAGTTCTATAATGACGACACTTCGGTCAGAACCCATTGGAATTTGTAAAACAGTAACTTAGATTTCAGTGAACATGTTTGTGAACATTTAAGATTTAGCCTTGGCAGTACACTCTACCCTGCTAGGTGCCCCCTGCCCAGAAGGAAATATCCTGATATCCAGCACACCTGAGCTGCAGAAAGGTGAGACACATTGACACTCCCTGCACACCTGACCAGTAGCAAGGTGAGACACATTGACATCCAGCACATCTGACGTGCAGCTAAGGTAAGACATACTGACATCCAGCACACCTGACCAGTAGCAAGGTGAGACATACTGACATCCAGCACACCTGAGCTGCAGCAAGGTGAGACATACTGACACTCCCTGCACACCTGACGTACAGCTAAGGTAAGAGGAGGGTACAAACGATCTCCCATCCAACTGTATGGTGAATAAAAAAGGTGGAGACAGGGTAGGGAGGGGAAAGAAGGTTGTTTGAAAAGCACAGTGAAGGATTAATGAATCTCACCATTATCAGGGTAAATGAAACCATCCTGATATGAGTCCAAAATAACATCTTGGCTTTGGATTCCTGGGAGCTGAGATAACTGCCAAGATGAAGGAAATGCCAACATAAAGTGTCAAAATAGGGTGTTGGGCCACCATGAGCCTCCAGAACAGCTTCAATGCGCCTTGGGATAGATTTTACAAGTGTCTGGAACTCCCTATTAGAGGGATGCAACACTATTCTTCCACAAGAAATTCCATCATTTGTTGTTTTGTTGATGGTGGTGGAAAACACTGTCTCGGGTGCCGCTCCAGAATCTCCCATAAGTGTTCAATTTGGTTAAGATCTGGTCCTGAGATGGCCAATGCATAAGGTTTATATTGTTTTGACTCACCAAGGATGAAGGTGATCACTCAGAATGGCTTTGTATTTATTGGCACTTACCTTGCCCTCTAAGGGGTTGAGTGGACCTAAACCATGCCAGAAAAATGCACCCCACACCATAACAGAGCCATCAGAACCCTTCATTTACTCCAGTGTTTCCTTTATTTTTCGAAGTTAGCTGTAGCTTCACTCCATTGTAAGACAGAAATAAAAGTTTCCACAGGAAATTGGTTCTCTAAAACTTCTGGGGCAAATTCATGAAATGTGTCTCATCCATTATCTGTTCCATCATATCCATCTCCTCTGAGTACCCAAATTCAGACAGGGTCCAAACTCACTAAACATACTTTTAGCCTAATACGTATTACCTTAATGGATGTACAGTAATCTGATTTCCAAAGCAGTCTATTTGGCACACACACAGCACTTGTTGAAAATTGCAATGACTTATATACTGTGCAGCATGAATGCTGAATATGTATCCAGCAAGCCATATCAACAACCCATATTGAATCTCCAAGTCAATAGAACATTGTAATCAATAACAATAAGCCGTTTGTCATCACACACCACAAGCATTCCAAAAACTGTATGTCAATGCAAATGCCGATGCAACCAAAAAAATTTTTTTCCGATTTGACCGGAAAGGCAATAGGCTCCCAACAACTTCCCGCTTTGACCTAATTTACAGCTGCCTCTTGATCTCCATGTGGCACGAATCATGGGAGCAGCACTGTCACACACCATAATCGAATCACAAAACTCTACTACCAATGGTAAACGATTACAAAAATGCACGCCCACACCACCCAATCTGCAAGCCTTCGTCCTCTCACCTTCAGGCTCTGTGATGTCTCAATAGAGTCCCTGGTTCTGTTCTGCGGTCCGGCACACTACTATTTCGACGTTTACCGCGTGTGGAAGCACACGCGCTCTGGCGGTCAGACAGAAGTGTAAGGGTAGGGGTGTACGGCCAGGTGTGACGGCAGGTTCAGGAAATTGGACGCAGGCAGGTCTCAGATGGAGCCACAGGGCCAGGTGGAGCTGCAGTGAAAGGCGGCGATGGCTAGTGTTGATGACTGTACGGGGGATGATAAGAGAAGCCCCCCCCAAAGCCCAAGGGCTCCACCCCGTCTGCCCAGAGAATCCTCTCCCAGGGGAGGAGCTTAAATGAATATACTCACACACAGTCCTGAGCGAGTGTAGGCTTTCCAGCCTTTCGAGGGGAACGGGAGAGATCGTGTGTTATTTTTGTCTTCCCTGACTACAGCTGAGAAAATTCAGGACCAACCTGCCGTGTGGGCGGATGCGTTGCCGCTAGTCACGCAGGCAGCTAACATGCATAGCTCTCTGTATTAATTATTGATTACGGAGACAGAAACCGATACGTGGTCAGAACGTCCACTACGGTGGGAGGGTCACATTTTCGTGCATTTAAGAAACATCCTCCTCTGCCCCATGCGCCCCTAAGTGCAGGTCAAGCTGAAGGGCAGCGTAATGGTCGCCTCTTTCGCTGGAGACACTTAGTAGAGGACCATCTACTCCCTGCTGCACTGAAATGCCAGAGCTGTCAATCACTACCGAATGCCTTCATTATCTAATGCAAATCAGTTATCTTTTTCAAGCCAGCCAAACCTTTATCACTGCGCTCTGGACATTTGGTTCCAAGAGGCTTCTTGTGGCAAAGTAAATCTGGAAAAAAAAATAAAAACGTCTAATGGCGGGCAGCCAGAAAAAGCCCTTCACTTGAAGGTGACCTTACTGCATCGTGTACCTGTGCTATTACGATTTCAAATGTGTCCCACAATGGGTTAATTCAAAGCTCTCCTACATGGCACATGAACGACGCAAAAAGGGCGAAAATAAGATTATAGCCTTGGCTTATTATTCATAAAACAGAACCTCGTCATCTGCCCGAACCAGAGCAATGAATATATTTCAGGGGCTTGGGACTTAACTTTCCCCGGTCTTCCAATTATTTGACATATACTGCATATACTTACACATTCTGCAATACATTTATGTGGGATCCAAACCTAATCTTACCCTTGCATATACGTTAACTTTGAAAGTAGATATTCAAGCATGGCCCTCTATGAACATTGAATATTGTGCTACAGGAAGAGTGCAGAAACGCATTTCTGAAACAGAGAAGCACTTTGCCATTGGAACCTCAGTATTGCACCTGTTGATCCAAAGTGTTACTGAGACAGTGGAGTGGTCAGAACTCAGGCTTCAATGGCCTATGTGCTAATGAGTGCCACTGTAGTAGAATGGTTAGATAACTTGGCTTGTAATATAGAAGTTGCAGGTTTGATTCTCAGGTGGGGCACTGCCATTGTACCCTTGAGCAAGCTGCTTAACCTGAATTGCTTCAGGAGATATGAAGCTGTATTTTTGGGATGAAAAAAAAAGTAAACTGTGTAAGTCGCTGTGGATAAGAGCATCTGCTAAATGCAGATTAAATGCATTTAAAAAATCTTTAAGTGTCAGTAAAATGTGAAAAAACGTATGAAAACATACAAACATACAAAAGAAGAATTTTGTTCTAAATATTGTCGAAAATAGATGTTTCTTTAAATTGTCAGTAACCTTTAGGAATTTTACTGGTGTTGAAAGGCTTCAAGTATTTCAAAAGATTATTTGACAAGGCCTGGTTCAGAGCTGGGTAATGTGACAGTGATGGGCTCAAAATCCACTCTGTTCACAGACTGCTAAACAGCTACAGCCACAGCAGGAGTCACAAATCTGACACAGTCAAATGCGGCAATGAAACAAGAGGGGACAACAGGCCTATTACAGTCCTGTGGGACAATCTGTGGAATAACCAAAAAAAGCTGTTTGCTTTGACTGATTCAATGGAAGGAGATGGGGAACAATTGTCACGGTGACGTCCTTTGCCGTCACGGCAACCGTGGCTGTGAGCGATTGGCGAGGAACACAGCCGCCCGAGGTTCGGCCTGGGTCTTGTACTGTAGCCACGTTGAGTGTGTCGTGCGTGTGCCTGTGTTCTGGGCCGTGTCCGTGATAATGTCACGCAGGCACCGCGCTGATGAGGCAGCAGGTTTAAACCCCGCAACGAGACAACATATTTTGCGTGATCACATTTTTAAAGAGCAGGTAATGTTATCTAAAAGTGCTCTTCCGGCAGCTTGGCTGTGCCATACCCTGTTGCAAGACATTCAGGGCGGATCTTGACATAGACTGAACTGCAGTTAAACTCCACTCACGATAAACACAGAATGACTCTGCAGAGGTACTTTAAGCCATAGCTCAGGAGTTATCACACTCTGATGCACTTGTTGATACTCAATGTTTACTCCATATTTACAAGGGCCCTCATTAACTTTAGAGCAAGGTGTGTCACAGGTGTGTACCCTATCAAACCCGCACCGCATTTGTGCATAGACTACCATCATGCATCATAGTACTGTCACAAAATAGTGTGGTGAATTTTGAGACTTCCAAAAACATTCTTATCTGAAATATCATTTCACGATCAAAGCAACTAAAAAACAGTATGCCTTTCTTCTCAAAATAGACCCAGGAGAAACACACAGCAGGAAAGCAGTCTTATCCAGAGATTTTTTTTTACCAGAGATAAAGTACCAAGACAATATTATCAATTCAATTCATCTATCTATGCTTGTCTGTTCACAAATGATAGCCGCTCTGATTTTCTTGGACAGTAATGACCTGAAGTTAATTGAACTGGATACAGTGCAATGCAATCTGGCACTTTTTTCACAAACAGAATGTGACGTGACTGAGTTCAAATAGAAAATTTCCAATGACATTTGTTTGCGTACACAAATGGCCTTTACAGTAGCCACATATGTTTTTCACGTCATACCATAGCTTTGTTCAACATGAAGTGGCTATTTTGAAAACACAGGCCATACAAGGCAACACACAACACAAAATGACATAATTACAAGGCTTCTGGGTTTAAGTTGTTAGGTCTTCCAGGTTTAGCAGGTGGAATAGTAACCCCCTTAAAACAAAAACATGATACTGTAGATAGTGATGCTCCTTAAAACATAGCAATATATTACCATTTAGGCGCCACTTGCAGTTATATTGGATTCAGCACATTGCATGTAGTTAGTGATAAGGAATTATTAAGACTAAAGGTGTAAAGGTTCTCCTTGCACATACTGTGTTGGGTTTGCAGGTCTAAATGGTAAAATGACGAGAAGTTGCGACCATCGACGGAAACGTCCGTTGGAACCGCGACTAGAATCCGACAGTTGAAAACTTGTTCAGATTTAGTCAGAAAAAGGTGAGGCTTGAAAACTGAAAAGCAACCCCCGCAGAGCCCTTTGCGCATGCTTAAATTCCACATTGTACCGCGGACCCTTACACTATTCGCGGTGACAGCACTGACAGTGTGTAACCTACCTACTGACAGACAGACACGGCTATTAATTCAACCAACTAATTGCAATAGCACAACTGTTGGGCGATGTCATTTTCTCGACCACAACCTAACATCAATAGATGGCTTCCTAGAGAGAAAAAAACTGATCCGATCTCTCGACTGCCGATACTCTATTCTGAATTTAGGGCGTGATAATTAGTGCAATAAATTAGTGTAATATATTTAGGCTACGTGTTACAACCGTCAAACAAGCTCGCGCTGTCCTTCCCCGTGATTTATCGCTACACGGGCGATGCTATTAATGTAAAGCAATAGCCATTCAAATGCCAACACACGAGGACGTGCCAGAGCTAGACATGCACTTTTTTAAATTGAACTTTTTGTATTAATGACAGTTTAATTAATCACGACTAAAGCGCGTTTACACACATCGCGGTGTTCCAATTGTATACAGTTCTGCATTGCGGTAACAGTTACACCATTCGATTTGCTTATGTACTCCACATCTCCCGTGGTGATTTTCTTCCACCGCGGTCGCATCTCCCCGTCTTCAAATGCAAATTTCATACGTTGCTATCTATGTTTATGGCATTTTCTTACCTGTAAAACCGGACAGTCTATCAGTGCAACCTCCGTAAAAACACACCTGCCTCAGCACCGCATCGTCGCCGGAGAACCGAGCCTGAGGAGCATCAGCTGCGTTTTCAGTCTTGGATTGGATACGAGGCGATGACAAGCACCTTAGGGGGGTGCTCAAACGGCTACCATTGGAGGAAAGAAATGACATGGAAGTTTATATGCGTGATGGCTAAGACGATAGCCTTGTAAAAAGCTGCGGTGTTTTGCGACCAGCCACGATAAAAAATAACCGTTGGCATGCGTAATTCACAGGTGAAAACCTTATTGCCTGTCAGATAATGGTTGGTCTACAAATTTTAGCGTACGTGAGGGTTTGGGGGCGTTGTACGACTGCAGATCGTCGCTATGCATTCTTGTGATTTAAGATAAAAATGGATGGATCTCCTTGCCCTATGACTAGGTGCTCGGGGGGCGAGGAAGCCGTCATGCCGACGGTGACATCAGTATAGCTACAAATCAGAATGAGAGATGGCAAGACACCCAGAGAGAGGGTCAGGAGTTAGCTAAAACGTTACCTGAGACGTGGTGTATCAGGGCGTACAATGCTATTGAATACTATATCCATTTTACAATCAGTACCCATTGAAAACTGACTTGTTAGATTATCCCCAATTTGAGATGTTTGGTAAATAAATGTAAACTCCGGAATTGAGTCTTCTAAAATAGTTATGTTATATTAGATCCGCAGCGTGTTGCGTTCCGAAACAGTTCTTGCTCAACGTCAAAACCGGGATTTTTCCATGTCAGAATTGCTTCCATGGGTGTGGGTGAACGCAACAGCACTGTTTATTTTCTATGCTGAATATGTGTGGGCATGCTCATGTCATGGTTAGCGAAACGAGATTCAGATGCAGCCTAAATGTGATTCAAATTCTTTGTTCCTCTGCGGTCGCTCCGCTAGAACAGTTCACACTCCATAAAGGCATATGAGTCTAATGTGAATTTATGACCGCTGCCATGAGCAAGGTAATTACCTCACAGTAATATTGCCATCTCCAGTGTATTGACAGGCATGGCCAGTTCAGTATTCATTGTTTGGCTCTAATGGCACCATTGTGTCTTTCAGCAGGCTTAACCAGCTTTGCATCCAGTAATTCCAAGTAGAAATATGGAACACACTATCAAAGCAAAATCATATTTAAATAAATCAACATGTTGTATATATTCGGAATAGAAATATATTAAGATGAATAAATCCATGAAATATGGCCCAGATGAGGAACAAAGCAACAAACAATATCTTCTAGAGGGAAAATATGTTATGGCTGAAGAAAGAGTGGGCTATTTGAAAGATACCACAGCATAATGGTAGCATTGTGGACATCATGCACATCAACATATTGTTAATAAATAATGTAAAATATATAATTAATAATTTTACTATGAATATTATTAGTATTTGTTTTATTAGGTGTGTGTGTGTGTATTTGGGTGTGCAAGTGCATTGCATGTGTGTGTGTGTGCTCGTGTGGGTGTTTCATGGGAGGGAGGGGGGGGAGGTCACACCACATGCAAGGATGTGTGAATTAACATTAAATCATATTTTCATTTGAATCAATGAAAAACTGAGAGAATCTGAGACCCTGTGATTTGTGTCACGCTGCCGTGGAAACACAGCATTCTCCACTCCCTCCCAGTGAATGAAAAGTGGTAAGACACTTTAAAACACACAGCACTGCCACCGTCAAGGGAAAACAAATGCCATGGTCACATGGGGCTGCTGCGGCGAATGAGGGGGGGTCGAGCGTGGGCGAGTGCTGTGCGGGGTGTGGGTGTCGAGGTTTAGACCGCTGATCCCAAAAGGAACGGGGGCCAGGGGATTCATCTTCATCCCAAATCCTTGGGGACGGGCGGATATAATCCCCACACTTTCATCAGAGTGGGACTGGGGGTGGGGAGGCTGTTGGAGGAGGGGGGGCATTAGTGTCAGATCAAAAGAACAAAGCACCCACTTGGATTTTTACCTACCGGGGGAATGGTAACGCTGGGGCAAGAAATAACCAGTACAGTCCCATGGGAAATGATTCTCTTTTGTGAAATCTCCAGGAGCTATTTTTTCTTAATATATATAAAAAATATATGCTAAATAATACTGTGTAACAGAATCACTGACTTTGTGCTCCTATCAACAGAGGGCATGTAAAGGTCACATGGCTTCACATTGACACTTTCCTGCTCTGGCTGCGGAAAGAAATGTTTAATTTAACAGATATGTATTATTAATTTTGTAGGGTTTACACAGAGTTTTCTCAGCACCCAAATTTAGATGGTTCATCCCCCCTAACAGATGTGTCTGAGGGCCCACTCTATTTGTCTGCCATATGGAAATGCCACACAGCAATCGTAAATAATTATCACAACCATCTCTCAGGCCAAAAGGAAAAGGCCAGATTTGCATACAGATACAAAGGACTGGCTCTTACACCAGAGAAACAGATTATACGAACCTTTGATCGCCCAGAAACTGCACTAGCGTTGGGGGTATTAAATCCATACTGACACCAAAAGTACTAATTTAAAAAAAAACTCAACTAACCACTGACCTTTGCAGTGAGCGAGCAAATTATTACACGTATGACGGCTGGGAGAAGTTAATAGTCCTTCTTTTGGATTTGCTTCACCTCAAGTGCATCATGGCAAAAATAAGTGATTGTATTGCAGCCAGTTTGTTCACAGAGACGAAAGACAAATCTCAAAAATGAATCTTACTTTATGACTTGAATCTCTACAGGATGAAGGATGATGACTGACACAGAGCCACAACACACCTCACAACAGACAGAGGCAGGGGCTTAGACTTGCAACCAAGGGGCTTGGGACAGGAAGAGGTTAAAGGCCATGTGCTGATTTGGTAATGATGTTCACCAATAAAACGCATCAACAAAGAGGCCAATTAGTATGATATCATTTATTATTCGGAGGGATCACGTTTTGATTCTTGAGATAACAAAGGGATGAAAAAATGAACATATGGGCTACTGTGTGTGGAGTGGTTTGAGTGCTTTCAAGCCATTTGGAGAGCAGAACCCCGCAGTGATTTGAGCATACAGTGCCCTAGTACTGTACATCAACCCTGATTGGATGTTGCTAAGGCACTGAGAAATCTAAATCAATTGAGTATTACGGATTAAATATGACAAGGCTATGCCTAATTAGCTTTATCAGAACCGAAGACATAAGGAAATAGTAAGGTAATAGTTATCCTTATTGCATCTCTAGTTCTCTTTTTTTCTTTGAAAACATAAATAATATATGTAATGAATATAGATCTTCCTTTACATAATATGAAAAATACAACAATTAAGGTAAAGAATAAAAACAGACCATGAACTCACAAACTGGCATTATAGTTTAAAAAAAAAAAAAAAGGCGTTTAGTAAAAAAATATTATTTGTCTCAAGTGTTTTACTTCTGATCGTACATGTAATTTATTAATGTAGTGGCAGTATTTTAATGGATGTACCATTATTTCTGTCTGTTTTCAACTGAAGTTTGAACATTCTCAATCCGGTTAAACACGGTAGCTGGATGGTAACGTGCCCAAAATATTTATATATTCCTGTTCAAATGTTTAAAGAATTTTATATTTGAAGGTGCCAATGAAATAATCACAATACAAAAAATACGTTTTTTCCCTTAATTTACACTAGGTGGCAGTAAATACCAGTATATTTCGAATCAGTACGAATTGAATGAAATCTGATAGCACAAATTATGTTGTTTGGAGACGAATCCAATGGATATATATTTTGCTGTATGTGACACACACATACACACACACAAGCATATACTGTATATATATTTGTGCGTCTTATACACAATTTCCTTTCCCCCAAAACATTGCATTGACAACATACTGTGCACACAAAGTCCTACAGGCAGAAGATTTCTCACATAATCCTGGGTGGGAGTAGATTGTGAAATTATACATAAATCAAGAAAAATGTGGAAATTGCAGGGAAATTCTATCTGCCATCCACAGCATATAGAGACGTCTACATCCTTTTAAGCAATGGAACTGGCTTCATACGATGTCTTTATTTCCATGTGTAATGTTGAAGTTTGCTTTGAAAGCACTGTACAGTATCGCCACAAACAACATTTTATGAAAACAAATAATTTGAATTGATCTTTCTTGATCAATAAAAAGAGAAATAAATCATCATATGTGACAAGGTGGTCTCATTTCATTTCATTTCATTTTACAACTAAAATTATGTCAATTAGCAGATGCTCTTATCCAGAGTGACTTACAATAAGTGCATTCCAACAAGTGGGGCATGTCACTTAAATAGCCAGTATGCAGAGCTACTAGAGAAAAAGGCAAAAGGAGAAGGTTTTATGTTAAATTCGTATAAAGGAGTCAGGTTATGTGAGCTGTGTTGGGGACGTGTAGGGGGGAGGGGGTGGGAGTGGGGGAGCCAAGGTGCAGTCTGAAGAGATAGGGCTTTTCAGTCTGTGGCAGAAGATAAGCAGCAACTCTGCTGTCCTGATGGTGGTGGGGAGGTGGCTCCATCACTGGGGTGCCAGCACAGAGAAGAGCCGCAAGCATTTCAATTTTCTACATACAAATATCCCAGACTCAAGCTTAATGCATCATCTTACATTCCATCAAAGTCTACACACAACTGCGAAGCATTACACTAATTACTGAATATGTCATATTAAAAAAATATATTCTGATCTGAATCTCAAATCACACACAAGGTGGCTGATATACAGTATATGCATAAAGTATGACAGATCAATGCTTTCACACTCCTGGCTCCTATAAATAAAATTAAATTAAAAAGGCTAATTAAAATGAAATTAATTTAAAAAATCCATATCCTAAATGGATTAATCCATGACAAGGACAGTGTAATAAATGAATACACACATACATACGTAAATAAATTCATAGGAGGTCTTTTTGCTCATTTTGCTAATATCATCTAGAATATACCCTGCTCAGTGCCTCAGCTAAATAGGGTGTGTGCACGCTTACCATTTATATACTTAATTCAAGCTTCCATAAGCTTCCATAGTGAACTTACATCAGAAAGGAGATACTGGGGGCTTTGGATAGTGTAGTGGTCTAATGCACCCGTTTTGACTGGCGCTTTATGAGTGTGAGCTGCCTATCAGGGTCGCGGTTCGACACCTGACTGTGCCAGACCACCCCTGGCCGGGAGCTCCAATCGGGGGTGGTGTTTGGCTGTCCGCCCCAGGGGGAGGGGGGAGGGTGAGCCGGGACGAGCTCGCTGAGGAGCGCGGAGGACTTCCCTGTGGACAAAATAATAGGTGACTTCCGTCTCGGAGGAGACGGATCAACGCCGGCCTCTGGGAATAGCTTGACTCGGAGGCGGACGGACGAGTTTGTGGGGGGAGGGCGAATCAAAATAAATAGAGGGTGAAATTGGACAATAAATTGGGAAAAGCAGGGAAAAAATCGGAAACAATTTTTTTTTAGAAAGGAGATACTAAACTGCACTGAGCAGACGTGATGTGTGAAGTCTTCTCAGCTTTGGTTTGTATGCTCCACAGCAGACCCCATCCCCGTCACCATCACCAGCACCAGCACCATCACCAACACCAACACGCCTGCCAGAAATGGTGCCGTCTCACTTTCCGCAACATTGCACCGTACCGCGCTCAGTGTGAGAATCAGTGAGGAGTGTGATGACCATACCTTTCCCACGGTGTGAGGAGAATCTGGTGGTTGAAACAATTGCACACGGTTGCCAGGAGAGAACAACCCTCCCCCATCCTCACCTTCTGTCCCTCCCCAGGTAGATTCGACCCGTAGAAATACCTTTCAGCTAAAAGCAGGCAGATGCTTGGCTGATGCACACTGACTGTGGCACACATTACGTGATATGCACAGACTTTATTTTTAACGGATCCTCTGTTCACGTGTGTGTTCATAGAGCTGACCTGAGCATCTTTTAGGTCAGCACCCCAGATGTAATGTACATCCACTGAAGTGCTTTCACAGTGTAGCCCAATTTAATAGGAGAGACTATCTGTATCACGTTAATGTTTTTCCCAACATATGTGTTTTTTGGGGGTTTTTACACAACACACCAAAAAAGCCTTATGAGATTTGACCTCTTTGAGTGTGTGTTCAAGAGTAATTATGAAGCAAAATTGTCTTTAAAAAGATAAGCTGAAAACTGAAAAATTGTGCCAGATATATTTATTTATATTTATAACCATATTTTCAGTCGTTGGAATTCCACTTGCAACTCTCAAGGGTAAAACAAATAAAAAAATGAGGAATAAAATAAATTGTTAGTGAAATCCTGAAACCAACATTTATTTTCATTTAGAATAGAAAATCATTTGCAATAATATTATAGAGTTATCCATTTGGCAGCCTATCATGCATATGGCCACGTCGCATCAACATGAACCAGAATGTCACATCGTATCATCACTAGCAAACGTGTTTTCCAGGGAAACCGCACTCCTCTATTCTCTTTGAAATAGTTTGTGGAATTGCAAGTTTTTCTTCGTTTTTATTAGGAAAAGGTGCATGTACCGTCAAAAAAAACTAACAACCACAGCGGACAAAGAAACACCACCTGAAAGTTTTCAAAATGTTATCTTGCCGCGAGATTAGCTTGTGAGCGTCCTGCCATTCCTGTGAGTTATGAATATACAAAACAAATCACAGCAAATTAAACTGCAATATTCATATTCAACAGAATGCAACCCCCGCTGGTCATATCACTCATCACAAAGTAGCGCATTCGTCCTTCTTTTCCTGTTTTGCGGTGGCCTAAAAGAGTCTGCAGTCAAGTTGGGTATATTTACAAAATTCAACAAAATATCTACACATTAAAAACATACAACTGAACTTAAAACTTGATGCAAGTTATGAAAAAAAAGCATATTGTGAGCGTCCAAACCTTTTACCCACAAGGCTCTTGACTTTGACCAGATGGAACAGTATTTACCTGTACTGTGAACCCTTTGCAAAACTGCGACCGCCGCCTCCATGTGATGGAACAAATGTACAGGAGCCACAGAAATAGAAAACGTCCAATAGACAACCACTGAGTCACTGAAAATGCACTGAAGATGGTTCGATCGCGGCATATCACGCGAATTGTCTAAAATGGCAGTTTCCCGGTGGGTTGGCAGTAGTTTTAAGCTGCTTGATAGAAAAAGACTCCTCTCCCTCTTTCCCCTTTTTCTGAGAAAAAAAACTACAGGAATCTGTGTATATTTAGGATGAAGACAATGACAATTATACACTTTGCTCATTTGAGGCTTTATGAATCTTTCCTTGCTCAGTTTGAAGACTCTTTCAGTTGTGTATCACCTGCCGTACAGAGGTCATTCTCGTGAGATCCGCTCGTATTTTCCATCAGTCGTGTCCAACGTGAATGGATTTGTAAATGTTTCTAGAACACTGTTCTCTACAAAGGCACTATACTGAAGGGCACCAAGCACCACTCACATTCAAAGACTGCGACGAGACGCCTGTGTGCGTTTGAAAGCGTGTGACACAAACAGATCATCTCTGTACAGGACTAAAAGGCAGGGCTCTGGGTGGTTACTGTACAGTGTGTTATGGTTAAAAAAGGTTAAACCTTGACTTCACCGTGCACATGTGCTGGAACCACACACACACACACACACACAGACTTATGTGGGGTGTAGCCATGGAAACGGGGAAATCGATGGGTTTCACGTGCAGCGTTTTAGCCTCCATTTTCATTAGTGCAATTGCGACATGAAAACATTTGAAAACAGATGTCAAGGGACAACAGAGATGAAAAAAAAAAAAAAAAACTCAACAATAAAAACATAAATATCAGAAACAATCTGAATCAGACATGGCATTGAGTATGCAGGTGTGTGACAACAGAGTACTGTATTTATATACTTAGAGCCCAATACATGAACACACAACCAATTTACCAATCTATATATTTTTTTTCTGCAATTATATACAAACAGCTCCTGTCTTGCAAAAAAGACGTATAATAACAGCTATACATATAATCACGCATTTCACAACAATGTCCACAAAGACATTGATGCCTTTTTCATATAATACCAATAAAACACTTTTTACGATAAAACAAAAGGCATACCCAGTAATTCAGATGTGCACCGTATAGTCAAAATGAATCACTGCTTCCACGTTATACACTATTTTTATTAATTCTCTGTGTGTTATAATGTGTGATAAAAGATTATTGTTCCCATGCACTACATTAAAAGCAGATGAAGAGATGTCTGGGTTTTAATGCAGTCTGATCGCCGGCCGGGCCATGATGAGAAAATATATATGTTTGCAAACAATAAAACAGCAATTACTGTATGCATTCCTGTTCACTCCGCCTCTCCCTACGAATGAGGAAGTCAGCCCCATCGGTAGATACATTACTCCGGTTTCCTGTATTGCTTTCATAGTTCTCTTGGAACGCCTGATGTCACTGGTTGTTTTTTAGCGGTAATGTCTTTGTGTTTTTTTGTTTGTTTGTTTGTTTGTATGGGGTTTCTTTTTCTTTTCAGTAAATGCGTATATGATGAGAGGTCAAAGGTCAAAGTGCCATGGGGGAGGACCTGTGAGATGAGAGTGTGGACAGTCACTGCAGCGGCTCCTATGTTTTTTTGTTTCCACGGTTGTTACACGAAGGAGTTCATGGCGTTAACAGGAGAGGGCGCCTCCGAGCTCTCGTTGCCCTCGGCGGTGTCCTTCTCCTTCTTTCCGCTATACTGTCCAATAAACGATCCGTCTTCGTTGAACTGCCCGTCGCCGCCTTCCCCGTAGTCAACTAAACTGTCGTCACTGTCGTCTTTCTTTACCGTCCCGTTGGATGGGGTGCGACTTCCTTTTAAGGGTTTATGGTCCTCGGTGTCGCTAGGAGAAAATAACATGCTGGTGTTACAGGTGAAAAGGGTGGCAAATGGAAGAAAATAATGATGGAGAAATAATGCAAAACTCATGCCAGCTAATCCCATGTCCACACGCTCCTTCCACTGTCCAGACATCAGTCAATGTGCTTTGTTAGGCAAATGGTTAAAGATAGAGGGAGGGTTTAACATGAAACTGGGCAGGAATGCATAGATATACACAGATTGGGTATCTATGTCCCTGTTTCATGATGAAATTCAATGAACCACTGATTAACCCTTACCCTTTCTGGTAGAAATGGAAAAGTAAAACAAAGGCCCTGCCCGCAGGCACTTTTGAACCCGCCAGCTGCACCAGGATGCCGAATTTGGCAATTTTCAGGCGGGTTGACATTTTGGCCTGGTCTTGTTCCCCGTTCAAAAAACAAACTGGCGCAGGAATGAAAGGGCTCATTGGATTTCATCGCACGACAGGAAGCTCCCGGTAAATGGAGCCAAACTCTATTCCAACACTTCCCTCCCCTAAGCCAGCGCATGAAAGAAAAGCTGTGACTCCATGATTTCATAGCTCAACAGCGTTTTTCTCTGAGGGGTTGGGGAAACCAGGTTTGCTGTGAAAACCGGCAATCCGAGGCAATGTTGAAAATGAATGAACAAAAGCCAGATTTTCAGCCCAAAAAACAGACAAAAACGAAATAATAATAATCATAATCATAATAGTAATCATAATAATAATAATCAGACACAGCATCCAAACAGGGGGTAAACTGCAGAGAGAGAGAGCGTTTTAGTGGCGATTAGTCAATGTTAACCCGGGGGATGGTGAAGGCTCATGGCAGTGGATGACAGTTCGTCAAACGAACATCAGATACTGTAAGTCCGTGATATTTTCCCACAAGGCTTTTCCCCCATTGGCGGTGCGGCTATAATAGCCAGCCAGCAGCGATTCGCTCAGTGTCTCCAACTACACATGCCAGACTTGCAAATTCCCCTCTTACCTTTCCAGAGACCTACACATTCCCCAATTCAAAGGGTGCAGAAGGAACACATGAAAGACGACTGAGAGGAAAAGCCAAATCGTATTCTCAGGTCTGTACTAATCCTCAGAAAACACCACAGGATACACATTTATTGTTGAACTCTATGCGCCATTCAAAAAGCGGCATGGAGATCTACAGGAATCTGAACGAAGGCTCGTGGTTTATTTGCACTCAGCAGCATCAGCAGCAAGGTGGGAGTGCCTGTTTCAGCTCTACATAGATTATAAGAAAGTGTGACAATATGCAGATAAATATATATCACATCTTACACACTACCCAGGTAGGCCACACAGCCTAAATACTTGTGGAAAGTTTGTTCTTACTGTAGCACAGTGAGCATGGATTCTGCCTTATAATTATTTATTCCATTCAATAATGCACACTCTATTCAGTTATTCTATGAAGGAGATGAGCAGATGGTCCCGGCACAATACTAAAATTCAGCTTTTTGCTCAATTTAAAAGTCAATTTCAGACATGAGAAGAGCTGTAAGGTGTCACAGCTGCTGTTATTTGCACATACACATATCAACTTTAAGTAATGATTCTGTAGACACCTCATGGCTAATGTCTTGTCAAACAGTGACCAGATACGGTTGGTTTAAGTCTTTATTGAAATCACGTCTTACTTCAACAAGTAATATAGCATTAATGTGAAGTGTCTTTAACACTCTTCACATTAAGCAAGACATATTTAATGACATATTTAGACGAATGATTTTTTGCTATGCTAGTCATTCTTCAGATGGATATTTAGTCTACCACACTTCTTCACAGAATTGCAAAATGGCAGAATATTTTTTGTGCTATATTTATATTTATAGAAATATTGTGATTATGAGATATAGCTCATAATGAATAATTGCTATACATCTAGTTCTGTACAGTCAGCATACACAGCACAGTTTTATTTAAACACATTACTAAAGGGACCTTCACATGAAGCAAGTTACATAATTTAACTATGTGCCAAATATACACATACTTTATGGCAGTGGAGAATGATAAAAACCATACATCTATATTAAAGTGCACAATATAAAGAAGCCACATGAAAAATAATCTTTATCCACCAGATACCATAAAAAGTGTCACGGTATGAAAAATAAAGGCTGAAAGAAAGGCTTTTTTTGCTTTTTTAAAAACCTTTAAGAAGGTTTTAAAATGGTTCTCACACATTCTGTTGGTGAAGCAGCTTTGAAATAGCCAACTGGTTATATTGATGAGCATAACGAGCATGACGATTGTTCTCAATTTGTATATGGAGGGGGAGGGGGTAATTGCACAACTTCTATATGCATATGTCTATGTGCAAATTGTATGTGAAGCATTTAAAAGTATTAATTGTTAACACATAGATTAGATGCGCGTATAGATTAGAAGGACGTTTTAGGTCAACAGGAAGACAAAAGGCAGTGTTGAAATGTGTTCTTGCCTTGAGTGACTGTGTGTAAATGATGCCAGTAGGGAAAAGTTCCCATGCAGTCCGGACAACGTTTTTAGGCCCAAAAGCCTAAATCAGAAGAAAGGCTTAATACAGTACCATCGACCCTGCTTCTTCAGTGATGCAAGTGCAGCCAATGCCTTCAATGCGCATTGGCCATGCAGGTCACTGCTGCAAAAGCACAGTACACACCGGGGCCTCGGATAGTGTAGCGGTCCAAGCTGCCTATTACAGCCACGGTTCGAAACCTGACTGTGCCAGACTGGCTCTGCTGGCCGAGAGCCCAAATTGGGGGCGGTGATTGGCTGTCTGCACCGGGGGATGTGCCGGCACAAGCTCATCAAGAAGCGCAAAGGGCATCTCCAGAAAGTATAGTTCGGTCTCGGAGCAGGCAGATCATCGCCGGCCTCGGGGAATTGGCTTGCCCCGTAGTGACAGGGGGTGAGTTTGTGGGGGAAGGTGAATTGAAAGAAATAGAGGGTATAACTGGCTACTAAATTGGGAAAAAAACGGGAAAAAATCTGAAACAAATTTTTAGGAAAAGAAATCGCAGTACAGCAACACCCACCATCACGCAGTAGGTCTGCTGTAGCTGCAAGTTAGATCAGCTGCATTTCAACGGAATTTCTGGGTGGAGAGCTGGTGTGCTAACGGGCGAAGGGTCCAGGTGGATGCTTCTCAACAGATCTTCCACACCTGCCGGGACTCTAAAGGCGGAGTCGGTTCCTCACCTGTACTCCCCGAATGTGCCATCGTCCTCTTTCATTGGCTGGATTTCGGGGTCCGCGTGGGCGTCCTCTTTTTCTTTCACTGTAGAAGGCGAGGGGGATAGTAGTCACTGAGAATTTAAGCCTTGTTCCTCCTGCAACCATGTGGCATAGCAGCCAGAGAGCTGAACTTGGGGCATAGCTGTTGTGCCCTTGCACAACGCATTTATTATTATTATTATTAATAATAATAATAATAATAATAATATTTACACCATCCTCTTCTTAAATGGTGTTCAGAGCACTTTCCAAATAAAATTACAATGAATTAATAGAGGGAATAGAAGGCATGACAAAATGGAACACACAAAATGGAAGTATAGTAGAAATACTGTAAAAACATTAGGATAAGTAAAATTCAGGGTGAAAAGGAAAAAAAACTTGACCTGGATTTCTACTCTTCACTCATATACAAAGCAGGGTCATGTGACCTAGTCACCCACCTGGGTACTTGCCTCCTTTGTTCCTCTTGATGAAGCAGACGATGAGCAGCACCAGGATCAGCAGGGCGATGGCGCACATCAGACCAATGAACCAGCCCTGGGTGGCAATATCCACCTGCGGACTTGCCATGGCTGGTCATGTGACCCCCCAGGAGAACAAGGAGAGACCAGTGAGTTTAAGAACGCTGCTTTTCACCCGCCTTCGTTCACCTGGGGAACGGCGGGATTAAAGCCAACACAACGAATGCTTCCACTCGCTGTCGGGCATTTGTTATGGATGAGGCAGCTAAGGTGCTACAGGTGAGGCACTGGTCGTAGGAAACACACGCGCGCCCGCTCTGTGAAGGAGTACAGAATTTGCTACGAGAGGTCCATCCTAAGACAGTGCTGACAGGGAGCTTGTTTTGTATTTGCATGTTATGAAAAGCATAAACACAGGGTTAAAGGTTAAAACAGAGGTGTGCAAAACTGTTGATCGAGAAGCATGCGAGAACTCATGTACAGACGGAGATTTCATACATGGAAGTACAGTAGAGTACAGTACAGTACAGTGAGCACACAACATTCGGTGTCCATGAAAGGAAAATGATCATACAATTCACTCCTACTTTACGCAGTAAAATGCAGCATCCTGGAAAACACATCCAACCACACACACATACACACACACACACACACACACACACACACACACACACACACACACACACACACACACACACACACACACACACAGCATGTACTGTGTAAAATCTCTCTACAAAAAATAGTTTATAATCCTTTACTTTACGCCCCTTGGCATAGCTCCAATTCGGCACCCAAAAAAACACAGGCACGATTGGCAAATACGGGTCCACGAGACCGTAATGGAACACTGGTGCCATGCATAAAGAAACAGGTTTGTTCATGGGCCCTAGGCCCCGCCTCCGTTTTGGGCCCCCCAACCTCCTTCCCTCCTCTGAGTTCAATGCATCTGACATGGCATTCTGGGAGATGGAGTTCTTAGATTTAACGTTCGATTGGAGATATGATTTCATTTATGTGAAATATTTATTTTTTATGACTACTACTACTACTAATAATAATAATAGTAAGGATCCTGTGTGATGAACATATATTTAATATATGTAAGTGTAATATGAATGATGTAACACCAAATACAAAAAAAATGAATATCAATATTAATATTTTCCCCATAATTCCAGGCCCCATACAATGTTTGGGCCGTAGGGCCAGGCCTTGTCGGCCTATGTGGAGGTCAGGCCCTGGGTCTGCTATACAACAGGACATGCGTCAATATCTCCATATCAATGATCTGAACACAAAACCGGGTGCCAGGCATTCCACACAATGTAATGAAAGAGTTCTGGGGAAAGTATGACACAGGCAACAGTGACTACGGCGTCTCTACAAAAAAGGAGGCAGAGTGAGTATGTGACATGCCGCCTCACCTGGAACTGTAATCACTAATTCTTCCGTACTGTGAACTGGCTCATCGCTCTGACCTTTAGCCACAACTCGCACTCTATAAGTGCCTGGCTTTAAGTTTTTGATCTGATAGGTCTGGGAGCCATTTACAAACTCTCTTTTCCAATCTTCTTTACCTAGGAGAGTTTTAGGGAAGAGAGTCAACTTTTAAAACAATAAAAAAAATTAAAAAATTTTAAAAAAAAATAAGTACACATACTGTACGGTTGAAATTATGAAGCACTTTGAATTTCCAGTGCATTTGTGACTGGCTTTTCTGCTTTGTAAGCATAACAACAACATTAATAAATAATTGAAATGAATGCTTGGCATTTTACACTTAAGCCGAGTCCACAACTATGTAATGGACTGTGTGGAAGCAATGACAAAGGAAATATGTGAATGCATTGGTACAGATACCCTTCCAACTAAAACAGGTCTGTATTTCATATGGACCCTAGGGCCTTGTCACTGCTCTAAGCACAAGAGCCTAAACTGAATAAGCCAATCTGAAGGCTCATTTTTCCCCTTTCTATCTTTAAAAATTAATTTATAATCTTGAAATTTGAAATTGAAATAAATGTAAATCCATTTTCTTCAACAAACAAAATACAATGTTATACAAAAAAATAAGCCAATAGGGCCAGAGACTCCGAGTGGGTGCTGCTGTTGAAATAACTAGCGTGATAGAAAATATACATTTCAAACGTAAATAACATTGTTTGAAAATGGGCAAAAACATTTGCATGTAGATGTGAGAGACCCATACAACCTGTGGGTGCTTGTCTAAAGCTCTACTGCATAAAACTATGCAGAACAGAATTTATTGTGTGTCAAATTACTAGATTTCCATCACATTTCCAATGTTTTCAAAGATCACAGGCACTGTTCACTCTTGATTATATTCCACTGCAGTACTATATTTGAATGTACACCATATGTTTATACTGCAGTGCTGTGGCCAAGTGATTGACATTAGTGTTACTACTCCAACAGCAGAACACCTCCAACTGTCTCTTTCCAAACTAATCACAACAAGGTTTGTTCAATTTAACCAATATTCAGCCACTAATATTCAAGCACAAAGCTGCCTGCAATGCAAGGTTCTGCAAACTGCTACTGTTGCTTGTTACAGACTGCAGCAGCCAATAAGAACCCAAGTTGTACAGTCTCTTTTCACCGTTGTGGATATGGTCAAATAATAATTAAAAAAGGCTAAAATAATTTCTTACTGTTTTCTACGATATATTCGACAAAAACATTCTTATCTGGTCCCCAGTATTCCCAACTGATAACGGCTCCGTTCTCTCTCATGGACGAACTAACATTCCCGAAAGCTGGGCCGACAGGACGCACTGAGCACATGAAGAGAAAACAGACAGTAGTGACGCTAACAGCAAGAAAGGCCACAGGGGAAGAAAAAAACTGTAATCACTTAATGAAGATGATTACAAAAACTATCAATCTGATGGATACACTTCTGACTGTAAACATAGAAAATAAGTGCATAAAATGGTCTTATTAGTAGTGCTTTTCTAGTTAACCACAGAAGAAACCAAGAGTAATATGTACTCATACTAGAACTGGTACTTTCCCTCATTTACACCATTAAGACATAAAGGTATATGTATATTGGACACATGCAATTAGCAATGATGACAAGATTTCATAAAAATACATTTCCAGGAAAATTAATATCTTTATGCACTTAAACTGAAGTACATAAGTGCATTGAAATAGCTTAAATAAGAACAAGAGTGCTACGTACTTCCTCAAATAAACTGAAAATAACATTGTCCTTGGCTGACTATCACCACAGTAAAACAAAAAAAAGAGAAGGTTTCATAGCAGAGAAGGAGCAGACATCTGCCACTGTGGGTTAGTTAAGACTGGGCAAACTAGACTATGAAAGAGCGGTACCCTTGTGGAACGGGGGGCCCAGAGACTGTGTAATGGGGGAGATTGGATGAGGGGGTTCTGTGCGCCCTGAAAGAACACGAAGAAGTGTAAGATACACACCACACAGCAGACAGAACACAATGCACCATGTTAACACAGTTGAGACAGTCCGAGTTCGGTACAAAAAAAAAAAAGACACAGCAGCGTGCGATGCTCGCAGTATGACGTCATGCCAGTTACCTCGTTAGCAAGCCTGGTACACAACAGTGTGATGTCATGCCAGTTAACTCGTTAGCAAGCCTGGTACACAACAGTGTGATGTCATGCCAGTTAACTCGTTAGCAAGCCTGGTATACAACAGTGTGATGTCATGCCAGTTACCTCATTAGCAAGCATGGTAAACAACAGTGTGATGTCATGCCAGTTACCTCATTAGCGAGCATGGTAAACAACAGTGTGATGTCATGCCAGTTACCTCATTAGCGAGCATGGTAAACAACAGTGTGACGTCATGTCAGTTACCTCGTTAGCGAGCATGGTAAAAAAAACAGCAGCGATGGAGGGAAGAGATGGGAGGGATTCGCATCTGTTTTTCACTATTGGGGAAATAATTGTTTGCTGTTCTTCAGTCTCGGCTTATAGCCAACATTGGCTGTGTGATCAAAAATGATTACTTGAAAGAGAGACACAACAGTGATGGCTTTATAGACGATATGCCGATTGCAGAGGGCTACCAGAGCAAAGGATTTGTTAGCACTATGTTCCTGTCGTCTGTGCCGTGTCTCTGTTTCAGGGTATTTTTTGAATGGCGGGGTTTGCTTATTGGCTCCCACACGTGTAACGACGTACACAGCTGTCTCATCTAAGATCACGGGGTGTAAGACGGAGGGGGGGGAGAGGTCTTTCAGAGACAGAGGCACATGCAGATACCAGGGTGGGCTCCAGTAAACTAAAGGATAAGCCCTCTGAATGACATGCTGATGTATTCGTTTGAACGCTCATGTTACCTTTGCCCACATCTATTGCGGGCTGTCCCATTAGAACTTTGGAGAAAAGAACAGAGAAACAGAGGGAACTGGTGTAAGTATAAGAAGAGGACCCTCCAACAATTCAATAACAGCACCGTTTTCCTATCCAAGTGTCCATGGGATTTTAGGGGAATTAGCCAAAATAGCAGGAATCATTCAGAATGATTGAATGAACTGAATGTCAATTGAAAGGACAACCGCACTGCACTTTGACTTTAAGCAATGCATTAAAGAAAGGTTTTGACATCTGGTTTTGATGCTTGCACAATGCCACGTGCGTTGGTTTTAATACCATACGTTACGTCAACAAATAAATGTGTTGTTCAAAGTTAAGGGCTAAGCATATTTCAGCTCAATTGAATCTGTGCCCAATTAGCAGGGGCTGAAATTGACTGGCCAATGGTATGGCCGTGTTAGGAAAACAGTGCTAAAGATCAGAGACACACACATGTATTAGTGTTTAAACTACGGAACAGAGGTTAGCCCATGCTACAGTACATGGTCTCTGAAATACACTGATGTAGCAGCTCAATTAACTGGAGGAATGGAGAAGTTCCGTCTGGAAGAACAATAGCAGCGGTCTGCCTGTGGATCAGGTATGATATAATATAATAATATATTCCATTTAGCAGATGCTTTTATCCAAAGCTACTTTCAGTAATGAACGCATACATTTTTCAGTACATGTGGGCCCACTGGGAATTGAACCCACAGCCTAAGCGTTGTCAGCATCATGCTCTACCTACTGAGCCACGCAGAACCACTCAGCCTGTGAGACTCCAGCAGTAACGTAGAGTGAGTTTTATTTCCCCCCCGTCTCAATAAAGTACCGTAGCTATCACTGTTGCAATCTTATGGAGTTCTTTATAAATTAGAACTTTATCAATTAAATTAAATCCTTTAAACGGATGCAGTACAGTGAGTGTCTGTCAGGGGGGTCGGGGAGAACCGACGATTAGGCCCTGCCCTCCCCTTTCCAACAAGCCATGATTTATAAACAAGTCAAGATCAAAAAGTCAAGTCCGGTGTACACCCACAGAATGGTTTGTGCAGCTACTGCCATCCCTTTCAGCTCGAACCCCTCTGTTTCTCTTCAGACCACAAGGAAACCACAAGTAAACCACACATCAAACCTATGAGTAAATAAACTACTGACTGAATCACATAAGGCACAGGAAGCTATTAAATACAAACATTAACCAGCAAGAAGATATCTGGGAATGACAATGCTAACCATGAATTTGATAAATGATACATGATACATGATCATGCTTGGTTCATGCAAAAGCGGTAGTTAATGTTTCTAATAAAGTGCTTCCTCTAAGCACTAAAAATACAGCGATCGCACACAAACACACATGCAAATAAATTTTATATTCTCACGTAAGTCTTAACTTTGATCAGACATGAATGAATGCAAGCAATGGGGTGGCTGTACAACATTAGTATAATGACTTCCATTGATTGATCTTAATATCCAAAATACTATACTGATCCCCGCCGCATATATCAGTTAAACAAAATGGGACATGCATAAGCAAAATTCAACATATGCATTCATAATGTCACGCAAAGATTCTGCAAAGAAAATTTCCATCAGAAAACCAACACCTCTAAATTATTATGTATGTTTTGTCGAGGGAGAAGAGCTAGTCTATGGGAAGCACAGCTGTGGTGTTGCTATGGAGACGATAAAGGTATGCATGTTAAGAGTGAAAGATTAAGGGTATTGTCCTACAATTAGCATGGACGCTAATTATTTCCCCATCTTAGCAAACATGACAGCATACACTAGATAAAAAATGAAATGCGATTTTGGAAACGGTCCATTCCAAATGCACAGAATCAATCAGAGGAAAGATTCTGAAAACAACGTATCAGTACACAGTACACAGTGCGTTCATACAGCAGGTAGATATGATCAGAATCGAGGGGGCACTGCTTTTCTCCCCGTTGATAAAAGTGGTTTACACTTACCCTCATCCATAATGGTTACAGCCTCCACCGTGATAGCCGGTCCGGGCCCTGCTAATGTGTTTGCATTTAAATAAAACTTGTAGCGCGTGCTGTATTTCAGGTTGACCAGGGTGAAGCTGGTTACGTTGGCCGGAATGGGCACTTCCTCCAGGGGCCCAAGCTCGCCGGTGCTGTTGACTGAATAAAAAGGACAAAGCGGTGGCCCCAGGATTACCACACAGATGGCCACAGGATTACCTCACCCATCCTGTAGAATATGGTGCATATGGTACATGCATTTTATCTGCATGTTTGGCCAGTAAAAATGGAGAGATGAATACTTGAGTATGTTCCTGTAGTAGTTTCCAAGTACTATTCATTTCACTAGACAGGGGGTAGCAACTACTGTACTGGTGCAATTAATAGACAGACACATATGGAAATGTATTTCTGTGAATGTAGTTCATGGATTCAATTGCTCTCCTAGTAACTTAGAAATTAACATTATCGGGGTTTGCTTGATTAAACCTGATTTTGCAACGCTTTCAAATTTCCTACTGAAGTCCATGCCAAATTACATTTCTGCCAATAACTGCCAGGGAATATTGTCATATTATCTTCACATTCTGGCTTGTATCAATTAATCAATCAAATTTGACTTTATAGGATGCATGTTGCCTCTTAATAAAATAAACATTGTAATCTCCAAGTCAATATCATGAACCATATAGCAGCAACCTTATAGCAACATAATAAACTGCTGGCTGTTATATATTATCTTCATATTCCAGCCTCTGCCAATGAATCAATCAAATTTGACATTATACACATGCATGTCCCCTCTTAATAAAATAAATATTGTAATCTCCAAGTCAATAGCAATGACCACGTATCAGAAAACATATAACAACAGGGTTCCTGAACAGGGTCAGGGTCAATTCCACTTCAATTCAGTCAATTCTCAAATGAATTGAAGTTCAAGTAATTAATTGAAAAATGCCCATAGAACGTTACGGGCATTTTTCAATGTATGAATTGAAATTCAATTCATTTCCAGAATCTACTGAATTGAAAAGGAGTGGAACAGACCACCTACCCTGAGACTGAGTCCATGTATTAACTAGACCTGTACAGGAGATGCTGCTCCATCGGAAGCACACACAAACGTCCCGCGTCAGCGGGAAGACTCACCGGCCTGGTATTTGAGCGTGTAGCCGGTCAGGTGGCCATTACGTTTGAGGGGGGGCTCCCACTCCAGAGTCAGAGAGTCCAGGTTGATGTTGGTGTCCTTGAGGGAGGCCGGCTGTCCGGGTACTGGCCACAAACAGATTTGGTTAGGTGTGCGGGGCGCGCAAAAACAACGAACGAGAAAAGAAATGAGCCCGAGAATCAAAATAAGTCTTACATTTTACATCAGTTTTTTAACCGTATGCCTAAAACCCGTAAGCATACATCCATAAATAAAATCATGGGATTCTATTGAGGATCAGTGCGCATGCATTGCTAGTTAAGCTATGAAATGAATCCCCGCACGGTGTGAGTAAGTAAGTTCTACATTTTAAAACGGCTGGTTAACTCAGTCTTTTTCGACGTGTAATTAGGCTGAGTGTCATTTCCATACAATATGCTTGTCTTAATCGGAATTGACACGTTACACATCTTAAATGCATACAGCCTGGACTCACTCAAATGACCTTTGTCCTGAAAATGTTCATTTTGTTTCTCTTCACAAACACAGTTTGGCTGGTCAGTTTTGGGTATCGCTGACTTCGCCAAACCATTTGTGGAGAAACACCAAAAGTCTACGAGTCAACGTTACGCTCTTAATCTGGATTGAACTGGGTCTGCATCTGGAGCTTCAATCCACTTGGGTCTCATACGTCTTAATTTGTCTCGGGTCGAGCACGTTTGAAATTTTGGGCGCATCTGAGAGCCCTGTCGTTTGGCCTACCTCCCTCGGGGGTCCTGAACTGCTGATTGGGGCTGGAGGGCCCGGGGCCCTTCCCGTTGTAGGCCTGGACGTTGAAGGTGTAGAGGCTGTTGGGGTGGAGGCCCGGAAGCTTGCCGTGGGTCCTGTTCTCGCTGAAGGTGAGGACCTGCTGCTCTTCCAGGCGTTGGTGGTGCTGGTGCAGACTCCTCTCCTTCCAGTAGTTCACCTGTTAGCGAGAACCCACCAGCGCTTAACTTGTGCCAGGGCAAGCCGGAACCCCAGCCCGGCGCCTCTGGAATTGCGACCGCCCGCGCTCCGGCCGCTCAGAGCTGAGGATCGGCGCCATGGTCACGTGAATAATTGAATATGTCCATAGGCTACAAATGTAAAACAAATCATTGTATCCCACTTACATTCATTGCAGATTCTGAGTAATGTGTAATGTTATTTGTATAGAGTAACGCTGGTGCCAGAGTGTGGCGTCTTTGTACCTTGTATCCTTTCAGCCATCCCCGCACCGTCGCGGGCTTAACAGCCTCCCAGTGCACCTCGGCCATCGTGCTGTTCTGCTCCTGCACCCTGACGTTGCCAGGGGCGACCAAGGGTACTGTGTTAAGAGGGATTCAAACGAACGGCACTTTAAGGATCAAAGTGAGACCAGTGAAGGAATTAGGGCCTGGATTCAATCAACATTTGGTCTTAATTTTGACTTGGTGTTAGCGGGTTAATGTTGGTTATCACTGGACTCGCTAACACACCAAAAAAGGTTGACTAGATCCAGGCATGAGTATACTAATGATATTAAAATATCACAAACAAGGCTGTTAACTCATCGACCCACTCAGTTAATGATCAGAAAAGCCCTGCAGGTAAAAGCTCCTCACTAATCTGTGCAGCGTGATGAAGCAGCCATTTAATGAGACACACACACACACACTATCCTGTCCAGTGACATTACAACACTTCACTCTGAGACATACACACACACACACACACACACACACACACACACACACACACACACACACTATCCTGTCCAGTGACATTACAACACCTCACTGTGAGACATACACACACACACACACACACACACACACACACTATCCTGTCCAGTGACATTACAACACCTCACTGTGAGACACACACACACACACACACACACACACACACACGCACACACATGCACATAATAACACTAACCCTAACCCTTTCACACACACACACTCTGTCTCGTCATGTGTGATGAAACGAAGCCGCAACTCACGATCCTCTCCAGAGTATCCCAGGAAAACCTCAGGCTCGGGCGCGCTCCCCAAGTCGTTCTCTGCCTGCACCTTCACCTCGTACGGGACGAAGGTGGGCGTCCCCGAAACCACAAACTTGGACACGTTGGCCACCGTCACCGGTGTCCACTCCTTATCAACGTCCTTCTGTCTCCAGATGACTTTGTACTGCAGTCCTGGGCCATTGGCCTGCAGGGCCGACAATGGCTATAGGAGACAAGCACAAGGCACCTCATTACATCATTCAATTGCTTAGCAGAGCAGATCCCGAAGCGCCCAAGCCAACGACCTGAGTGCATGCATTTCCTGTGGCTGACATGTCTTTAACATATTCAAATGTGGAATTCAAATGTTTATATAAGCATGTACACTGTTATGCAACTGCATGTTGACTCTAAATAATGCAGAGCATGTCACTAGTGCAGCGTTTAATTCGACCGGTGTGAAGGTCTTGGCGACCCACCTCAACCGCTCACAAAACCTACCGGTGGGTCCAACCCCACAATATGGGAACCGATGTCTTAGGATATGCCTTGACATTACTTATGCTAGTGACTTTTTAAAAAGATATATATTTGAGCTTATAGCTCAAATTTTAACACACCCTCCATTTTACACTGCTGTATGTTTAGAGATGGAGGTTAAGCACTTCACTCATTAGTACAACAGCCATGACCTGCCCAGGCTTCGAACCTGCAACCTTCTGGTTACAGCCCAGTTTCCTATACCCTGCTCCACACCACACCGCTGCAACTCACTGCCTGCCCATAGCAGCAGGCCGATTTGTTAAGTTTCACTTTATTTAAAAAAAACATCACACAGACATATAATATGAACACTGTACTTAATGTAATTAGCGACGCTGGATGCAGTCAAGGTGTTATAAAATATGACTGTAAATGCCAATGCTTTTCTCACCTTCCATGATATCACCAGATTGTCATGGTCGGTTCCGACGCCTTTCACGTCAGAGGGGTTTTCCTCAGGAGCTGGAAGGCAGAGAATCCACAGCGAGCTCTAACATTACAGCTATGTCCAGACATTGCATGTCTTAAACAATTTTTAACCCCCTTAACATTTGGAATCACAAATTGTACCTCTTTGTGTTTCCGCTATGCCTCCCACCACTGACCTCCACCACTGACCTGACAGGTCGTGCCTCTCACTAACAAGACCTTGCAAGATTTTTTTATTTTTAAAGAGTTATTTTAGTCATTTCTAGCTTGTTAGCGGTATGGCTACCGGTGTGGGTGCCAGGCTAGCTCGGCAGCCCACCAGAGTCCAACAGTTAAGCGGGTTGTGGGGGTGCAGCCTGGGTTTGGGGGCAGCCTGTACCTGCTGCCTCCGTCCTGTAGTGGCGGGAGGGGGCGCTGGGCTTACTGAAGCCCACCTCGTTGAGCGCCAGCACTCTGAAGGCGTAGTTGACATAGGGGGATAGTTTGAGGTGAGCGGTGGTCTTGGCGCCAGGGACCTCGGTCAGGTTGCGCCAGACGCCGGGCCGGTTAAGGGAATCCTCGTACTGAATGATGAAGCCTGCACGTAGACAGCACAGGAAAAAAGCAGGGGGTCATTCGATGAACACTGAGAATAGGGAGGACAGGGTCTGGACTAAGCTTGGTTTGGTGTTTAAACTGATTTGTACACCACAATGGGACCATCCTTTGAATAGGGTGAAGTTGGGACATGGGACCTGAACAGACCTGCTGTTGGCACACACTGCGAATAGGATCCTGTTAGCACACATACAGCTGGATTATTTTTTTCTTTACAGACACATTTTGGGGCAAGTTCACTTTGGTGATTGATGAAGTCGCCAAACTGTGTTTGTGAAGAAAATAACTAACAACTGTTTGTCAAAGTTCATGACAAATGTCGATTGAATACAGGCCACACTCTGAATACACCTGTTTCTAACACACATACTCCAAACAGGACATATATAAATATGGTATTATTAGGATACATACTCTGTATAGGGCTGTTGTGCTCATCTCCAGGTGTCCAGGTGAGCTGGACACTTCTGGCACTCTGGTCAGTAAGCTCCAGGTCAATGGGTGGGTCCGGTTGTTCTGGAACAGAGTGATATTTCAGCAGAGCAGAGAGGGCCGGAGGACAGCTTTACGCATTCCCACTGTTCTCAAACTCGACAAGGCATTTTCAGGTCATGCTATTGGTAGGAGCATTCCCTTGTAATGGGACGTTATCTGCTTAAAGATAAAGAAAACTTGCAGATTCTGTCATGTGTTTCCAGACTCTACCCAACATTTCTTAATAAAAAATACTTTTGAATTTGTCTGCTTTCTTTTTGGGGAAATAACATATATCACTAAGATAGCTAACAGATTATTTTTTAAATGTTCTATAGCAAGACATCATCAAACACAACAAGATGATGACTACACACTAATGTGTTCATGTTTGGAATGTTCATGTTTTCTGCGTTATGAGGAAACAGCAGCATGCATGTTGTGCAAATGAATTGGATGAAATTGCACGCTCCGGAGAGAAACCTGAAAGCTGCTTAAAATCAAAGAAGTTCTACTCTGTAAACTTTAATCTTTAATCTTCCTTTTTCTAACCGGATTTATTGTAAAGTTCATCTTTAGTTTACGCTGTTACACTGAATTGCAGATAGGCTTGGCAATGGCTTAATATTGCCCTGATGTTAACTGCCCACATAGAAATGTCAGGACATCGGCTCAACTTCCAACAGGCATTCCACGAGCATCATCAACACCGCAGTCCACCATGCACCACCAATCAGTCTTTCTTTCAGTCTCGCGCTCTACAAAACAAGGCCGTGAGCTGCAAGATCACAATCCGAAAACCAGCACGTGAGGACAAGCGCGCAAAACTAAAATCAACGTGGAGCAACCCCTGGCAACGACAGGCAAGCGCATACTGAAGAGTGAAGAGAATAAATAAACACACTTTAAAAAAGTGAACCAATAAGCGCTGGAGGATCCAAGCGTGGGGGCGGAGCATGAGATGTCATGGAGACCATTGCCTGTGTCTCTCTTTGTGGTGGTGACGTCACACACGCACGTGCACGCACACAGTGGATGTAACATAGATGGCCAGACCACAGCATGCTTGGACATGAAGCAGAAGATTAACTCCCAAACACAAGCTCGGGGAGGAGGAGGAGGAGGAGGAGTAATGGAGGAGGAGGTCTGGCTGGCCATGTGCTCGAGCTTTACCGTAGACGATAGCAGGAGGTGGGGTAGCCTCTGACAGGTTGAGGGCAGGAGTAAGGTAGGAGTTAGTCATTAGTAACACACGAGGACAGCTAGAAAGAGAAGCTAATGAGTAGTACTTTATTTAAACGATTTATTTATTATTTATTTGTTTGTTTGTTTATTTGTTTGGGACATAGCAAAAAGCATTGTTACAATGTTAAAACAAACAAGTATCGACAGCATTACGTGTTTATAGCCAAAGGCTAATTTCCAACACCATCTGTTTAACATGTTTACCCTGTTTAACTGCTTCTGTAATATTTAGAGCATGAGTCATCCTATCAAGTTTATTGAGCTGTGCGGTGTGTAATTGGTCTATAATTGCTCACTGAGCATAACAGGTTTCATTGGTATGAAAATGGCCACATTTTGAGCTGAGCAGATATGCTATATATAGACATTGAGTATACGTACATGACTACATATCACTGAAGCGTAAAAGCTCAAAGTTGTCATGCACCACAGAAACTCATTTTTTTATCAAAAAAGAAGGTGAAAGAAGGAGACAGTTCAAAGTAAGGTTTGGCATTAAGTACGGTACCACTAGTGTTGTGGGAGTGAGGTTTTGTGAAACTGAAAATAGGCGGAGCTACCACATGGTATCAGTGACTCGCTGACTTGAGCCAATCATTGTGCTTTGCTGTGGAGAGCAAAGCATTTTGATTGGATCAAACAAATCAAGTGATTGACAGCTGACTATAGTTCCACCTATTATGGCATTCTTTAAAACCTCACTCCCCCATCACTAATCACCATCTACCACCTGAGCTTCAACAGAACTATGACCTAGCAGAGTTAGCAGAGTGCTGAAAGGTTTGGACCGCTGCGTTAAAAGCCAATGTGTTTAAAAAGCTTACCGACGACAGTAAGGACGGCGCTGGCAGAGTCCTGGTCCAGGGTGGTGTTCATGATACAGGTGTAGGCACCCTCGTCCTCCTCCGTCACGTCGTTGATGGTAAGGCTGTCCGAGTCCACCACAAACCTGCCAAAATAAACCACGCACGTTCACGTCAATCACCCATTTTCACGCCAGTCTCTCATTTCCACTGGTCCCAATGGATTGTTGTCCGTTTGTTAGTCCGTTTAATTGGCACCTATAATTAATTTGTTCATCCATTTTCTGTGCGAAATAAACGGACAAGTGACGTAATGCCTAGTTGTTTCATTTAGTTTAAGCTGGGATGGTCAAGAGCCTTAAAGTTTGGTATTTTCCCATTCAAGGTACAGTATAACCAAAAACGGAATAATAATAATCATAATAATAATTCTGTGCTTGATAAAAGAGTACAGCTCTCGCTTGCAGAAAATATACACCTTCACTAGCTCAAATCAAATGCATTAAAAGTGTTATAGTACGTGACACAGTATGACTAAGCACAATAATTATTTAGATCATGTATTTTGAAATACTAACATACAGAAATCCAGAACAATCTAGGCCGGTACTCTGGCCCTTTTCAACCTGCACCCAAATTAGCACAGATCTGTGGCCCATTTGGTACACTGCCCAGTGGAATAAACGGCTGCCTGACACTCCACTCCAGAGGCAGTGGAGCTGAGGAGAGAAGTGCGCTGTTGAGCAATGTGCATGACAGAACATCTCTGATAGAACATCTCTGCCCTCGTTCACAGTGAACAGGCATGAACAGGCACCACGCGGAGACGTCACCTCTCGTCGTCGGGCAGTTCTCCGCTGTCCTTCAGCCAGGTAACCGTGGGGATGAGCGAGGGGTCATGGGTCACCCTGCACTCGAACACCGCGTTGCTGTTCCTCTGGACTATTTTTTGCTCCGACTGCTTCAGGATCCTGGTGGGCTCTGGGATCAAAGTTCAAAGGGTCAAAGGTCAAGGGACACAACTGCGCTAAAGGCATTTTTGTTATTGTGTTTGCAAGTGTGTTTCATATACCCAGAGCACTGGTATAAATGTGCCTAGGTTGTCCCTCACCTTTGACCTCCAGGTTGACGTGGTTCTGCTTGTTGCCAAGGATGTTGGTTACCATGCAGGTGTACCTGCCGCTGTTGAGGGTTTGAGCCTCTTGGATCTCTAACGTCCCGTTCTCATGCAGGACATACGGGTCCCCAGACAGAACACTGGTCTGACCCTCCTTAAACCTTTGGGATGGAGACACACACAGGAAGAACTGCTGCTGAAATAATGGCCTGGATTCAATCAGCACTTGCTCTTAACTTTGACTTGCAATTAAATGCAATTGAATTCAAACTCAGTTTGGTGAGTTCAGCAATCCCCAAACTTAACTCACCAAACTGTGTTTGTAAAGAAAAAAAAACTAGCACTCGCATATATTTGTGTGTCAAAGGGAAGAACATGACAGAGGATTAAGCTCGTATCTGCGTATGTCACAGCCGCCTCCAACAGTGCACTTTGGCAGGTCAAAAATGTAACTGAAAAAACACACAAGTAGCTGAAAGAATCGTCAAAAGTTTACAGATCCAATTTTAGAAATGAGCTTACTGCGAGAGATCATCTCAGGGATCTCGATTCCAAGTGAATAATAATCATTAATAATAGGCACAACCTTCCATCGCATAAAGGGAGGTATTTAATACCCAATGAATCCGCTCACAGTAAAAACAACGCTATGGGGGCATTAATGTCCATCTCAGCGCTGGCATGGCAGTCTCCTGCAACGACGACTGATCACACTCTAACATCAGTCTCCATCTGCTCAACATCTGCTTTGCCATGAGCTTACCATGTGATGTTCGGTATCGGGGACCCGAAAGCGGCACAGTCCAGCAAGGCGGGGCTACCCCTGATGACCTGGTAAACTTTGTTGGGTGACGTCAGTACCCTCGGAGGTTGGGCTACAGGAACACATACAGTTGTGCGGTAATGACTCAGTGAGCAAAACACTAAATGAATGCACTTGCTTTTGTCTAGAACCTGAAATTCTTGCATGCAGCCTACCCAAACTGAACCAACCATTATGTCTACCTGATCATGCTACAAGTCACAGAGAATAGCAGGACATTCGGCCAACATTTGCTCTTGACTTGGCAACTGCAACTAAATGCATGTATCTATCTTTTTATTTATTTATTCACAATCAGTTTGGTGAGTTCAGCGGTCACACAACGTTAACAAGTTAAACTGTTCATGAAAAAAAAAAGTGCCACATTGCACTGATTAACACTCACAGAGCACATTGATAAATGCATTAGCCAGAAGGTAGCCATATTCGTTGGAGGCGTTGCATTGGTAAACCGCGCTGGATCCAGTCTGAACGTCAGAGAAGGTGATGGTGTCATCGTCAATCTTCCTACTGGGGTCGATGGGCGTATCTATTAAAGGATCACAGTCTATATATAAATTCATCTTTTTAAAATCTTCTCACATTTTGATACGTGCAGCACTTAAATCTCAGTGCAGGCTTTTGTTCTAGTTCAGCAATAGAACATCTTTATTACCGTATTCAGATAATCAAGGTCTTGATTGCAGACCATGATTAGTTGATTAGTTGAATCAGGTGTTTTAGAGGTGGGCTAGAACAAAAGCCTGCACCCACACTGGCTCTTCTCAGATAATAATAATAACAATAATAATAATAATACAATTTAATTGGAAAAAATAAATGTATTTGTATAGAACGCTCCATACAATGTTCTGCAGCCCAAATTGCTTTATATATAAATAAAAACTGTGAGTGGGCATGTTGGTACTTACTCTCAATAGGGACACCATTCATGGACCAGGTGATGATGGGTCTAGGGTCTCCATTCACCTGGCAGTAGAGAGTGCCCGTCTCCCGGGGGGCCAGGATGAGGTTCTTAGGGGCCCTCCTCCAGTACGGAGCGGCTGTGTTACACAAAGCCAACCCGTTACCAAAAGAAACGCGCGTGCCCGTCACGCTTCAGTGTTACGCTTTGAGAATAAATGCAGCAGCTAAACGAATGGAGGGAGGCCAGCACTGCAGGACCAGGGACACGCCCTCCTGCACTATAATGGGGTCACTTCTCTCTTTTGACCACAAGGGGGACCCTGAGGGGGAGGGACAGAAACAACCAGGTTGTAAAAGTCTAAAGTAAGGGACTCTTTCTGTTGTCTGCTGTTTCCTCAGCTGGGGGTGGGGGAGTGTTATACATGAAACAAAGACTTGAATTCCCTTTATCAAACACGTACGACTCCTCTGTTTTTACATTGCTGTTTTTTTTGCTGTGACCCAAATGTTGATTTGAGTTGTTGTCGCGAGACAAAAGACAGACAGAAATGTTTGTATGCGTTTGATGCAGGGAGTGAATTGTGTTCCCCTGCTCTGTGGCAGAAATTCCCTTCGGCGAATGCGTCGACTGTGCTGTTGAAAACAAATGCGGTTAAAATTGTGTCGTAAAAAAACAACTGAACATCGAAAAGGAATCGGGGTTCCCAGGACCGGAGAGTAACTGACCTTTCACGATGACGGTGATGATGTGGTGAATGGTGTCGAGGTCATTGCTTGCTGTGCAGCGGTAGTCCCCGCCGTCCACCTCCGTCACGTCAGTGATCTTCAGGGTCTTCTGGAAGCTGTGATAGGACGTCCTGTCCTCGGGTAGTTTCCCTTTCTCCTTGTTCCAAGAGATCTCTGGTGTTGGCCTTTTTGGGAAAGAGATCACGGCCATTGATACAGACAGGTGCTCAAAGGGCTTTTTGGATAGAGACGCATGGCCCGGATTCAATGGTCCTTAACTTTGACTTATAAATAAGCGCCTAAAAGTGTTCACTTTATTCTTCACGGGCCCACGTTTGGTGAGTAAAATTTGATGATCACTGACCTTGCCAAACAAATAACAACAACAAAAATGAAAAAACGAAAAACAAATGCTTGGACAGGACAGTTGTTGGCTGGATTCACGGGCCACAGACACGGAATTTGGAATGCGATGTGTCTGTTGCCATGGAAACTCACAGGCCTTCTGCGATGCACTCCAGTTCCAGTGCCTCCCCCCTCAGGACCATCTTGGTGCTTCTGGACCCGGTTGGAAGCAGGAAGGCGGGCGGCCGCTCCCCCACGGGACTGTCTGAGACGGGAACGCGGGAGAGACAGAGTCAGGACCCAAATGGGTCTCATCTGGGCTCCTCTTACCATCCAGCACCAGGAGGTCCCGAGAGACCATTCCTCACAACAGTCAGAGCATCACCACCTCTGCTTCATCACTTTTCATAAAGATCACCACATACATGTACCGCAATGACAGTAACACTATCCTGAAGGCATCTGCCAGTCAATAATCAAACAGTGACATCTAGACTTTTTACAAATGTTTTCTTCCATTTTTGTATTGATTGTTCTTTAATCATGACTCATATACTGAATTAATGATATTCTCTCATGATATGCGCTGCTGTTGTTGTTATTGTTCAACTTCTGCAGTGTGTTCTTTTCTGTCTAATGCAAAGATAAACAAGTACATTAAAAAAGCAACTAATATAATGTGTCTATCGATAGGACTGTGTCTGCCATTGATCATTCATAATTCACTGATCTATGACAACCAGTTTCAATGTGCTTTCGCTATACACAGTACCTTATCCACTGGATCCTGGTAACAAAACACTTTAAGCATATACATTTTTTTATCATATTAAATTAAAAAAACTAATAAATAAACAAAACTGAGTGGAGTTCTTTAAAACAATGAGCAATGCACAGATATGAAATGTATGTGTGAATGCAGGAGTTGGATTAACAAAAGAATGAGTGGATGGAGAGATCACAGACTGCTGTGGCTTGATCCTTCTATGTGTCTTTCCAGCTCATCTGGCTGAAAAATCTAATAGAAGGATCTGAAGGAAATGACCCACAATGCACTAGGGATGTCTCGGAGGTGGGGGGTGGGGAGGGACTGGGTTGGGGGACCTCATCAAAGAAGCTTCTTTAAAAATAACCATTTGAGTAATGGTTAACAGAGGCATAGTCATTCCATTAGAGAAAAACAATGCTCTCTATATTAGTAAAGGCTACAAAAATAGTTCCACAAAGAAGGCTGCAAAATAGGAACTTTTTCATAGCGGGAATGAAAATGGAGCCATTCACAGGGATTTTTTTGGTGTGGTTTAGCTTAACTTAGGTTAGCTTAGCTGAGCTTGTGGTTTTTGACATTTTTTGACATTTTTTATAACATATATTCACATATAGAACATGTATACAGAACAGGTCATATATTTCCCATGTGAATGTCCATGTTTCATATTTAATGTTAAAGAGCAAGTTAACTACAGTCATGAAATGTTAGTCCAGTACGTTGCCTTAAAGTGCTACTAACACAGAGAATGTGTAATTTAGTCAAGTAGAAACCGTTATTCATTCTACTCAAAGACGAGGTAACATTAGGGTTTGGGGTTAATGTTAGTGGTGGTTCTCTAGTTGTTGTTACGTGGGGCGGCATTCACTAGGGGGCACCAGCACTCACCACCAAAAAAATCAGTGCCATTCAACAAAGCTGCGATTGTCTCATTGATCGCATCCACTGTAACACAACAAAAGAAATCATAAACATGCTAAACGTCCAACACATCTCCTCACATACATATGGTGACTGGAAAAAATACATGAATAAATAATTAAAGCAACTGAATTAAGCAACAACAAAAAAAAAAAGTGCATCAAAATAAAATGACAAATGAGTTTTGTCACAGAATTGTCAGGAAAACACGGGGTCAAGAGGTTTACAGTGCGCGAAACAGCGTAAGTGGAACCCGTTGTCTTAGGGACGTAGGAACACAGCACAGTAAAGACGAGTAAAGTCAAGAACAATCGCCCCGTCGCCTTGCTGGCTCGGCGATTTGCAGCCGCCCGTCAGAAAATCTTTAACAGTGCAGTCCTTTCTTGACCAACGCTGTTGACGCAGCTGCGGTCAAGATCGTAAAATAATTTTTCCTCTTGTTGAATATGATGGAATATACACAGCTGTACACAAAATACCCCCCCCCCCACCGCATTGAGGAGAACTTACTGTTCAGAACCTTCACAGTAATGGGCTGCTTCTGCTGTATGGTCTGGGTGTGGGGGAACCTTGCGTAGCAGATGTAGTCGTTCCGCGTGTCCTCGCTCAGCACGTTGGAGAAATACAGGTCTCCGTTCAAGGCTTGAGAGACTCGACTGCTTTGGGGCAGCCTCTGGAAATCTAAAGAAAAAGAGAAGAATCCCTTATGAAAAGCCAAAAGCCATATTTACCCAGCTCACAACTCCATTGTACCGCTATCAGAGTTTTCTGAGCACAAATGTTTATTTCAGTCTTTACTCGAAACTTCACTGTACATTCACTGTGAATTGACCTGGGTTGAATACTTTATGTCACATACTTTAACCCCTCGGAAACCAGTATTATTCTGCAGATTACTGAACATTTTAAACCAAATGTCAATTTTCTGAATTTTTATCTTTATTTTTTATATTTAATATTTAACTGTTAATGTTAATCTAGTGCCTTAAAGTGTGTAATATAGTCCAGTCCAGATTCGTTATTCATTCCATTCAAAGATGAGGTAACACTAGGGTTTGGGGTTAATGTTAGTGGTGGTTCTCTAGCACATACGTGATTGTATGTTTTGGTTATTGACATGTGTTAGGGGGTGTCGCTAAATAGTATTGGCAGGTAAAGAGTATTTAAAAAGTATAAACATATACTCATATTGTCAGGATATGACTTATTCACACATAAACTTTCCCTCAAATTACACCTTTTAAAATGACACTCTGCTCATAAGTAGCCCACACCATTTGACATATACTGTAGCACAATAGTTGCATTCTGAGCACGCTAGGGTATATTGGTGCAATCTATTCAATTAAACACCAGTCCCTTGATGGACATTAATAGTTCAATCAATCAATAAAATGACTAACTCTGTGGCAATTCAGGTATCCCATGATGCATGGCGACGAGGTCCATTTTCCGCTAAAACTTACTGTTGTCCATCCAGAATATGACTGGCGGAGGGAGGCCGGCGGGAGGATGGCACTGCAGGACCAGGGACACGCCTTCCTGCACTATAAAGGGGTCATTTCTCTCTTTCGACCACAAGGGGGACCCTGAGGGGAAGGACAGAATGGCCAGGTTGGAAAAAGTCAATGGCTTGGATTCAACCAGCATTTGTCCTTAACTTTGACTCAAAATGAACTGCCAAATGTTGGGGTTTTCTTTCTACACAGTCTGTCGAGTTCAGTTCACCGAATTTAACTTTAACTTTGTGAAGAAAAAAAGAGGAAAACTCAAATCTGTACAATCTGTACCTGTGGCGCTCACTGGTGAAGCATTCATCACACGCACAGAAGGCTTTTACAGATTGAATTTGATGTATTTATTTGCATAGCACCTTTTCATACATGTTTGCATCACAAATGCTTTACGCAAGTTTAAAAAAAAACATTGAAATGTGTATGTGTAAAAGAGAAGAAAAATGTAAGTTAAATGGGGGAGTGGGGGGAGTGGTGAGGCAAGGGGGTTGCTCTTACTGGACTGGCGGATGACGATGTTGTTGGACACGGCAGTCCCATGCTCATTCCAGGAGGTGCACTGGTAAACCCCTTCATACACCTCCGCTCTCTCTCTGCTGATGTCAATGACCAGGGTCCCAGAGTCCGGCTTCATGGTGACCCTGGAGTCCTTGCCTGTGTCAAAGTGCGTCCCGTTTCTGGTCCACGAAAACCTGCGCGTGTGATTCGCAATGCCATTACACAGACAGGCAACGTCATCACTGAATGTGTAATAATTGTGCACACCCCGCCAAACTCCAATCTTCGTATCAGACAATATCAGGCGTATCAGAATATCGGCCTTGGTTCAAGTGCATATTTGAAAAACTATTTTAGATGCTATCCAAATCTGAAAACATCTCTGAGACTTGGAGATTTGCTCATGGAAGTGTTGTGTTGTAGGAATGGCTTGTGAAATTATTAACAACCCAACCTAACAACCCATATCTGGTCTAACTGGCTGAAACTAGGTCTGCCTGTCTAAGCGTGTGTGTGTGTATGTGTGAGTGTGTGTGTAAAAGTGTGTTTGTCTGTGTGTGTGTGTGTGTGTGTGTGTATGTATGTGTAAGATAGGCATGCTGAAGAGCATAGTACTTGAGTGTGTGTGTGTGGGGGGGTACTGTGGGGGAAGGGTACTCAGTCCATATTTGCTACAAGACTTACGAGTATGTGAATTGTGTAAAAATGTGGTGAGTGTGAGAGGGTTGGAGGTAAAAGCGTTTAATTTGTACCACACTCATCAATGGCTTAACCACAGATTTGTCTACACGCCTTTATTTCAACTTTACCAGAGAGCTGTTCATACAGCTCTACCACAGAGTCAATATACACAAGCCATAGAGTCAGCTGTAGCACTGGCTTAACATTACCAGGTTAGGCTAAACATACAGTATAGGAGTATGTTGTCACTTTTAAAGAGAAAAAGTGACAACATATTGGCTGGCTACTGCAGTATACTACTAGTATCATATTTTGCCATAAATATTTAAAATATATTTTGTATATAGTCAGGGTAGCTCTCAAACTGGACTTAGTTATGTTTTTACACTGACCATTAGGACTAGGAGTTACTTCTGTACTTTCAAACCAATTTAATTTTAAACCAAGTTAGTTGGCAGCCATACAATTTGTATATACAAACTGTAGTACCCAACATTTTGGCCGGGACAAACGTCTGTATTTCTTAGTCAACTACTGTGGATGGATTTAGCTACTGAAATCACATCAGACACGTTATAGTCGTATATGACCAGTATGCATATGGATTGGGACAGCCCTTGTGATGGCCTCAATTTGACATCAGGCTCCATGGCTAAGGGGGAGTAGTGAGTGAATTGTGTGTCCAAGAGTGGGCAGCTGTTTTGACTTCTGTTGAAACATTATAATTCCATAGTAAGTAAACTAAAAAGAAAAAAAAACAAGGCACTTTTCTGTAATGAAATTTTAAAAAACTCCCTGTCGAAGTCTTAGCTTTTAACTGTTCATTAGAACCTGCCATGTAAAAAAGGCGTTTATTCATTTTTTTCCACCAAAGAATAGTGCCTTTCTAGGTTTTTTCTTTCCAGTTTACTTACTCACCAAGACAGCTACCCCAAAGAGAAGGTTCTGCAGACCAGGTGACATTCAGAGAACCCCCACACACACACACACACACGGTTCTGCAGACCAGGTGACACTACCTGGGGGGGGGCTTCCCTTTGGCCTCGCAGTGGATAACGATGTTCTCCCGCGGATCGATTATGTAATCCTTCGGAGACTGGTGTGTGATGGTGGGCGGCTGTGGCACTGGGTGAGGGAGAGAAAGAGAGAGAGGGAGATGTTAGATTTCAGACGCATTTTACACAAACAGGCAATACACACAATATGATAACATAAATACACAACGATACTATAAAAAAATACTTGCGACTATCTGCTCTAAAGAACAACAAGATATCATGCAGTGACACTATTGTACATCCAGTTTAACTACATGGTTGACAAAACCAAACATTTGAGGTACATGCAATGTGACAGCAAAACCACAGCTAAACAAAAGGAAAACATGTGACATGCAACGGAATCTGATAATCTTGATGATCAAGAAGGATTTTTTTTGTAGATCGTCCTTGTGTCATGTAAAGCCCCTCCAAATACATCACTGTTTACACAACGCAATAATACCGACACTCAATATGAAATGTAGCAGTGTTTTTATAATGAAATCCAGCTAAATAAACACGCAAAGCTGAAACACAAATAAGTAAATAAGCAAAATACATGCAAATATGATATCACTGCAGTCCACACAGACACTATACATTAAGGGGGAAAAAACAAAATGAAACAAACACAAAAAGTGACCAAAAGCAGAGTAGGTCGTACGCAAGCTTTTCAAAGCACATCGTGCCATTTCCACGGCAGCCTTGAGCAAACTTACATCCTTCCAGAACTTTCGCTTTTTGCCACCAAAGAGTCAGCACAGATGTAACAGACACAGTAAAGAAGAGCAGACGTTAGTGCTGAGAACACAACTTCCACACACGTGCCTCTGAGGCCCCCGCCTCATACAGTGGATGGTAAGGGTGTAGCATGGGTTAAAAATGGGTTAAAGGACAGAACCACAACCTTGTTGGGGGGGTTGGGGAGGGGGGTTGCTGTTGTTTGCTACGACTGCACCATTCAATAAGCTGCTTAACCTCAATTGCTATAGTAAATGTCTGTCTGTGAATGGATAATTAAAATATGGGCGTCCTGGGTCAGAGGAGCAGCTACACAAATACAGCAAACTTACAATTATTGTTTGTTTGATGCAGCCATCATTTCATGCTGTATTTCAGTGCACACTGCCCATTTCGGCATCAGATTATTCCGGGTTCTAGAGTCCTGGGCCCAGTTTCTGTGTTTTAATTAAAACTTCAAATGCAAAGTTCACGTATCCTACGTTCACCTTCCGTAGAGGAGTCTCTGCTGTAACAGTCGCATGTGTGCACAACTTTTGTAAGTCAATACTCTCGGAGGTCAATGTTTCTGTGAGTGCTGGACAAACATAGATTTGCCTAACCTGACTTTGGGTAGTAAAAGTGCCATGCAAATGTACATTACCGGAGTAAATCAGGTGCATTTGTAACCCGCAATAGGACACATTCTACAGTATTACACCCACACTAAGTAAGATTTGTAATAATTGTGTGGAGAGTTGTATAAAGCCATAAAATATGTTTGTAAAAAATAACATTTGCACACAAAAAGAAAAAATGCTTGTGTCGGGCGTGTGAGAATCCCATTGGTCAGTAGATTCCACACCTATCCTGGAACAAAGAGGAAATGGTGCATTATACACAGAAAGGAGGGGGTTGTTTAAATCAAAACCTTTTTGGGGGTTGTTAGGGATGTGGGGGGAGACATAAAAAATCGCAGTTCTTCCTGTCCCCTGCTACATGGGGACTATAATCACGCTGAACAGAAAAAGAAAATACGGCCTGCCGTTTGCTGCAATCTAGGCTTGCTTTTTCTCTGAGCGCTCGTGCTGGCTTACTGTGGCTCAGTCCGAACTGAGGTCCCCAAGGAGACGCCGTTTTTCTCACGCTGACATGTTCGCTGATGTTTGTGGGGGATCACGGCAAGGTATACGCGGAGCTATTTCTGGCGGTTCGATACAGGAGCGCAGGCTCTCACAATGCACTCCGGCCAATCGGTGCGCGGTATGTTTGGAGCTGAGCCAGGAGCCAAATTTCTGCTGGTTCAGCACCCCCTTGGCACTGTGACCTCACCGCATGCACACTGACAAGTCTGTTCTAATAGCGCAGTAATAAGTTACTTTGTTTCTTTAAAGGCCTACTGTGAACACTTCTGCATGAAAAAGCAGAGGCGAGATTTTTCGTTCAGTGGATATAACTCTATACCTTCTGTCATATCAATTCAATTCAGTTTATCTGTATAGCGCTTTTTAACAAGTGCATTGTCACAAAGCAGCTTTACAGGGTATGGAGCCTTAAACCCCCCGAAGAGCACGCCAAGGGCAACAGTGGCAAGGACTATCACATTTATGAGGATGGACTCCAGGGCCCGTATTCCTAAAACATCTCAGGGTTGGAGTGCTGATCTAGGATCAGGTTTCCCCGTCCATATCCTAGGTTTATCCATTATGAGGTAAAAGGTGAAACTGACCCAAGATCAGCACTCCAACCCTGAAGTGTTTTAGGAATACAGATCCATGTGTCAAATCTCAGTGCTGCGCTGCTTGCTTATGAAAGAAGAAATATTGAGAGATGCCCTTTAGCATTCTTAGAAACTATTTTTCAGCAAAGCATTTTGCGATGATTCTTGGTGATTCGATGAGCACTGAAGGATAAGGCCGGGGATAAGAGGTGGACCGGAGGTAGATTAGTCCTTAGATTTGGCCCCTGAATTACCACCTCTTGAGACCTCCTGTGCATGGAAACCTTTACGTCATGATGGAGCAGTTGCGCTTGGCCACTCAATTCATTGTGCGCCCTGGGTTGTTCGCAAGAAGAGCACTATATGAGAGCTTTTTGTATTGTAGATGTTTTTCTACTGAGTGCGTGTGATGGCTGATAATTAACCGGCTAGAGGAGGCTTATTTATCATCAGATGCTATCTAAACAACAAATTCAGTCCAATTGCCTTCATTTATATTTTATCTTTTTTGTAAAGTGCCCTGGAGCATTCCCATGAAGAGCTCTTTGTTTTGTATTATTGTATTGCAAGGCTTCTGTCTTAGGCAAAACAAACATCATTTAACACCATTTGCCCTTTGCTCAAATCCAAGAAAGCCTTTTAAGTCAATAAGTAGCTAGAATTTCACCCGCAAACCAATTCACAATTTACAAAATACTCTATCAAGCTCTAGCAGAGGTCAAAACTGCTGCACTGATCGGGCTTCCTGTTTGCAACTTACGGTCAAGAGGCACTTCCAACGCCGAGATCACGTGACCCAGGAACAGCACGAGCAGGGCTCCCTCCCGCAGTCTGCATTTCCTTTTCCTGTCCATGGCTGACCCTTATGCAAAGGCCTCGCTCGTCGAAGAAACGTCCCACCTCTCTCCTCAGTCAGGACAGCACCTCGAACCCGAAGCACATCCACGCCCGTCTGCCAGCTGCCAGGGAAAAAGAGAGAGAGAGAGAGAGAGAGAGAGAGAGAGAGAGGCAGCTATTACCGCATCGATCTGGACATATCCATGGCCCGAGGATCAATCACCAGCAAGACGCATTTTAGATAGCAATTAAAAAACAAAGTACATGAGACCGAGAGGGAGAAAGAGGGATATAGCGAGAAAGAGAGAGAGAGGAAAAGAGGGAGGGAGGGAGAAAGACTAAGGTAGGGAAGGATAGAGACAGAGACAGAAAGACAGAGGGATGAAGGGAGAGGGAGAGATAGTGAGAGAGGTAGAGAAAGATACACAGATAAATACAGAGAGAGAAAGATAGAGAGAGAAGAAAGAGGAAGGGAGGGAAGGAAGGAGAGGGAGATACAATGAGAGGTAGAGAAGGATAGATAGAGAGAAAGAGAGAGTTATAGAGAGAGACTCGATCGCCACAAACCAGAGCTGACCGATGTGGGCCATGACTTGATCTACAGTGCACTGGTCCTAATAAACGTGCCCATGAGAGCGCCATGGCCGTGATAATCAGACATGGTCGTGATAATCACAGACATGGATGTGATAATCACAGCCATGATGGCAGCACTATTAGACTGCAAGGCTGGCATATTGATCACACAACACATCACTGCCATTTCAGATGGACACTTCATACAGCAGGAAGGAAGTAAGGGAGCCACAATTAGAGCTAGAAGATCCTTGTTTTATCACCAGCATACAATGCACTAAGGAAAGGAAAACATAGCACAAGGATCACAAAAAAACAGTATTGCATATGAGCAACAAATAAAACAGATGTAGAAGAAAGGATTTTTTTACAGATTATTACCCACCCCAAACTGTAATTCAGAAGCCAGTACACTCTGATGATCATTGACAGGGGAGGGTTAACAGAGGTGTATAAGAATAAGAAATGAACACATCACAGAGTAAAACAATCAGCATGACTCCATGATGGTTTTAAAGGCACAGCTGTGGAGCGCAACAGTAGCATTAATCCTTTTGGCATTTGCATTAATCCTTTTGGCATTTACATTAAAACATACAGGCTACAGATTTCTTGAGACAGTCGAGGCATATGGCTTAGGCCTGGGTTCAATCAACGTTTGTCCTTAACTGTGGCTATAAGTACAGCCATCACTGAAATGACCTCGCCAAGCTATGTTTGTGAAGAGATAAAAACAAAAACCTGTGTTCAATCGTGAGCCGGAGCTAAGAAAAAAATGTCCTTTCAATTGAATCTTGAGTACTGTGAAAAGTACTAAAGCGTGAATACAAAGTTGATGTTTGCAAGTAAGTCTGACGAGGCCTTTATTGAATTTTGCTCTACTATATAAGAGAAAATGTGCACTGGGTTTTGAGCTAAGTGTGTGTGTGTGTGTGTGTGTCATTCTCTGATAAATACAAAGGACCAGAAACGCAAACCAAAAGTTTGCAAAGTTTTCTTACGACTCCTTTTTAAGGCACACTTATTCACCACAGATATATATTACTATTGTGTCCTTGCAATGTTTTCTGTCATAATTTGGATCATCTGAACCAATATGAGCATATGAGCAAGTACATTTCAGCAATCAGCCTAAACAAATATATGTCACAAAAATCCACAGAAAAAAATATGACTTCAGCACTTGACACGCCTAACTGTCGTGGAACATCGCCGCTTCGTAAACTATTCCGCAGGGCTGGAGGTGTCGTACACATGGACGCCGTTTCACTTTGAGCAGGAGCTTCCTGAAAAGTCAGGAAGACAGAGCCGGTGGAGAATGAACCTGCCAATCAAAAGGCAGCAGATGAAGGATCCTTTTGTTCCCCGGCAACTAGACTGTGTCGAAAGGCAGGGGACGTTCGCTGACAAAGAGACAAAATATTCTGAGAACACAGAACCATAACAGAGGAAAGAGGGCTCAATTTCTTTAGCAGTCAAAACAAAATGGGCGGGAGGGGCGTGCATAAGTTTGGGACGAGCAGTTCAGAGAATCGCCTCTGCTAACAAGTCAGCAATACATGAAAGCTTACTCCATCTGATAGTGTCTGTCTTCTACAATTACAATCATCTTTTTTCCCTTTCTTGATTATTTCAGTTATTTCAATTGTTGGCTTTGTCTGAAGAATTTACTGACGACGTGCATTCAGTGTTGAAAGCATTGTACTGTACACTCAGGCCAAACGAGCCATCTGTAGCGTGTTGGCAATGAAGCTGATCTCAACAGATACTGCAAGTAGGTATGCTTTCACAAGTCATTCATTTATAGATCAGAGGAAGGCGATCCATTATTCAGAGACAGGGACAGAGAGGCAGACTGCTAATATCCTACAGTGTGTCCCTCAGCAAATAATAACATAAGAAGCTAAGAAGCACATGGAAAGTTCACAAGCATGCAGAAATACACATACGCACACAAAACAAACAAACAAACACACACAAAATGCGAGCATGCACGCACGCACACACACGCACACACACACACACATACACACACACACACACAGACAGACACACACACACACACACAGACACACACATGCACGCACACACACACACCTACACACACACACATGCACACACACACACACACAGACAGAGACACACACACACACAGACACACACATGCACACACACACACACACACACACAACACACACACACACACACACACACACACACACACACACAGAATCGTTCCTTCATGAGGGGTTCGCGTGACATGTTTTTGCTTCCTCAGGCTTCTCGTGTCTCAGTAAAGGCCATTAAAATGCCAAAGCTGAATCCTCACCTCCCACACCAACTGAGCGGCTCTGTCATGTCTGCCCATAACAGTTTATCCCTAACAGGCTCTACTGAAAGAGAGAGGGACCTCCTGCCTTTCTCATCTCACACGTGGCATGGAGGACATGACTAAGGACAGCAGGCCAAACACAAGCCTCAGCCTCATCTTTCTGCTCCGGCAGACTAGCTCTACATTGGTGCATTTTTTAATTTAGTTCAGATCTGGGACCAGGGACCTGCACCTCACAAGGTGGGGTGGGGGGTGGGAGGGAAGGGGGATGGGTTCTGGCTTCTGGCCTGCTCCATACAACAGCTCTCTGGGGACACCCCAGCACAAACTGACCCCGGTAACAAATCTCTGCGCAAAGCGGGCAGCTGTCCCATACGGTCTGACACAGGGAAAATTCATGGGAGTCATTTATATGGGGGATGAAGATTTCCAATGTGTCACATCGCTCGCTAAACGTCAGATATGCGTCCACTGCACTCCAATCAGACAAAGCCACATTTATAAGGGACTGTGCACAAAAGCATGACCCACGTGGAGCTGTCCTCTTTGTTCCCCGTTTGTCCATCTCCAGACAACTATAGCTAATGTTTCTAAATCGTTTAGGGTCGCATTAGGTTCAATTTAGTCATTTAGCCAATGCTCTTTTCCAGAGAACGTGAGCTGTGCGTCCGTGATAAATACGGAGGATCAGAAATGCAAAGCAAAGCGCTTTTACTATTTTTTCTTAGCCACAAACAACTTTCAACGAGCCGCATTTCTACCTGTGTTTGTAAAGCGGAATGCGTTCTGTGCATGTGAAAAGCCCCTGCAACTGGTACACACAGCACAGCGCTGCCTGAAAGCCCACACTGCATACAGGAGGAGCTCAATACACAGGAGCTATAGAGAAACAGGAAACAGAAGAGTCACCTTGATTTTTGACCCTCGTGAGTAATGCGGTGAACTTTCCTCTCCGGTTGCTACATGCTTGTTGTGTTTTTATGTTGGAATGCTATGATAATGGTAAGAGTCAGCTTGGTTGTGTGAATAGCCCAAGGGTGACACTGCAAGAATAGTAAGGTGTTGGCCGTATTCAGATTACATTACGGTTTTGAGTAAAAGGTAAAAACAATGTCCCAAAAGAGACCAGACACCACAGCAGCACCCTCAGGCTCTTCCTGTTTAGAGATCAGTAGATGAGGAAACACTGCCAAACTTAGGAGAACCTGATCATCTTCATCTAAATTTAAAACATGAAATCTCACCCAGTAAAGTTATTCAAAATCCTCACTACAATGAGAAACGTTTTTTTTATTTTTTTACATCAACTCAAAACCAACAATGCCGACGAGTGGGCTACACAAACAAAATCTGAAAAACAAACAAAAAAACGTATAAATAAAAAATTGAATTGCTGAGCCTAATTCATTTGGGGCCATTTCCTTGACAGGATTTAGTCACGGTCTGATTAAACGTTCGCTGACTTTCAATATCCACTTCAGACTCAATGTAAATATGTCTTTCTGCTGTGTGATGTACGTGCGGTTAAATTGGTGGGAATTCTCCGCAGCATGTGTTCTGTAACTACTGGTTCCACGCTCTCTGACAGCGAAGAGGGTTTTTTTCTCTCCTGAGAGCTAGCTTCATCTTCAAGGCCTATATGTATGAAACTTCTGAGAATAGGAGTGCTGAACATTTCCTAACCATATCCATTATGAGCTAAAAGGCTAAACTGATCCTAGATCAGTACTCCTACTCTGAGAAGCCTTATACATTACAGGCCCTCCTCCTGACCTCCCAGCTGCACAAACTTTATCTACTTTTATGTCCCTTTTAAAAGCCCATTTAAAAAAAAATGGCTTTTAATTCCTGTTCTTGACTGTATATCATCACCATTAATTTAACTGGCTTGCGTTCACTTGTTACTGTCATTTGTTGACAAATTTTTTCCATTTTATTTAATTATTTTATTTTATTTTTCCTTTTGTCTTATTCTTACATTGTTATTTTATTTGGGAATAACTTTAATATTATAATATTATTATTATTTGCTCTCAGCATGGCTGAATTTGCTGCTTTGTGCTTTATGGGTCTGTAAAGAAAGAGACATCAGCCCCTTTTTTTCTGTTTTTGCTTTTTATTCCCTATTTTTTCTCCCAAATTTTTAGTAGACAATTATACCCTCTTTTTCATGTCAATTATCCCCCCCTCACATGAGAGCTCGTTGCCTTAGTCCTGAGACCGGTAGTGGGCGCTGCACCGCCTCCTCTGAACCGGCACCCACAAAGCCGAAGCCATCACCGTAACACACAGGACCACTCATATATGCAGTGAGCTCATATCGGCTTCCCTTCCCCCTCCCTGGGGCAGACAGCCAATTGCTACCCCCTAGTGCCACTCCCGGCCAGAGCCGAGCTGGCGCGATCTGGTCGCAGTGGGCAACGTTGGACGTTCTTTCTGCTACACCACCCAGGAGGCCCCATCAGACCCTTATAAGTAGCGGCAGAGAGAGTTCAAGCTTTAATGCAGTTAACTTTTCACTTTAATGACAGATGGGGTGGAAGCGCAAGAATGAGCCCAGCGCACATTTGGAACATTGCTGTGAAATATATTCCTCGTTATATTTTCCAGAAAGTCCATATATTCACAATATATTGTAGTATATTCCATGTCCGTAAGTGCACTTCCTTAAGTCCATCAATTCTACCAATGAATGCAGCTAAACGTATATTATATTATATGGCTGTAATAAAGGAGCAGGGAAAGCCATCAGCAGGTCGAGTGTAAAATATGTCTCTCAGTGCAGTGGGTGAAAAATGCTGTGCGTCAGTGATCGGGGTAATGGGGGCGTGAGAAGCAGGCCCTGTGGTACTCATTGACTGAAAGGTTCAGACTCTTGCTGCAGGGTGTCATTAAGTGGCCACTTAGCCTCCATTTTGGGCAACCAGCTCTCAGGTCGACTGCAAGGTGATGAGCTACAGCCCTGCCTATCTAAAGACCCAGAGTCCCACACTAGCACAGATCCCAACCCCAAATAAGCCTGCCCAATCAGGGAGCCCAGGGGAGTCCTGTTCGTTCTTCATGTAACCACAATGCACTGCTCCTTTTCCCACAATTCCACTCTTCAGAAGATGGAATCCTGGCACGGAGGAGATTTATTCCCAGGGTGTTGACCGTCCCTCCACGTACGCTGTCTGAGGGGGTGAGGGTGTGTGGATTTCCAGCCCATGGCTATATTAGAGAACCAAGAGGACTCCATACCACTGCACCGCCCTCGCTCCCTCACAACAGCATCCCACCAATCGGGCCACGGCACACGTTTCATGTAATCTCCTCGCGTGTTTTTATAATTGGGGAGGTATGCAAATGATCGAGGCATTTAACATAAGAATGGGGTCTTGTCATTCAGAACATGCAGGCTGTTACCCCCTCCCCCCCCCTCATGGGTGTACAGTATGACAAAGCCTTATGCTCTATCTATAAGTGTGCACCATAATGGCTGCCATCAGGGCTTTGTTTCATATGTGCTGTGCTCCACAAACAAACAAGAGGGCCACTTAAGCACTGGCCTGGACCCAGTCGACATGTGTCCTTAGCTTTGACTTGCAAATAAAACGCAAGCATTTGCTTTGGGGTTTTTGTTTTTTTAGTTTGGCGATCACCAAAATTGCCAAACTGTGCTTGTAGAAAAAAAACTAAACAAAAAAAACAAGCTAAGACTTGTTGATTGAATTCTGGAACAAAGACTCGTTCAACGCACCACTTTACAGTGAAGTACCCAGTCATACAGTTTTCACAAGAGTAGCATTGTGTGTACTCTTTAATAAGGATATTAGTGTACTATATTCCTTGTGCCTAGATGGGCCTTTTGTTGTGCTGATGCGCTTTAGTAGAACAGGGACCCCTTTCCCTGATGCCATATTTCCCACACTGTGTCTGCCCAGCCCTCCTCAGAAAAACAAGGATCGAAAACACATTCGGATCCAGCAATGTCCCACCCCTTACATTCACACACAAACAAAAAACACCTTCTCCTTCAGTTTCCCCTTCACCAAATGCTAATCAGCAGTGAGACTTAACAGAGAGGCTTGTTAGTATTCATGGGAAAGAGGGATTGCATGTACCAGTAAAAAAAACCCTACAAAAACGGTGATCCACCAACCCCAGAATGATTGAAATCACATCCCCTTAAGCGTTTCTATTGCACCAGCAATTACTCTGGAAGCAGGCTCATCCATACATTGCCATACACAAATGTGTCAATAGTAAAAAGCCATCTCCATCCCTCTTTATCTATTTACACATTGATAAAAACAGGGGAGGCGTGCCACAGAGTGTGAACATGACCGAATAACCAACACAGGCTGGTTATCTGCATGCCTCCATACCGGCCTATGAGCTGCATCCTGTGTAAATGTAAGAAAGGTAAAACATCAATACTGCAGGAGCACTCAAGCTATCAGATAAATGGCTTAACAAGCACTGATTGTGTCAAAATGGCACTCTCAACAAGGCAGGAGCTGTCTGCCACAGCCTCCCCCCCCCCATTCACTGTCATTAATTTAAACAGAAAAGATGCATGTTTTGCACCCTGCTGTGTATCAGTGTTAAAATGTTATTGAGTGCCAGCATCTGTTATTCTAGTTTGGTAGCGGCTCTTTGTTAGCACTGCATTGCACCAATGTGTGTATCCGTGTGTGTATGTGTGAGAGAGAGAGAGAGAGAGTGTGTGTGTTTTTATTTCATTTTAAAGGGCTGTTTTCACATTTGACAACTATCTTACTTCAGGCTAAATTGAACGCACCTGTCCATTATGAAATGAATTCGTCATTTTGTTTTTGGGGCCTTGCGGCAGGACTTGCTGAGGGAGTTAAAAAAGATGTCATACAACGACAGCCGCAACTCTGACACAAGAGTATCGCTTAGTGAGGTCCTGAGGAGCAATACGGGTCAGAAAGTGATTAAAATAAGATTAAGGATTGTACAGAGGGCTGAACTTGGCCCTCAATTAATAGAGCAAGCCCACGGTTTAATGAAGGCAGCGAATTAGGTGAATACTGACACAGAAGTCAATGAGAGCCATGCGTGCACACCAATATATCAGTGCTGTGTGACCGGGGACAAAGCAATATCCTGCCTAGCCCTTGAGCTTGGGCGGCAGGACCTGAATGGCCCAGCAGTGTGCTCTGGGCAGGCCATTCACAGAGGGAACAGAGAGCACTGCATTAGCATAGACAAACAAGATGCAAAGGGAAGAGGAATGCCTGGGATCAGCTCTGTATGTAGGCAGCATGCGTGAGGCACATGCTTAAAGAAACACTCTTACAGAGCCCTGTGTGCACTCTCCAAACCCACACACTGCACGTTTTATGCAGTCGCACACGTGTGCGCGCACGCATACACACAGACATTCACACACACACACACACACACACACACGTACACACGCACACACATAGACATGAGCACATGCACATATACTCTGACCAAGCTTAAAAACACCCTCTTACAACTCTTAAAACCCATGAAATTCATTCACACACACACACACACACACACACTCACATGCACATAAACGGAAATATATACACACATAGACATGAGCACATGCACATATACTCTGACCAAGCTTAAAAACACCCTCTTACAACTCTTAAAACCCATGGAAATTCACATACACACACACACAAACACACACACACACACACACACACACAGAAATTCACATATACACACACATGCGCACACACACACACTCACATGCACATAAACGGAAATTCATATACACACACATAAACCCACACACACACATACATACAAACTCTCTCTCTCACACACAAACAAACACACACACACACACACACAAACTTACACACACATTTTTATGGCTGCTGTGGAAACAGAACAGAGCAACCGGGTCAGAAGAGCTGAAGTAGGGCATCTCTACAGAACAGACTGAAGTTCAAGTGCAGAGGAAAGCCAATTCCAGCACCACTCTGTAACCATGGCAATGCCCCAGTCTCCAATATCTTTTACCCAAACAACATCAAGCCTGTCAATCAAAACAAGATGGGACTGAAAAGATACCAGGAGATGTAGACACATCCCTCATGCGTCAAGTAAATCAGCAAGACATTTTCTCTCAAGATCCTGCTGCTTGCGGCCCAAACCTCTCGTTTCCCGAGCGAAACACATAGCCAGACTGAAAAATGTGTCACATGATTCGCAGATAGGAAGGCACCCACTAACATCTGTGGGAAGCTAATTATTTCACACCAAAGTCGCTCAGGGCAAAAGGGAAAGTCAGATGTCACATGTTTTGCTCTTTGAAGCTCCAGTTAAATACAAAGAAGGGTTTATGAAATAAACAGCATTGTTTCTAAAAATACAGGAAGCACACGCATACGCTCCTTCATGCAACTCATGTAAAATATTGTAAAATGTAGCTACCCCAACATGTAATCATTTTTTTAACTGACCACAGATTCATTGCTGTGTTACCATTGATATTATGCAGCAGATAAAATGTTTAAGGTTTACATATTAATGTCTTAGTAGCTCACTGTCCTACACTGTTCAATTACCTAAACAGCAGGGCTTAAAGGATACCATGTATATCTCCCAGTAAACTGATCTCCACTATTAAATGACCTTAACAATACAGGTTCATCCACAAGCACAAAAACACCAAACCCAAGTTCCCACTGTGAGATGAATATAAAGTCGCTTGTATTACCCGTCACATTACACCAAGTAAAATGTAATGTGTAGGCCTCTCTACATGAACCATTGTTGCTTACAGTAGTGGCATGCTTCACACTGTGAATGTGCACAGCCTTGTGGGAAACATCAGTGGCTGAGGTTTGTGCAGCGCCTGTTATCCTGCCGCCGACCGGCTTTGCACGGCTACACGGTTCCGGACCGCTCCCCGGATCAATACCCATTCTTCCCCCTGGCTTTGCATATCGCTGACAGTCAGCGCTCCTAGGCGCACACACCACCTACCGCCGCCACCAACGCAGCACTGCACTGTGGCAACACGCCATTTTAAACCCTGATGCAACTTTGCAACAATCGCTGTCACTATTCAAGGAATTGAGTGAGTTTGGCTGTAATTCACGACAGATTTTATTTATTTATTTATTATATTTTTTGTAATCTGCTAAATTTGCTCTGCTGAGACATGGAGTGAATGGCATTCAGAGCCAAGAACTACTCCTAGGATAAGCTCACAGTGTGTGGTGGCCACAGGTATCAAATAAGTTCTTTAGCCTATATGGACACTGACAGGATGTTCTAAAATGGCATTACATGCTTAGCAGATGCCCTTATAAAGTAAAGCTTACATTAAGTACATGTACTGTATGTATATATAGATTATGTTTGTATCATGTACCACATTATATATATACAGTCAAGCCAGAAAGTCTGCACACCCCTTTCACCCTCTCCACGTTTCATTGCGTTACAGACTTATTCTACAATAGATTAAGTTTGTTTTTTGTCTCAAAATTCTACACAAAATAGCCCATAATGACAAAGTGAAAACTCAAAAAATCTAAATGTAAAATATCATATGTGCACACCCTTTGATATGACACCCAAAAGTGAGCTGAGGTGCATTTTGTTTCCACTGATACTGCTTGAGATGTTTCTACAACTTGATTCTAGTCCACCTGTGGTAAATTCAATTGATTGGACATGATTTGGAAAGGCACAAACCTGTCTATATAAGGTCCCACAGTTGACAGTGCATGTCAGAGTAAAAACCAAGCCATGAAGTCCTAGGAACTCCCCATAGACCTCCAAGATAGAATTGTGTTGAGGCATAGATCTGGGGAAGGGTATAAAAACATTGCTAAAGCATTGAAAGCATCCAGGAGAACAGTGGGCTCCATCATTGTGAAATGGAAGAAGTTTGGAACCACCACAACTCTTCTTAGAGCTGGCTGTCTGGCCAAACTCAGTAACCGGGCAAGAAGGGCCATGGTCAAGGAGGTGACCAAGAACCCAATGGCCACTTTAAGAGAGCTTCAGAGTTCCTCTGCAGCGATGGGAGAACCTGGTAGAAGGACAAACATCTCTGCAGCACAAAGGCCAGATAACAAAAACGCACAAAACACACAAATAACTAAGGAATCTTGAGAGGCTAGACATAACACAGCTACGGCAGGGACATTCACAAAAAGACCAAGCACAGAAACGCCGACAGGCAGAGTTTAAATAATGAGAACATAATGGGGCACAGGTGGAACACAATCAGGAACAACGAGACACAATTGGAAACACTCAATCAACCCATTAATCAATTTAACAATAAGACAATCGGGGAATAATTAAGGGTGGACTTGGTGGCCCCTGGAACAGGAAGCCAGAGGGGCACACCTGACAGAGATCTGGTGACTGTGGAGGCCATTGGAGTACACTGAACTCATTGACATGTTCATGGAACCAGCTTCAGATGACGTGTGCTTTGTGACATGGAGCATTATCCTGCTGGAAGTAGCCATTCGAAGATGGGTAGACTGTGGCCATAAAGGGTTGCACATCGTCAGCAACAAGACTCAGCTTGATAGGCTTCATATTCCTGTCAGCTTGAACCAGTCTGGCTATTGTCCTCTGACCTCTCTCATTAACAAGGCATTTTCGCCCACAGAACTGGTGCTCACTGGATGGTTTTTGTTTTTCGCACCATTCTCTCTAAACTCTAGAGACTCTTGTGCGTGAAATGAGATCCAATGAGATCACCAGTTTCTGAAATACTCACACCACCCTGTCTGGCACCAACAATCACACGGGCAATGTCACTTAGATCACATTTCTTCCCCATTCAGATTTTTGGTCTGAACAACAACTGAACCTCTTGACCATGTCTGCATTTATGTATTGAGTTTATTGCATTAACCAGCAGGTGTACAGGTGTACCTAATAAAGTGGCCACTGAGTGTATACACACACACACACACACACACACACACACACACACACACACACACACACACACATTGGATATTTGCTAAAGCAATTCAGATGAAGTTCCTTGCTCAAAGATAAACCTCATAGGAATAAAACCTGTAAGCTCCATATTACAAACCCAGTTCCTTCCATCTCACTTCCACATGGCTGTGCTTCTTGTGTGCCTTTGATTAAACTTAATCAGCCAATCCTTGTTTTTGTATAGCACCATTTGCAAACAGGCTGTCACACAGCACTTGACAATGGAGACTTTCTAGAGAGAAAAGTTAAGGCAATTTGGGCAAAGCTCCTTAAAAGGCAGCCAGGCTGAACTCCTAGAAAACGGTTGGACGCAGAAAAGAACCTGGAAGATATTTTCACCTCACAGTAGCACCCAGGACATTACATTATCCTCTTCTTAACAAATAAACCTTGACTGTTATACAAAAACATAGAGGTGACTTTGAGAAAGACCAGTGTGCTGTCACTTTAAAGCCGCTGATGACGTGATGGTGCTCGGATCGTTATCCAGCTCTCACAGAGCGTAGTGCTAAAAAACATGTTTCAGGAGGAAGTCATTAATGTTGACAAGAGAGCAAATTAAGATCGAGACCTGTGTGTTACAGGTGAAAGGGACCCGGAGAGAGAAAAATGTATCATTTGGATTGCACAGGAAGCAATTAGGAGCTCTGTGGCTAATGTAACATGGCTCTTCCCCCCCAACTGCATTTGCTGCCACCTCCTATTCCTAATATGATTTGAAACGCTGTTTCTGTCACCCATCTGTTGGGAACCTGATCTCCTCCTGAGAGGATTGTGTTACAGGCACATTTCTCGCCTCTTCTGTCTTTGTGCGGTGAGTTCAGAGTGGTAAAAATGAGGTCAATGCGGTCAGACAGTGCACCAAATTCATCAACGCACTTATGCTGAATTCATTCTGGACATATGGCGAACACATGTGCTATGAACACCTATTTTCTTTAGGATACAATTAAGGGGTATGCATTATAACAAACTAAAAAACAACACTGGGTAAAGGGTAACAAGAAACTGCTGGCCTCACAGACGTGGGCCCCAGCAGCTAAAGGAAATGCTCAATTAACCAACACAGACCGTTTGGAGAGAGGGAGTGGGCGTGTGCTGCGAGGCCGGCCCAGGTGCACCTAGCAACGGAGCGGAACACTGTCATGCATTAAATGCCATTTTTGTAAGTCGCTCTGGATAAAAGCATCTGCTAAATGCCGTAAATGTAAATACACACACACACACACACACACACAATGCCACGCCACACCCTCAAATCAAACCAATTCAATACAAGGGACACACTGTGGAATCAGTAAGAGACTTGTAACGCAATCAGGCTTTTATGCAATGAATGTAACTCGTCTGTCAATGAGCTAATGCGTGTGCATGTAAGCATATGGGGTTATAAGGACGGTCAACTCCCAGCAGATATGTACATAGCTATTGTGTCAACTCAATAAAAAATTGTTCACCAAAATAAGACTACTTCCACCACTAAGGGAAACAGGAAGGGAGACGTGGAGATGTGGTGGCTCAGACTCGACCCCCTCCCCCACACACACACGGTCGCTGTGAGAGGCCGTGGGAGAGAATCGGCCCGATAAAGACAGAAGTCGGCAGGGCCACAGAAAATGTGGACCACCTCTGCACTCGTTAGGCTCCACAAAGAGCTGGGGACATCACCGTGTTCCCCCTCTCCCTCCCTCCTCCCCTCTCCCCACCTCTGTCTCTGCACTCCACACCTCTCTTTCTCTACACAATACAGACGACGGTCTAAACTGCGCACCAGGAAGTGCAATTAAAGCGGCTTTGGGGTTGCTCCATAGGCCAGCCTCCACAGGGCCCAGGCCAGTGTGTTACCCAGCCAGGGGGACCTCCTCCTGCCCTTGTTCATTTACACTTTGTCCTCTGTAGTGTCACAAAGTTTGAATTTCATGGCAGAAAACCGCAAGTGTGCAAAATTGAAAAGGGCTCACAAAACAAATACACACACACACTACTGGTCAAACATTTTAGAACACCCCCATTTTCCATTTTTACTGAAATTTAAGCAGTTAAAATCCAGTGAATAGCCTGAAATGGTACAAAGGTAAGCGGTAAACTGCCAGAGGTGGAGAAAAAAAAAGTTTAGGTTACCAATAGCTTTTTTTTGAAAAATAATGTCTTTATCATCAAAAGGCACTTGGAAACGGGAGGAAACTCTGACAGGAAGAGGTCTGGCAGACCCAAAGCCACAACAAAATCAGAAGACAAGTTTCTGAGAGTCAACAGCAGCTCACAGGACAACAGCCTCAAGCACAGCTTAACACTGGTCGAAGCGGTGGAAAGCGGTATCTTTTAACTTTTTAGTTCTTTGTAGCCATCTCCTGATCTGTAGAGGTCAACAACCTTTGGTCTGATGGTTTCAGGGAGTTTTTTGCCTTTCACCATGATGATGGCTGACCACAATATTTCAAACGTGTGTCCCCTTCTTTTTATACCCTAGGGAAACAGGAAACCATTGTAGGCCACTGTATAGTTCCATAACCTTCCAATTAACTTCAAATAAGTTGTATATTTATGAAGATTTGTTTATGTTGGATTAAATTCAAAATAATATTTAGGGGTATGAATAATTGTATTAGTAATGTAGGTTTGAAATTTTCTGAGCATAAAATATACCTCTATACTATTACTTTATAAATAATGATATAGTTTATTTTATATGCTCTCTTGTGTTCATCTTTATCAAGGGTATGAATAAAAACAGGCCTACTGTATATATATATATATATATACTGTACTGTATATAGACAGAGAGAGAGACAGAGAGATAGATAGAGAGATACAGTAGATGCAGAGAGAGAGAGAGAGCACAGACTGATAGCAGAGAACATCTTTTTGCCTGGCATCTTTGAAGTTCAATGGCAAGTCATATAACACTGCAGCACACTAAACCAATAAACATACAACCATTGGACGTACTCCAATCCAAACAAAAGGCAAAACTATTGCACATGAATTAGAACCAGTTCTTGAATTGATGAGGCTTTGAAGAGGAAAGCAATATGCACCAATACCAATTCCCGAGCGTAAAGCACCATATCAGCATGAGAATCAGCCAGTCAAAAACCTGATTACTCTTGGGGATACTATATGCCAAAAACCCCTCAGGTGACTGTAAAACTCAGTGCTTTAGTCCCCTCCTTTGAGTGATTAAAAATAATTTCTCCTCCGCTGCTCTTTTAAATAAACAGCCATTCTTTTTCAGGGACAAAAGCAAACAAACGATACCTCTGTGAAGGAAGAAGTCAAGGTTCAGAGAGATGGGAAGGACTGCCTGCGCGGTGCACGAGTTAACTGCCACAAAATGCTGTTGACGAAATCATGAACACAATAATAATAATAAACAAACAGAAAAATACTCAGATCTCAAACCAAAGGAGATACTACTAAAGGTATGAAATGGTGTGGGCCTCAGATAGCATAGCGGTCTAATGCAGAAAGAACTGGTGCTTTGCGTGTGTGAGCTGCCTGGTGCGGTCGTGGTTCGAAACCCGGAGGACGGGCAGCGAGTTCATGAGGGAAGGTGAATCTAAATAAATAGAGGGTGAAATTGGACACTAAAAAAATCATAAACAGGTATAAAATGTATGAAATGGTAGAGGCATAAATCACGGTCAGTTTGGTTCTGCTACTGATAATTCCACAGATGGAGAAGGGAGAGGTCATATGAAGATTGTGTTTGTACAGGTCCTGCTCTGTAGAAACAAAGATCTGGGTTTGTGCTGATGGGGGGAGCCAGCCTGTAAGACTATATTTGAATATTTGAATGGGCTGAGCATACATTTTCTTGAGAGATGACTGTCCGGCTGGGGGAGGACTAGGGTTTCCATATGCAAAGATCTACAAACAGACCAAAGAGAGCAGAAATGATTCAAAGACAGACTAATGTCAACATTATTTGAACAACAAACTAACTACTGCAAGTCCACAAGATTTGAATGTATATAAATATATATATACTGTATATACACACACACACACACACACACACATATATATATATATATATATATATATATATATATAAATGATAACATAAAAAATCTGTTTTATAACTTGAGATGACTAACATAATTAACATATTTAACTACATGGTTTCAAAAAGTCACAATACTTTTGTCAGACAAAACACCAGAGCAAGACTAATTTTACTAAATGATTTACTTCTGTCATTAAAGGTAGAGGCAGGGTGGGTGACGGTCACGCATGCTACCGTTAATCCCAATCCCTCCCCGTGTCTCACGGCTGTGTTATAGTATCAGAGCCCACAAAAACAGGGTTGGGGATCCGTGAGGATTGATGGTAATTCCACTCTGCCTTCGGCCCCCAATGTGCATATTACTAGACAGATCTGCACGCGCATCTACTGACTGAAGCGGGACAGAGCTCAGTTCACTGCGTGCGACCAATCAACGTTAATTCTGTTCAGATGAGACTGTGGTAGTGGGGAATGCCTGGCCAGGGCAGCAGGGTGGTTCTGCTGTCCGTACAGATCTTCAGCTCAATCACATGACCCCCTACTATGCCTTTGGTGGAACGTCATCACCAGTTGAACATCGGTACCTTGAATTCTGGGCAGAGGCAGAAAGCAATCTAAATTGCCTTGAGTAACATCACTATTTCTTTTTAATTCTGATGCATGATGTGCTATGCTCACGAACTTGAACCATAGCAGGTGGGCTTCACAGTGATATATTACTGTTTCTCCACCACCAGATAAAAATATGACATAGTACATCCACAGCTCTTTGGCTTGCATTCAACACTTCTCTGAATTTTTATAATATCCAAATAAGTTTATAAAGGTGTCTGACAGCCCAGCTGTACACAGGGGTGCTGAAAGGAGTAAAATATTTGCCCAAACATGAAATGTTGTGATGTGGGTTGATCTAGGTGCTCTTTGGTATTGATCAATACAACAGAAAACACTTAAATAAGCAGGCAAAAAATATATTATTAAAAAAGCATATAATTTAGCTTCAACATCAACATGAACCCAAGGCATTTTTCTTAAATAAAGGCTTTTTAAATAAACTCAAATTAACTTGGTCAAGACTGACTTGGATTCATGTTGACGTTGAAGTAAAATGTGCAAAAAAAACCCTATTTTTTTTCTTCTTTAACATCATAATTGTTTTGTGTAAATTGAGTGTATTTTGGAACACGTCATAAGCCCCCACTCCTTCTCCCCAGTGCTGTGGCACATGGCATGGCAGAGCCGGATTTGAGCTGGCAGCTCTCTCAGATTCAGGGTTCCATCTGTTCATTGGGTCAGGAGAACTCCGGGCCTGGAATATTCCTCAGGGAGCTCACGGAGCTCGGTTAGACTGCTCTCAGTGGATGGGGTATTACGGCATGATAAAATACACAGCTATAGTCTCAAAAAATCTGTTTCTTAATTTTATATTACAGAACAGCTCACTAACCACCTGACTCAGTTTGTATTACAGGCAGAACAGCTCACTGACCGCCATACCCTGAAATCCAACAGGACACGAGGTGGTGAGTGGTAGGGTTAAGGCCTGCTCCATCTCAGTGGCTTCTACTCGCTGCCACAGTCCCTGGGTCCAAAGCTTCTAATTCCCAATCTCATTACTTTCTCCTGTTTCACGAGGTGAAGACATATTCCCTTGCTCTGTGACACAGACCGCACAAAATGCACACTGTTTCCCAAGTTCCACACAGGGAAGATATCTTTACCAATTTATTTTCATATTTTTATTTTAGGATTCAGAGCAAAGGTGCCCAGGTTCGGTCCTCAAGATCTACAGAGTGTGCAGGCTTTTGTTCCAGCCCTTCACTAGCACACCTCATTCAAACATTCATCGTCTTGACAAGCAGTTGATTCATGAAATCAGGTGTGTTAGTGAAGGGATCCATGAAATCAGGTGTGTTTGTGATCTATATATACAGTATACATGCCATTTAGCAGACTCTTTTATGGGAGACAAATGGGAATCGATCCCACAACCTAAGAATTGTCAGCGCCAAGTTCTACCTACTGAGCCTCACAGAACCACATCTCCAGGACCTAACTGGGCACTCCTGATTTAGATCATTACCGCCAGATTGTTGCCATAACAATGGTTCTGGTACTTCTACACAACCCTTGATGGCATTGTTGAAATCAGGAGGCAGAATCTGAATGAATGAATTATGAGTAGTTAGGAATGTGTTGATAAAGTGAAGTTCCCACACTGTTTGCTTTGACTTCAATCTAAACAAATAAATGTGGGTAGTCATTTTAAGCATTAAGCATTTAAAATGATTCAGATTGTTCACCGTACACCTAAACATATGCATACATACAGTACATACATACATCTATGCAAGTCAACTCAATTTATAATTGATTAGTCCCTAAAATAATTCCAAAACAACCATTCATCAAAAAAACCACAACATATCAGTCAAATGCCTTTTTAATGCGTTCTTGTCTGCATAATGAAGGAATGCCTTGGATCGTTGGATAAGACTTTATGGTTATATATTTAATAATAGATTTACACAGAACATTTGATTTCTAAAGAGAACCAGGATCAATGTGCAAACGGGCAAAAATACGGGCAAACACTGCAAAGATGAAAATAGAAACCATTCAAATTCATTCATAAAGTTTGTGGAAGAGAATGCAGGGCTTTTGCATTTCAAAGCCCATTCAGTCTTATTAGAAAATTGCCTTGTATAAGTCAAGGGAATCTAATCTAATCTACTATTCAACTGTTCAAAATGCTCTCATCATAGGAAAGCCTATTAAATCATTTCAACTGCTGACAATTGATTCCTGATGAATAAAGCAATATCCCCTCATCAAGTTACTAAATAGAGACACACGAAGCAGTGGAAGTTTTTCAGTCGATCTTATCGGTCTGCTTCAAAGGTCCGTTTTGCAGATCCCGTTCAGCACAATCAGAAACAAACGATGGCTTTGTGGCATTCCGTGAAACGGGGACGATGTCATTACAATCAGCTTTAAAAATCAGCACAAATTAAGAATACCGTAGGGGGTAAACAGCACACTTACATCTGTGGCAACAAGTTGTTGTTCTTTTAACAGTGAATTATTTTACACCAACACTCTTCCTCACTCCAAAACTGCTGCCCCTAGACCCCGCCCACCTCACCACCCGCCATTACCACACACAAAACACCAACACCGACACTGCTAAAATATGGGCGTGGGGCTGTGAAAGTGACCAGAGCAGGGTAAACAGAAACCTCTGTAGGTTCGGGGGGTCAGGGACAGGGTCTGAAGACTCCCGTCAAACAAAAGATTTACGCTTGAGTGTGTTTCAAACCGCCCAATCAGCTTCCCCCCGCCCCCCCCCCCCCCCCCACCATCTTCATTCATATTCCAGATCTCTGCCCTCCCCTCAGTCAGGCTATTCAAAAACAGGGGCTCAGAGGGCTGGGTCTGGAACACCCTGGAACCCTGGAACATGACTACTAACATTCAGTACTCACACCACTGGATTCAATCAGCATTTGTCCTTAAACACACTAGAACGGGATGCAGACCATGGGGCTCATCCACACACTAGAGCAGGCCATAACAGCATGCAGACCATGGGGCTCATCCACACACTAGAACAGTGCCTTAACAGGATGCAGACCATGGGGCCCATCTACACACTAGAACAGTGCCTTAACAGCATGCAGACCATGGGGCTCATCCACACACTAGAACAGTGCCTTAACAGGATGCAGACCATGGGGCCCATCTACACACTAGAACAGTGCCTTAACAGCATGCAGACCATGGGGCTCATCCAAACACTACAACAGTGCCTTAACAGCATGCAGACCATGGGGCTCATCCAAACACTACAACAGTGCCTTAACAGCATGCAGACCATGGGGCCCATCTACACACTAGAACAGTGCCTTAACAGCATGCAGACCATGGGGCCCATCTACACACCAGAACAGTGCCTTAACAGCATGCAGACCATGGGGCCCATCTACACACTAGAACAGTGCCTTAACAGCATGCAGACCATGGGGCTCATCTACACACCAGAACAGTGCCTTAACAGGATGCAGACCATGGGGCCCATCTACACACTAGGGCAGTGCCTTAACAGCATGCAGACCATGGGGCCCATCCAAACACTACAACAGTGCCTTAACAGCATGAGCCACTCTGCAGCACCCTTTCTGCATATGCATTGGACATGACAAACCTAGATGGGCTAAAAGATCTGTTCTCGTCATTATGTATTTATATGTTCTCATATCTCTATGGAGCTGGAAAGAGAGATCAGAGGAGCTGAGAGAAACTTGGTACAAGGTTGTAAAACCACATGATCCTGCCTCACTTAATTCAATCAGGGCTGGGTTGAAGTAACCCACTACCTGCTTTTTCTCAAGCATACCTGGCAAGTAGCCTGTACAGAACAGCACTATCTGCAACCTTCATTGAGGGGCACAACAGACGCAGGACTCCTTTAAAACATTTAAAAATGAAACTTGCATCAGTTTTTAATGAGAATCAACGAGTCCCCCGGCCTTCTGTTCCCACAATGCTCCTTATTGTTCCCCGCAGTCTATTTGGTCTGTTCGAGTAAAATCATCGAAGGAGCAGACACTTACACAACCGAAGCTCCCATGCATAACAAATGCTTCTGACAGTGGCGCTATTCACAGACCCGATGGCAACACACTGACAGCACTTAACAAGCGAAATGCCGAATTCTTCGATATTTTAAAACTGTTGGAACTGTTTCTGAGAGAAATGTTCCCTGTAGTCATGTTTGGTGCTGCAGCCAAAATGGTCCTCCAAAATGTAATGTGAAGAAATCAGAGTACATGGCGGAAACTCACTGGGAAGTGGGGGCGGAGGGGTGGAGGGATGGAGGGGGGGGTGGTAGGGAGAGGGTTATATGAGCAACGTCTCAATGACAATCATGTCTTACCTGTGTAGGTCCTGCAGTGCCCTCTCTCCTCCCCAGGTTTGTTCCTCGACCTATTGGTTCGGCTTTCAGTCCTGGGAAAAACAACAAGACGCCATCTAAACAGAGCAGCGACGCGTTTATTTAATGATATGGTGATTATTATTAAATAAGGAAGTAATCATTATCTGTCAATACCCCCACCGACCAAAATGTAAAAGCAAAGAAAAGAGAAATAAAATAGTAAAATGGTCATACTCTGGCCTGGTGCACCTCCATCAGCTCCACCCCTACTACATTAGCAGTTACCTATAACATTGATGTATAGGTAACTGCCAAAATAAAGTAAACACCAACATAAAGTGTCTTAATAGGGCGCTGGGCCACCACCAACCACCAGAACAACGTCAATGCGCCTTGGCATAGATTCTACAAGTGTCTGGAACTCTATTGGAGGGACGCAACACCATTCTTTCACAAGAAATTCCATAATTTGTTGTTGTCATTTTGCTTTGTTGACGGTGTTGGAAAATGCTGTCTCAGGCGCTGCTCCAAAATCTCCCATAAGTGTTCAATTGGGTTGAGATCTGGTGACTGAGACAGCCATGGCATACGGTTTACATCGTTTTCATGCTCATCAAACCATTCAGTGACCACTTGTGCCCTGTGGATGGGGGCACTGGCATCCTTTAGGACTCCCATCAGGATAGAAATGCTTCAGCATAGGATGAAGGCGATCTATCAGAATGGTTTTGTTTTTATTGGAGTTTACCTTGCACTCTAAGGGGTTGAGTGAACCTAAACCATGCCAGGAAAATACACTGCACACAGAACGGCCAGAACCCTTCATTTACTTATTTCCTTTATTTTGGCAGTTACCTGTACATGTCGACGCTATGGAAATCGCACTAAATGTGAATGTACATTAAGCAAGTAAATAAAACAAGTGGGACTCTGCACAACAGTTTGAATGTATATCACTAACTTTGTTTTGAACAAAGTGGTATTAAGAGTGAAATTAAGTTTTATACGGATTTGGAAAATGGGTCATACATCTTACAGCGGGCAAGTAAAAGGCGACATGTTTGAGCGCATGGTGCGTATCCAGGGGAGAGAAGTGGCGACGGCCTTGGCGGGCCTTGCGCACAAGTCAACACGCTGCCATGTCTAAAGAGGCACATTTCTCATGTTAAGGACACACGTTGACCTTACTCTCTTTTTCCCTCATTTTTCTTTTCCCCAGCAAATCCCCGGCCCCCCTACCCCCGACGCTCCTCCTTTATGGTGACTAATGCCATTGCCCAACAATGCCATTCAGGGCTGTTTTTCTTTTACACCACAAAATCCATGCCAACCCTTGTCACAGTGTCACGTGAGAATATCTTAAATGATTCCATTGCTGAGATTAAAGAGAGAGAGAGAAAAAGACATCTTCCACGTGGAGCAGAATCCTTTCCAGGCAGGGAAATAAGACACGCAATTCAAAGGCAAAGAAACCCTTGACAGCAAAGCCGGGAGAGATGTGTAAGTAGGAGTATATGTCATCTCCGACACCGGATTGGGCCTCTGCAGGAAAAGTCTGAATGAACAGCTTTTCTCCAGATTACTGTATCAGAGGAAGCACTCTTTCAGTACTTCAAAATGATACTGCACATCAGCTCTTGTTGAAGATCTTACAGTAACAACATTCCCCAGGAGATGTCATCTGAACTGGCAAAGCATGTACAATTGTTTTAACTCCATAATCTTGGAATTAACCTTAATTCCGGTACAGCATTTCACGTTTGAAAGAAAATTGGTTGTACAATTACAACCACCGCTTGCGCAGAAAGCAGAAAGGCTACAGCAAAACGACGATGCTGCTCTCAGATGAAAAACCATTACCGCAGAGCCTCCTTCAATGAAGTTATCAGCAACAGCTGTTCCTCGTCGGACGGCGGACGGCACAAGACCTGCGAGTCCAAGGCTCCAGCATAGCCGGCTTGAGCCCTGCGCCGTTGCTATGGTGACGGGGGCGTAAGGAGCCACTGCAGAAAACGCAAGGCGAGTTACCGGGGATCCTGAAAAGCATGCATTATTGAGAGTTGGATCTAAAAACGCCTCGCAGGCAACCAACGACGCGCTATTTATACCTCCTCGAGGTGCACGTGCCAAACCTCACCGAAAAGGTCACAGAGTAGGCTATGCCGCATAAACCCTGTTTACATCAACGTCGAATTAAGGGATATATAACCGGTTATTCCACTGCGTTTGTGTTCTGCGCTTCTTGGACGTGCATAGACTCTTATGTAACGGAGAACAGAGGAAAGTGCGGGGCTCAAACTGCATCATGCAGAGCGAAGCGCAATCGCGCATGCTGCAGGAGGGCAGGACCAAGGACTGCATTGATAACGATCATATGATGCTGGGTTTCCTCGGGGCTGTCGGAGAGCAGGAAAAGAGGCACCGCACACACCGCTGTCCCTTGCATTACAGCCGCATTGGCCAGGGGAAAAGAACCCTGTCTAAATACCCTCTACTAACTAATCCATCGTTAACAGGAGAAATACAAAAATAACAGGTTATGGGACACGTATCTTTATTTTTATTTTTTAATAAATTGCATTGCACATGCTGCTGCAAAGATGATGGGTTGTAATTAAATACCTGCACTCTTCACAACCTTGCCATAATTAATTATGATGCAGCCAAATACAGAACACGGCCGCGTGAAACGTGAAAATGAGGAGAAACAGGAGAAGAAACAGGGCTAACAAACACTTGGATGACGAGTATGACACTGACAGCTCTAGTGCAGGTGCATGTTTCCATCTCTCGCTCGCTCTTTCTCTCTCTTTCTCTCTCTCTCTCTTTCTCTCTCTCTCTCTCTGTAGAAGCAGTTCAAATACACTTCCTCAGCTCGTCGTTCCTACGACACATTTGAAAACGTAAAACACAACAACAATCGCCGCGTTACCTTGACGCACGGCGCTGTCATCGGAGTATCCAGAGCAGCTCGCGCTGTAATCCGGTAGAGAGGAGAGACTGGCGGTGTGAGCAGCATCACACACACACACACAGAGAGAGAGAGTGGATACTCACGCCTAGACGGGCTCTCCCGTACCCTCCCTTGGCCTCGCCCCCCAGCGGGATTAAAACAACCCTTTGTACCCGCACAATAGGGGTTAAACATTTCCTGGTATCATGTGAACGTTAGCGGAATTCACCAAGGTTCAGATAGAGAGAAAACAAATGCTTATTTATTAATATTTTTTCCCCTCATAAGTACATTTGACGCTGCATCAACAAAAAAATCACAGCTTTATTCTATTATGCCACGAGCTGGTTAAGATTCACCTGAAAAAAATATTATAAAAGGTTAAAAAAAGTTGCACCAGGCAACAATTCTGACTTCCATTCCCATCCAACTCGTGGCCTGAAAATAGAAGTCGACTAAACAGATGTCCCACGGAAATCAATCCATCTGCTTTTATGTGAAGGGATTTTGTTTACGGACGGTTCCTTACAGTTATTACTGTCCCAGTTTAAAATATACATTTAAAAAGCCTTTTGACGACCCTAAACTATGGTTGCAGCCTGTTGCAATGGAAAGGTCTCTCCTTTGAAAGTGTCACTATTCTCTTTCTCTCTTTCTCCTCCCTCTCTCTCTCTCTCTGGGCGGAATAATGCCGCGCTTCACAAAAGCACTGCAAAAGGAACATAATCTCCCTCAATGCATATTGTCCATCAGTGGAGGACAATGAATTTGTGGTCTGAATAACCCGTTGCCCGCTAACTTTGTTCCAGCGCAACTTTTCCCAGTTATTTTCCCTGATAGATCCACACCGAGCCTGGTTTTAAATTTCTACATACAGTACAGCGATTAGCATATTGATGGCATATGCTCTGCCTCCTACATTCAGATCACTAACGGCTTCATTAAGAAGCCCTTTGTCCGTGACCTGTGTTGCACATCATTGCTAGCATATCCTTTTTCACTGCACTCAAATGCCACCAGACAGCTATGGCTTCGCTTCATTATTACTTTGGAGATGTGTGTGTGAGTGGGGAGGGGGAAACCCTGGCCGAAAACAACACCTGGATCACCTGTTTAAGCCACTCTCACAAATAAAAAGTTTTACGGAGGATTTTAATTACTTTTATAGGCTACACCTGATCCCGATTTACCGTAGGGATTGGGGAAGCTTGTTAGCTCAGTATATTTCACGCAAAAAAGAAACGGAAGAAACGGAGGCTTAGTCGTGATTAATAGAGGAGGTGTGGATGTTTACACTGTAAAATATGACGGCGCATGCGAGCGTGCGCGTTTCCCATGCGGCGTGATTGACCAAGCCTAATCAGAATTATTTCGGCACACTGCACCCCTTCAGCGGGCAGACACGGCTGGGACACAAAACGGTTCCTGATGCCCATTCAGTCACACCAGGCCGTCTGTCCGTCTGGATCACCGCCCGCCCCGGTCATTGTGAAGAGCCGGCCTTGAAAAGCCCCCATATTTTCAATGGGGGAAGGGGGGGTGCTTGGTGAAGGATTTTACGCGGTGCGAAGTCCAGGCAGGAACCAAATCATCCCCTCTGCCTGGGAATAACTCATTGGGGTTGTTTGGAAAGTCGTGGGGGGCTTTATACTGGCCCGGGAGTGGGGTCATGTGGGGTCCCCATTCACAGAGCTAAATAGAGCCTGGACGCGATTGGCTGAGGCGTTGAATCGGAGGCCTGGTTCCTTCAGGGACCCTGGTGGGATGGATTCTGAAGGACTTTACAGTTATTATTGTGAAGGATACAAAGCGAGACATGAGTGTATATTAACAACCTACCCCAGGATTACTCATTTAATCAAAGGTCTTAGTGTTATAGGACTACCAGCCTGGTTATTTGTTAGAAGACCGAAGCCACCTGTTGTTCATTGACTTATTCGGTAACTTAAAAAAAGAGAAAAAAAAAAGAAAGAGCAAACAGGAGATCACAATAGTCCAGTTCTCCAACGAGTGTGTGTACGACTGCAGTAATGAAAAAATGTAGCCTACATTTGCTGAAGTATGTACTTTGGATTTGCAATGTCTTGCCCACAAACTGCCGCCCGAGAAGACGAAATGCTTTTACACCATCAGCTGACCCTGCGAGTGCCGAGACGGCATAACGTTGCCATGGAAACGGTCGAATTTCTCTTCCGTCTGCAATGCCTTTCAGACAGGCGCACACATCAGCGCTCCTCTCTCAAAGTCAACACCCGAAGCAAGTCATGAGAGGATGCGAGTCAATTTCCATGACCACTTGAAGCTTGGAGTCGACCATAGTGCCACCACTCGCTTGATGTTGAAAACGACGCTGCAGACTTCAGAAGGGTCTGACTGATGCAAACTAAAACACATTTACAGCCCTTTTGCACGTTGCGCCTAATCTAATAAACAATTGTATATGATGACATTACACTTTAACACACAAGTTATTAGAGAGAGAAAAAAGTTACAACAAAGCAATTGCAGTGAGTTGAGTCTGGATTATTTTAGCAAAATGCACCATGCAGCTTTTAATGAAGCCCGCATTTTGGGGGGGGGGGGATTGAAATCTGTGGATTGGTCCCGCCCCCCTCCCTCCACCACAAACTCACATGTAAAGTGGATCAGAGAGGTTTCCATGGTAATTAGCAGTGTTCATTTATTTAGTCCGAGTCTTAACATCCCTGGAGAAAGACACTGCAGAGTGCAACAGCACAAAGGACCCGGGGCGCCTTTTAATCAGAGACAGTTCTCACCCACAAGCTGCAGAGCCTTATCAATGTTAAGGGCCGAACATTGTCCAGACATGAAACGTTCCTCACATCTCCAAAAAACGAAGTTATCCAGAAATCAACCACTAATTTTTTTAGAGTCATTTTTATCACATCCGGGTGGTTTCTCAAGCTGAAACATCAGATGTAACAGTTATATCAAAGGAATGGAATGCGTACGAATGCTAAATCCATTTTTCCCTTTTTTTAATAATATCACAAGCTAGCCAAGTCAATGAAAAGATTGATATCTACTCATGACTAATAACACTCCGTAACACAGAGAGTTCCAGGGAGCACAATAAGTTGTTTTGTGCAGCACAGAATCCTCAGCAGTAATTCAGGGCACTGCAGAGACCAAAAAGGCTTCCAAAGATCATGGATACATGGTAGTAAGGGGTGCAGTAAGTTTGGACAATAACAACATGAGACAGCTATTGTCTGAATCTCTACCTTAATGTCCGTCCCTTTGACAAAATGGGACAATTTATTGACAAAAATTGCACAAACTTCTTCTGCACATAAATATCAGAGCTGTTTATGAAGTGCCAGGTTGACTTTAACCTGACCGTGACATCCATAAAAAAAAGAAAAAAGAAGAAGAAGAAAAATCGTAAGAAAAATTGTGGCTCATCTGTGGAAATTCAGTCTGGAGTAAGTTCAACGTGTGACATCACCGCTTGTGCTGACTGGGGCAACGTGAATGTCACATTTCAAAAGACACAAAATGTACCATTATTTCTCAGCTGCTTCTAGTTTTCAAAGGCTGTGATGAACCCAAAGGTTAAATGTATGTTTCTGTGAATGTTCTTTATTATTAAATATACTTGTATAGATGTGCTATTGGGTGAGTTTACAGACAGGTCGCTCTTCGACAAACTGCCATTCAACTCTTTAAAAAAGGTATAATTAGGGTACATTTTTGTTCCTCTTGGTACAAATGAGTTAATGGTCCTTCATGATGTGGATTTGTACCTTTTCCTAGTGAGGTACAAAGGTACAAATTGAGGGAAGGTACAGATATGTACCCAGGTAGGGTAATGAATCCTTATTCATACTGGCTGCCATTTTGGAATGCTATACTGCATTCTTTTCCTTGCAAGGGTACAAATGTGTTCTTCTGACTAAAAGGTACAATTCAGTACCCAACAGGGGTACTGTCACAGTGACAAGCATTTGTAGCGAATAGGTATAACATGATACCTTTTTTTCTGAGAGTGAACCATTGAACATTTTCAAATTAACCTGGCTACCGTAATGATGAATAAAGTAATGTTGAACAACAGTGTGTAGTTGTTAGTAAAAAATATAAGGCATTCAAACTAACTGACATGATAAACAAATGATTACAAAATATCACGCAAGAAAGAAGCTGTTAATGCAGGAGCAGGAGCGTCACCAGACACACATTACAGGAGCTCCCTTCCTTTCTGAAATAGACCAACACTGTTTCCCTGGGCTACGGATGATTCATAGCAAAGCCGTGCACTATATATCTGCCCCCGTATATCCACTGAGGCAAAGAAAGCAGGGTGGTTCCTGTCACAATGTATATGTACTCCGAAATGGAACCAATGACTGCGATTTTCCAGTGAGTCGTCAGATAACCAGAGGAACTCCGTCTTTATAAAGGCTAAAAGAAACCTACTGCCTATACAGGTACCACTAAAATAAAGGAAACACCAACATAAAGTGCCTTAGTAGGGCGTTGGGTGACCACAGGCCCCCGTAACAGATTAAATCCACCTTGACAGATTTTTTACAAAATGTCTGGAACTGCAAGTTTCTGTTTGGTGATTTTTATTTTTTTTTAATTTAAATTTATTTCTGATTTTCCCCCGTTTTTCTCCCAATTTAGTAGAATTATACCCTCTATTTTATTTTCAATCTGTTTGGAACGAGATGATTTTTTGATTTCGGACGGAGATCTTCCACGGAAAACCTTCTCCTCGGCGGACTCTGTCCCCAGGCAGACAGCCAAATGCCGCCTCCGATCGGGCTGAATCTTCCATCCGCGTCTCTGACGGGCAGCGCACACCGCTCCAAAGCGCGTTCACTAATTCCGGCCCCTGTTTGGATTTTTGATGGGGAAAACTCTGTCTCAGACAGAATCTTCCATAAGTGTTCAATATGAGATCTTGACTGAGACATTATGTTTTTGTTTTCAAGCTCATAAAACCATTCATCCTATGGCGAAGCATTTCTATCCTGATGGGAGGGGTCTATTCCGGGGTGACAATGCTTCCACCCGCAGGGCATGAGTGGTCACTGAATGGTTTCTGGAGCGGCCCCTGAGACAACATTTCCTTTATTGCTTTATGTTGGCAGTTACCTGTATATTACACCAGGCACCCTGTAAGACCTGCATTACCAGGAAGCTGTCTTCGATCCAGATCAACAAGGAGCCATGAAGGACAAGCGCATCGCTAATGATCAAAACATGAAGGGCACTGTCTCTGCTGGTAGTCACGGTGACAGGTGACAGGTGGCAGGTGACCCCCTCCCCCCAGCCCCCTTCATCAGCACACGCACAGGTATGGTACCCCAGGAATCCGGGATGGGCCCCTGTGTCTCAGCGTGTAGCTATGTGCAGAGAAACAGCCTTTATCTGGGTCATCTGTGAGAGAAAAGAAATCTCCACTCACCCCCTCACACGGACCCAGAGGACTCAAAGCCAGTCACTGCAGGGTGTACAGCGGAATAAGCAACACACAAGCCACCCATGTGCAACCTAACACAGGCAAGCATAGACGTAAACGTGTATAAACGTGTTTGTGTGTATAAACAGTTATACATGCGAACATACACATGCACAGAAACACATATGCATGAATGCACGCACACACACACACACACACACACACACACACACGCACATGCACAAAAACACACACACACACAAGCACAGATAGAAACACACGCATGCACTCCTACACGCACACACACAAGCATGCACAAACACACAAATGTGCATCCACACACATAAACACACATATAAACATACAGACACACACATATGCATAGTGCACAAATGTACACACATACACAACCATGTATGAACACAGACACTCACACACACCCACACACAATCTCATTTCATTTCCTCACTACAAAGTAGAGCAGCAACTGTGTACATGCTGCAACAACACAGAATTCTGTCTGATTAATAAACTTCATCAATCTCGGTGTTCAACAGATTTGAGATCAGTATGACTTGAGGGCACATTTTCTATGCTGAGCAGTACTGGGGTCCCCAGATGGTACAAATGGTATAGACACTTGTTCTAAGTCCAGGTTGCCCACTGCAGCCTGGGTTCAATCCCCGGCTGCACCAGCCCAGCTCTTGCCGGGAGTCAGGTTCGGAGGTGGCGATTGGCTGTCTGCCCCCAGGGGAGGGGGAGGGAAGCCAGCATGAGCTCACCATGTGCAAAAGTAGCTATGTGTGTCAGAGTTACAGTCGAGTTCCATCTTGGAGGAGGCGGTTCGGCGTATTTCTCACTGCCAGTCCCAGAGTTGCAGCGGCGAGCTTGTAGTACGTGGAAGTGATAGTTGAATTAGAAACAGGGTACAATTGGCTACCAAATTGAGAAAAAATGATAAATAAATAAAAATAAATAAACACTGAGCAGTACTTGTCATGCTCCAATACGCAACACATGCAGGATTGCTGTGTGTTTCTCCACTTTCTCTGTTACTCCCACCTGCTCCCTGCCCACCCTCCCAGGTAAGATATGGATTCATCTTCAGAAGAACATCGGTACCCCTTTGCAGAGGACACCCCCCGCCACAGGAGTCAACAACACACAGGTATGTACTACTAATAAGTCCAAAAAAAAAATCTGTGTCAATTAAACTCAAACAAAGTACTTACGAGTTCATAAAGATGGAATGTGCCCTATTAAGAATAAAAATGTACTCTAACATCTGATATGAGCTGATATCACTGACCATTTTGCTTGTGTACCACAAAACAGTTTTCATATTTTGTGAGTTACCTGGCAGTGACCCACCCCAACTGCATTATCCAGTTGCGTAGACGCATACGCTGGTGCATGAGAGGTGTGAGTGCTGCAGTGAACCACGCACTGCAGCTGAGAGTAGTGAGCATGCCCAGTAGAGCCCCTACTGTCGCGGAACCCACTGCTGTTGTCATGCTTAAGGAGATCACCGCTGGTCCAGCACTGATACTAATACGCTGGTTCACTCTCCCTGAAAAGTGCCATTTTAATTTACTGTATTTACACACACACACACACACACACACACACACACACACACACACACACACAACCATAGCCATGCACACATATATAATACACATATAGCCATATATGCACACACACACACACACACACACACACACACACACACACACACACACACACACACACACACACAAATACAGTACACAAACCCAAATACATACAGCACACACACACACTCAAACACCAATATACACACACACACACACGCACGCACACACAAGCACACACACACACAGCAATGCACTCATGCACTCTCTCACACACACACACACTTACACGCACGTCTATACACACATGCACAAGCACAGACCCACACTCGCTTACACACACCCAGACAGAGCACATGTGCACTGACAACTTCTCACACATCGCACCGTAGCACCATGGCGATATCCAACACACACGCAAAGAGTGTGCAGCATGCACGTGTGTTCCCTTGGTAACCACACTCAATGTTGCTACAAGAGGACGTTTTAATGGATGCTGTATCTCTCCTCGGCGTTGCACCAAAAGTATGTTGTCAAGAGAAGCATGTGGCATCCAAAACACTGAAAAAGCCCCTACACTGCATGAACTCGCTCATCTCTAACGTGTTGGTTTTGTTGAGCTTAGTAAGACACCTAGAAAAACAAAATCTCCTCGGGGGGACTGAAAAACACACAGTAAACACATTAAAGGGGGCAATCACGCTGCAGCAAAAACACACTAAACAGTTTGTCTCATTTCCCAGCTCATGCATATGTAATTGATTCACAGAGTGAGAGCTTAGGGTCACTGTCTGTGATGATACTCACTGTCCGTGTGCTGTAGAGAGCCAAGCCAGTGCTCTGCCAACAGCAAGTCCACTCATACCTCCCCAGGCCCCAGGACACAGCACACAAACATGACCTCAGTGCCACCGCCAGCCTCTTCCAGCACAAAACACTCAGGAGGGGGGGAGAGCGCGAGAGAGGGAGAGTGCAAAATAAAATAGACAAAAAAGAGGGAGTGAGGGACACAATGAGAGGAAGAGAAGATGAGAAGGGAGAAGGGTCTTTAGAATAAAAGCCTAAAAAAAGAGAGAGAATGTGCCCAATAGAGGGAGATGAAGGTAAAGGGTGTGGAAAAAGAAAGAAAGAAGCAAGGCGGTAGGAGAGAGAGAGAGAGAGAGAGAGAGTGAGATGGAGACAGAGAAAGGGATTGGGGGAAGTGGGGGGGTGGAGAGATAGACAGAAGAGATTTCCTCCCTGTCCTCATTGCTGTAAATGAAAAGCTTATGTTCCCTGGCTCTCTGCTCGGTTCGGCCTGCTCCAGACACAGCATCGTAGTGTGTGTGTATGTGCGTGTGTCCCTTCCCCTCCCATCCCCGGCCTGCTCCAGGTGAAGGCACAGGGACAATGCGATGATATCATCCTCTAGCACACCCGCCACTAAATAACGCTCAGCAGGGCTCCCCCACCCCCATTATTTCTTTAGGGTCTGCTGCTCGCCCACAGAGCTCCACACGCAATGCTGTCAGACTCGCCACGCCCTCATCTGCCCAGGCCACTGCCTGTCTGTCTGGTGACCCAAAGTTTGGGTCACCATGCATTACCTGGAATCAGTCAGTTGACGTATTATTTGAATGCTAATTGTCCCTTCTGTTTGTCTCCAGGGTGAAAGACTGGAGCCAGAGCCAGTCCCTTCTGTAGGCCTAGGTATCGTTTGAAAATACAGCTATTACCTATTATATTACCTGACATGTTTACTCTGTTTAGCCTACTATATATCTTACATGCTGAAATGTAAAAGCACTTTGGGCTACATTGTTTGTATGAAAAGTGCTATACAAATAAAGTTTATTATTATTATTATTATTATTATTATTAAAAACTAGTGGTTTTGAGTTGTGCCCCCTCAGATTTTTGCCTTGCATGACGCCCCTGACCCAAACCATTAAGATTTAGATCCACGGGGGCTGCTGGGTGCCTCATCCTGTTCTAGTCTGTGGATGTGAAAATAAGCGGCAGCTGATATCACGTGTTTTGGAGGAGAGCACATGCTTGTCTACACTCTCCCAAATCGATAGCAGGGGCTGCAGCTTGCATTGCTTAGAACACGATTGGGTATTTCAAATTGGGAGAAAAAGGGGTAAATGCATTTTTAAAAATTGAATCGCTAAGCAGAGAAGCAGAGAACAACAGGTGCTTGTGAAGCTCCTCTCCAAAAGACAGGACCCCATTATCTTGTCCTTTGCTGCTCTCTAATAGGTATAGACTCCACTTTAATGCCTTTACACTGAAGGAACCGCACAGTGAACACGGTAACTTCATCCCTGCGCAGTGTGCAGGGCTGCAGAGGCAGAAGCGCAGAAGCAGAGGCAGCTTTCTCCTGTTTCAACAATCAATAACCGATAAAATGGGAAAGTGCTCACGTGTGTGTGTGTGTGTGTGTGTGTGTGTGTGTGTGTGCATTTGTTCCAGCTCTTAGTTTCTCTTCAGGTCTGCTTCACTCCACCCTGTACCAAAGGGACTGGAGAGTGGATCTGCTCCTAAACTTCAAACTTCACACACACTTCAATTTTTTCATTTAATTTATTATTAATGTGTTTTTTGTTGTTGTTGTTATTGTTGGAGGGGTCACCACATCAGTATTCACATTTTAGCCATTTTGCAGATTTACACAATTTTTTTTACATTTCTTACATAATCCATTCATACAGCTGGATTTACTGAACCTATTAAGTACCTAGGTACAACAGTAGTCTCCCACCTAGGCTGGCAGTATAGTGTAATGGTTAGGGAGCTGGGATTGTAACTCAGAGGTTGCAGGATTAAATTCCCAGATGGGAGCACTGCTGGTGTACCCTTGAGCAAGGTACTTAACCTGAATTGCTTCAGTAAATATCCAGCTGTATAAATGGATTGTATGTAAAGAAATGTAAACTGTGTAAGTCGCTCTGGATAAGAGCGTCTGCTAAATGCCTAAAATGTAAATGTAAATGTAAAAAGTAATTTAACCTATAACCTTTGCATTTTAAGCCCAGTACCCTAAACATTATACTACACTGTCACCCAAGTATACAGCCTAACTGTCTGTATCTGCAAGGTGTTCCATTTCTAAGATAAGTATATAAAATAAAATTGATTGACTGACTGGTTGGTTGGATGGATTCATTGATTGATTGACTGATTTCACTGACACGCAAACCCAGTCCTTGTCTTCACTTTTGATCACACAGCCAGCAAGACCAGGACCAACACGGGAGCAGCATCTGATCTGATCTGAACTGTTTATACAAATACACAGGTGCACTGTGGTACAGGACTGGGGTTTTGTGGTTGAGTAGACCACGTCTGCGATGATAGACCACAGGTGTAACTCCTGCCTTTAAATAGCTGGGCATAGAGTGGGTTTCTGAGGTTTTAGATAAATACTGAATTGCAGGCTGCCGGTTAGACTTGCACATCATCAATAATTCAGAGCCTTCAGGGTCTGGTTTCCTCTGGGTGTTTAATAACACCTCTGAAGGACCTGTAGCCACATGTGCACAAAGATAAATAATAGATAATCAATACTTAACGGTGAGGTGTGAGTTTCTGCAATCCACGCAGTTCAGAGTTTAAATATTGGTGACGTATCTCAAATCACAGCCAGGAACAAGTGCAGGAGCTGAAGAAGGTCTGTCGTCCGCGAGCCCTGGCTGGAACACGACTTCTCGGACTAACTCAAGGATCCGCCGAGCAGAGAAATCTGAGGGATGCTCGCAAGCCAAACGAGGGCGATGTTCAAAGTGTTCTTCCCTTTCAGTCTCTCCAGTCATTCCCTGTGCCTTTTCTCTGCTGTATCTGGTCTTTGTTTTGTTTTTTTCCGTTCACTACAACAGTAGTACTTTAACACTTCAACACCTTTGTCCACATCAACCAAATCAATCAAGTGAATCAACATATTGATATTTTTTCATACTGATGTTCTCGCTACCTCCACTTAACATGGAATTAGGTTTTTCGGACTTTAGAATTCATAAACTAAATTAGTTTGGCAAAAATATTTATCAATATTTACATCAAAGTTATATAAAAACAGATTCTGTATCTTAAGCCTGTTCATAAGCATTTGCCTCAGCTATTTTTACAGGATGGAAAATGTTGACAAAAACTCAAACTAAAATCGTGAAGAGATTAGAAATTGTATTGTTCACCCCGAACAGCTATAAATCACCCAGTGGGGGTATTTAATGGCCAAACAGGATGGAAAATGTTGACAAAAACTCAAACTAAAATGTATTGTGAACAGTTCAACAGAGGCCCAGATTAGCAGTTGTCCTATCGTCTCAGACGACCAAAAAAACATTAAATAAGATGACCATATAAGTTTAGCCTATAAATATTTATGCTTTTAGATTTCCAAGTGATTCATGTTGAAGTGTCCTGCTGATGACTGTGAATTTTGGCTCTTACCGGATTTCATTATTTTTTAAATTAGCTAACTGGAACTATTTCTGTTTTACACTCACATCGTAACAAACATAACAAAAATGTCATGCACGGATATTCAAAAATATTTCCAAAGTTCCAAATGGGAAAAGCGGCACATTGTCACTCGCATGCAGTCTGTGCTCACCGCATTTGTTATTGTTGCTATGCCAGACTGCAGCAGTCAAGCAAGTTCGCGGATCGTGGCACATAGACACAACAGCGAGAACCAGCTAGTTAGTTAGCTAGCTAACATTAGCATTCACAGACATTGGGTATCGATATCTGTTGTTGCTAGTTGCTTGCTAACACAAGGCTTAGTAAGTGATCATGCATTTATCACTTACCAAGCCTTTAATTAGCAAGCAATATCTGTGAACACTAGCTAGCTAGTTACTGTTTATATTCAGTTCAGTGAGCCCTCCCGCTATGCTGAAGAATCGCTGTGATTTTCCTGCAGTGATTTCTCATCTCCGTCCTACAGTCCAAGTACAAATCATTCCCACATTACTGCTCGGTTAAATATAGGAATTATTGGCTAGCTATTATGTTAGCTGCCATACCACACTCTAGTCGGGAATGGAAAAATCTCTTGTCCGAGTCCCTACTACAGTGTACGTTATGATATACTGTACAGTCAGAATACTAGTCGCTAACACCACCTGCGGGCACCCGTCAGAGCTTCACTGCTACACAGTCCCATGAGCAGACACTGCACAAGTCAAATATAAATATCCATGTAGAAAATAAATAACGTTAACCGTCGTGTCTATCTTTTGGCTACATACGACGTATTTGAGGGTGCAATTCCATCCCCCACTAAAAAGGCTAAAACTGAAGAAGATATGATTCAGAGAGCAGAGATCGCAGGCCTCCTAGTGGTTTCAACGTCCGACGCTGGCCACGGCGACCGGGGTTCAATTCCCCGTCGTGCCAGAGTCAGCTCTGGTCGGGAGTGCCATCGGGGCGGCAACTGGCTGTCTGCCCCAGGGAGGGGGGAGGGAAGCCAACACACACAGTTCACTGCACTGTTACATTCCCAACCTAAAATCATCGCTCAAGAGGGAACTAACATAGAAAACCAAACTCAACCAAACGAACTTCAACAAAAAGAAAGGGGTTCTGAAAAAGGCAGTGCCGTTTTGACACTACCCACTAGAAAGCTTTACAGCTTAGAACAAAATAAACTTTGCTAAGATAAAAGACAGAGAGTAAAGAAACCATCGATCAAAGAGAGAGACTTGAGTTTTCAAACACCTTCGTTATAACTTTCCATCTAAGGATGTCTGCTAGTTAGACTTCTCACACTTCTTACTTCAACAGGCATTCTTCTAACACTGAGTTACGAAGCACTTATGTACTGGCTAGGCCAGCCCCGCACAGGTGCATCGCATCCTCGTTAACGAGGCTCCACTACTGACTGGAGAGAGCAGCGACCAATCAGCATCCTGATATGGCTCTCTCATTCAGACAGCAAGGGAAAAAAATAAACCACTCATAAGGATGGCAGGATGTCATGCTATCGGGGAAAACTCCCAGAACCTCATAACAGCGCACAGGAGTGGTTCTGGGGTACCGGAATTACAGTCGACGGCACGACAAGTTCTGACTTGGAGGAGGGAGCGCTTCGCCCTTGTCACTGCCGGGCACAGGACTACGGCAGCGAACTAAGAGGGAAGGGGGATTGAACTAAGCACAGCGGGTAATTGGCTACCAATTACCAGGAAATATTCCAGGATTTTGGAAGGTGAATAGATCATGGCTTGTCTGGGAGGATGAAGGGATAATGAGATGTAGTTGGTGCATTCAAGCTAAAGAAGTAGACAGAAAAATAGGCACCAAAAATGTACATTCTGTATTCAAAATAAAGCATTTGAAAATATTTGACGTACAGTCTTCTTTGTTGCTAACCCACAGCGCTCGCAGCGACGCGAGTAGGACAAGTAACTTTTAGGAAGGACAAGTATCTTTTCTAAGTATGACAAGTATGACTTTTAACCTAATCTGGGCCCCTGGTTCAGTGACGGAGGTTCAAGTCACGATGCACACTTCAGATCTTTCAATGTTCATAAGGGCTTGACTTGCAAACAGGTTTGATGGACATGCCATATACCATTATTATTAAAACACATACCAGAGAGGACAAATAGTACTGTACACACTTATGTTCAGTCAATAAATACGTCTATGCGGAAGTTTCTTCTCTACATTTAAGGTGTGACAGTTTAATTTCATATTAACTGTTTCAAAGACCTCATATAGAGAAGTTTAAAGTTCCCTGAATGTGGTCTGCATCGCTGGTTCATAGATCGACACACACAAAACAAGAGAGGACCACATCATCACTGAGTCCATTTCATTCTCGGGGAAAAAAAAGATTAAAATCTACACTCGGGTGAACTCTTTCAAGTATCTCCACAAAGGCAACATGTATTTTTGTCAGAATCCAGTCAGCCTTAAGCTTCTGATGACACAATGTAGGACTTGCTCAATGATCCAGGACACTGTTGTGCCCCCCCCCCACATTCTTCTATCACCCCCCCTCCCAACACACACACACATACATCACACCTCCACCTAGCTTCTGTATCCTTCCCCATTTTCATGAGGAAATATGAATCGATGCATATTGAGATTCGTTCTGCACTGCTTCACACACCTACATGAAGACAATAACGATTATAGATCATTCATAATTCATAAATAACAATGAACTACTGCAGCTGACAATCTCCCGTAAAATTAGACAGTTTCTGCTTTAAAAAAAAATCTATATATTACAACAGTTTCCACTCTGTACTGTACTCTGGTGTAATGCCAACTAAGGGTGTCAACAAAATAGCTTTCCAATTTAACATTCGGGAAGGGGGGTGGTAACACATGATTGACCTTCTGATTAATGTGCCACTGATAAATTATTATGATTTTTCCTCTTATACAAAAATAAAGTTATGGCCAAGGCATCATTTAATTTTCGTTTCACAACCAGTGAAACAAATTGAGTAGAGCTCAATTTAAGTTTTGAGTAGCACTCAATCAATACTCAATTGAATCATGACTTAAAAGCATGTGTACATGAGCTCACATGGTATGGCCGTGACTCGTCACACCACGCCCTGGATGAAAGGACTCTGACTGGCTCACGTCTCCCTCACATGGCATTGCCATGGCTGAGACCTTGCCCCAGCTCTTGGAGGACACTTGTCAGAACAGATAAGAGGAAAGAGTCAAGTGCATCCAGCACAAGGCAGCCTGACTCTTCAACTTTACTTTCAAATACAAAACGCTGGCAGGAATTCCACTTGTTCAGCCTGCTACCTTCAGCTGTTTGAGCGACAGTAGGAGCAGCCTTTGTACATCATCTCTTCCTCTCTTTCGCTCTCTTGCTTCCTCTTTTCTTGAATTTTTGGGTCCCCCTGTCTCAGTTTTTACATTTTTTATCCAGAGCGACTTACATGTCTCTCATTTGAAGATTTTCCAGAAGTGTTCGAGGATTTTATTTATGACCAGAAAAAAATATACATGCAATATGTACTCCAACACATACTAAGGCATCAAAGTTACAACTACAGAAAAGAGTTTATCGCCGCTAAGGTCTGCGAACGCCATCTTTCAGCACCTCCAGGTGATTTTTGCAGATCTTCCACTTAAATTCGCACTAGTGTCAGAGGCTTAAATTGATTTCTCTGATTATTCTAAACAAACTAATATCAAAGGCTCTTTTCCATATTCTCCAACCTGATTGGTTGACTGCAAGAACTCCACTCTGAGTGGGGGAAAGCCATGTCTGTCCAATCGCAACACACATCCGTTATTATTTCAGCCAGAGTCCAGTCACTATGGAACTGCTGACAGTCTCATTTTCCTGGCCTGCAATAATCTCTACGGCTGTGGTCAGAACACTTCCGCTGGTAAAAACCCTCTGCTCTTCCATGCTGCTTTTCCCTCCTGAAATACGGGGGGCCGTGGAGGGCAGGGGGTTGGGGTTGAGTACAATGGGTGTCTGATTCCGCCGGTCGTTAGCGCGCGGGACACCCTTGTTAAAGGGTGAGCCATAAAAACCGGCCCACACACACAATTGGGCCTTCCCGGCTCTGAGAGGGGTCCTTTCAGATGATAAACGGTCTCTCATTGTGCAGCCACAATGAAGCATCTGCTTTATGGCATGGAAAAAATGCATTGTGCCGGGGAGGTGAATGACTGGGGCCCGGCGAGGCCTGGCTCCCTCCTCGAGCGGCAGGGCTTTGACCGCGACACGGACGGGTGACGGGCACTGCCCGCCTGCCGCCTCAAGCTGGGCCCATGGTTTTTTGATCCGGGAGTGGCTGGGACAATGCCACCGTCGCCCCGAATCAACGTGGAAGAGCACTCGGTCCTTCAGGGAACGGCAAACAGTTCTCACACAGGCCGCGGGGGGAACGCCGTGGGGTTTCCTGGCGGACGCAGCACCCCTTATTTGAAACAGGGTGTCCCGCGGCAGCAGTGGGATTAGATGGCGGGCCAAACTGGGGGCCGTGGGCCCGTGAATTCCTGCTCGGTAGGGGAACGGTGGCGTGCTTGGCTTTGCGTGGTAGGGCCTACAAGTTTCATAAATCATTTAGAGGCCCATTCAGCCTCCATCAAAGCTGCCCCGTACAGTCAATGGAACAGTGTGCCCCTGGCAGTGGGAGGGGCCTGCGTGTGTATGGCCACACGCTGGCAATCTGCTCATGAATACGTAAATGTTTCTTTAATGGGAAGTCGATCCGTTGTTTTGTGACACTCTGATGGATTGGATGTTTCAAACAGCATTTTTCTTGTTTTTCTTTTGTTTTAAATGTTGAAATACATTTATTGCATCACAGAGGAAAATTCTGTTTACAATAAAAGTCCAATCTGTCAGAATATCATAAACCAACAGATAAACTTCATGCTGAAGAAACATTATTCATGTATCACAGATTAAACTTTTTTTTTTTTAAAGGATGAAACTGTTAACTCTTCTGCCTTCTGTTCTAGTATTTATTAATTATACTAATTAAGAGGAAAAAGGTGAATCACATCATGACTTAAACTGCTCAACTCTTTCCTGCTTTCATGAGTTAATGAGATTAGGTAAAATGGCATTAACTAAACACCTCTACAAGGTTAACATCCTCACAGATGCTTCTGTACTGTACTATCCCCTGAAAGCAGCAACACTGGCTGATACTGCCCTGCATGAGGTCTTAATCCAGGGATCAATGAGGAAATCAGTGCAGCTCACGGGGCAGATTTATAATATTGTTATTTGCTACATTATTTCATGATGCAGATATATAAAACAAGTGACGTAAGAATTTAGCAGTTCTTCTACACATTGCTTGCATGCTGTAGCGCCTTCTAAATGCAATGCAATACAAATGCACTGAACAGTGAAGTGTTTTTTCGATTTGCATTAACCTTTCATAAATGCGAAGTAATGAAGCAAAAGTAATGTACAATGTAGAAAAAAGTGCAGCATCCTGAACTTGTGACAGGTCTCGGAGGGTCTGCCTTCCCAGTGTGTGGCACTCTGTAACATCAGATGTAAAGGCATGGACTGAATGATTGACTATTAAAGCAAATGGTTGATTTCCATCACAGTGGTGCTTTTGGCCAATTAAGATATTTCATTCTGTGTTTCACTCTTGTTTAGTTTTTTTGTGTTTCCCCTGAACTTCAGCTTTTGGCCAATCTGAATTTCACCAAGGCTATACTGGTTGTGTACTGGTTGTGAATGACGAATGAACGTCTTTCCAAAATTCCAAGCCAAAATTCCAAGCCAATAAACCGGGATATCAAAGCCAGATCACTATACACCTCCCCTTCATTATTTTTCCCTAAATAATTGATCTATCACATGGCAGTGAATTATTTATTTGTTTGGGGTGAGCTAATGAGAAAAATGTAAATTCAGCTACCGCCTATGCCCCACTGGGATAGGCTGGTGGCCTAGACTACTTTCCTGATTTCTGTGGATATTTTTTTTGTTCTCATCCAAAAAAGAACATACAATACAATGTGCCCATTATAACACAAAGCATTTTGATACCAACCTTCAAAATGACTAAATGTAGCAGGTTTCAGTCTTTTTTGGTAGTGATAAGCACAATCTCCCTTCCAAGACTTTGAGGAATAACACGATTTGCATCCCAGGGCTCTAAGAGTTTACGCGAGAGAAGGAAAAATAACATGCATTTTTCACGTATCCGCAAGAGAGAAAATTAATTATTTAAAATGAGTGTGGTGTATGGCTACCCTAGAGAGAGTGCTAGTCAAACAGATAAGATAGCAATGAAAGGGGAAAGTGTAGCTTTCATGTAGGATTTAATTAATGTTAGACTGAAATAACGGGAAATTCTCTCACCCAGTGCCATGCTTTTTTTGCCTCCGATCCAATGAAACATAACTTCCTGGGAAAGATCTTGCCCCCCCAATCTAAGTTGCAATCCTCGTTGCCTTGAAGAAACAGAGCGAAAATGAGCCCAGTTCACGGAGCAGATGTATACTGTATGTTCTATGGCGTTTGAGGCCTTGTCTGACATATTTCAAGCCATACATGACTGTCAAAATATCATCTACCGCAGTGGTTCCCAACTTCAGTCCTGGGGACTCATTGTGTATGATGGTTTTTGTTCCAACCATAATTGAAACCTCTAAATTGTAACTAGCTATTAATTGTTCTTAATAATACACTTTTCATTTCTATTCAAGCGTGATTTGCTCGCTTAAGCTCATATTATGTCAGAAATACCTATGCATGTCATGAATAATAAATGTCCCATATTCTCATCCCAGGAATTGAAATCAGTCAGATCAACTAATGCTGTCATTTTCTTTTTTTATTTATAGTTTTAAATTTTTCCTCTTTTTTCTCCCAATTTGGTTGCCAATTATACCCTGTATTTATATCAATTCACCCTCCCTTACAAGTCTGTTGCCCGTCCTCCGGGTAACGAGCCAATTTTTCCAACCTGGTACATCTGTCTCCTCCGAGACGGAACCCGACCACGGACACCCTTCCTGCTCCTCGACGAACTTGTGCCAGCTCACCCTCCCCCCTCCCCCTGAGGCGGACAATGCCAAAATGCCACCCCCGATTGGGGCTGACAACCAGGGCCAGTCTGGTAGAGACACAGGTTTCAAACCGCGTCCCTGACAGGCAGCGCACACCGTATCGGACCAGCCACAATACGGTGCGTTAGACCGCTACGCTATCCGCCACTCCTATACGACGCACAAATCTTTTAGAAAGAGGTTACGTTTTTCAAATTATTCAATTATAGACTGGCAGGTGAAATCAGTGGGTCCTAATTGTGGACACCTGGTCACTGAAACATTTTCCATTTGTGGAAAAAGAAGAGCTCAACGACAGGGCAACTGGCAACAAGCTAAACCCTGCATTATGTTAAAATAGGTTTAAGGAAAAAATGATGGTAGAATTTACATACATTTTTAACAACCTTAATTGATAAAGAAGTTGGCTGTAACAAAAACCAGCATGCACACTGCATCACTCAGGACTGAGTTTGAGAACCACCAGCCACTGTACCATAAAACTTAATTTACTTGAAATGTATTCTATTTACTACTTTTTAAGTATAAGCAGTGCTAATTACTTAAAATGTTATCTTTAGTTGTGGTTCCTATTCTAAGGTATTTCTATATTATATTTCTATATTATATTATCATATTCTTCCTTATAGGCTATTTCTGAACAAAAACATTACAAGCAACACTCCCAATGAAACATTATCTCAAGAGAGAACTGGAATGTTTGAGAAACAAGCCAAACAAACTATACATGCCATTGTGAAGAATATTCAAAGTGATACTGTAATGCCACAAAATGAAGTTCCTTCACACATATCTACTGCCCTTTGTTGTGCTTACCTGGCAAGGTAACACAACCTCTTACCTTTGTTGCCTAGAGTGAAACTCGAGGAAAGATAATTGTCTTTAGTGCTGTATTGTTGCGCAGCTTTAGCAAGGAATTCTGTAGGTTTTAACATGATGACACCCTTTATGTTCATGCAATGTACTGGACCATTATATTTCAAAGAAGAAGAATCACACACTATTTACAGTATGTTCTCAGAGTAAACTTTTAATTTGTGTGACTATGGTTCAATTCGAGTTAATCTTCACTCAGGTCACTGAAAGACAATCAATTATCTGCCTTTTATATTTGCATGATTAAAATGTGCATTCTTCTTCATCGTTATTAGGTCATGAAGGAATAAATAAAGTGGCTACTGTTTGATAAATTATTCTTTCAAAAAGACTCTACAGTCCAGTCCAGACCTGGCTGAAGATTCAGGACCAATCTGTGAACACGTGTTTTGAAGGCAGTGTTAAGGCATTTAATATAAAGTTTATTTAATTAAGCCGTATCAGCCTTGTGTACCACAAACAAAGCGTTAAGGCTTTTAATATAAATGTATATGCCCTTTTACTTTTGCAAATGTTTATTTTATGAAGCCAATACTCATATCAGCCTCCTAAACCATGAACCAGTGCATGGGATTTCTCATAAATGCAGTGGAAATAAATTTAATATAAATGTGTATTACGAGCTGCTGCCACTGAGGGATGCATTAAATGCCTTGTGCAAATGTGGTAATACAGCATGTGCCTGAAAAAACTAAAACAAACAAACAAAAAAGCATTTTTGTTCCTTCTTTTCTCTTCAGTGACAAATAAATCATTCAGAATTGTGTTTGTATTAAATAAAGAATGTTGGTATTGTGGCTGGGTGAGTCCCGCTGCTGCAGTGCAATTCACTGATACGGAAGCAGACGCCGCCAGGAGCACAAACTCAAAAGGGGAAGGGGCGGACGCTGGGCCTCACGTTGGCGCATTGTCTGGATCATCAAAGAGAGCGATATTTCATAATGTCTGACAGCAAGCCTCAGTACCATGAGGCATGTCTACTGGCCACTGGCCTTCTCTCCCCCCCATTCACTCTACACTGCCCCCTGCCACCCTCCGGCATTCTGTTACATATTACATGTCTTAAATTGCCTTAGACTAAAGGTCACTCCCCGGTGTGCTTGAAGATTACAAGTTGCACTGACGCCATAAAACAAACTTTGTTTTGCGCATATTTAAGGGGATCCTTAGCTTTGTCTGGCTTGCCAGTAACAAAACCTCTGGCCTTTTGTGCCATTATTAACTCCTGTGCTGTTCACCTCTGCTCATACCTGTGATCTCACTTGGCATTTGAGTAAAGCTCTTTAGTAAAAAGGCATCCCCCTGGTGTGCTTGGTGACATAAAACTGAAAGGGCATTCAAGGAGAGAGAGTTAAGGACAGCAAACATTTACTCTCACTTGCTGTTTGCGGAAGGAACAACAGAGGAAGTCAATAAAGTTGTCCGTATAACAACAAAATAAAGACGTCCAGAAACAACAGCACAACAGGCGTTAATTCCTGTTGTGTTCTAGGTCCATACAGGGTCGAATGTTTGACGGAAGTACCCAAACTAGATTAAGGGTCACACTCCATGCTTATTGTGGTTCATTGATATAGACCAGCAAGTTTGAGGGATCAATGACATTTTGACGCAAGAATGCTTCAAATGCATTTACTAAATGGTCAATTATTCAGACATAATTCCCACATTTTTTGTTACTAGATCAGAATGAAATGACATACATAGCTGTTATTGTGTTGGGAATATCTCAGTGATCATGGTGAATTTTGTTTGGTTGTTTAAACTTCCACACTGGATTCAATCAATATCTGTACTTCACTACTTCTTTTTTCTTCACAAACACAGTTTTGTGAGTTCAGAAATCACCAAAATTAACTTGCCAAAAAAAGTTACATTTGTCATCTACCTTTGACTCGAGGTTAAGGACAAATATTGATTGAATTTAGGCCTTACTTAAATTGAGCAGACTCTGCAATAAATTAAAGGGCTGGATGCTGATGAACTGCTCTAAAGCTCTAAAGCTCTGGTAGGCTGCTCTGTGGATTGAAATGTTACTCACATATACAAGGCCTATCATCCCTATACATATGTAAAACAATATTATCAAACAAGCACTGTTCTATCAGCAAGGCTATCCATGTTGTCCTATATTCATTCAAGTAACCTGGCCCTGTGTTTCTTCATTCTTATAATGTTAATCCAAATAAGCATTCAGCTGAAGCTAGCAAGCTAGTTGTTTAAGCAGGTAATTGCAAAATTGGTGGCAAATTAACAAATGTATATTATACTTTATTATAATTACTAGCTAGTAGTGTCTATGTAGCTATCCAGCGATGGTTAATGCTGGTATTTTGCTGCAAGATAGCTAGTAGCTACACTTCAGTTTTTGTAACAAGCTAGCTAGCTGGTTGTTGTAATTAAGCACTATGTTGTTGGGTAGTTTGGCACATGTATAAATGAATAGGGCAAATTTGGCTAGTTGGCTACACCTACCTGGCTACATCAGAGCTTAGTCTGGGATTTTACCTGCCTACCTTGTAGTCATGCAAGCTATCTGAGTCACAAAACAATATTTCTTCTTCATTATCATCGAGTCATGAAGGAATTCATGAAGTGTATGACAAATTATTATTTCAAAGTACTTCTCTGGTGACTACAGTCCAGTCCAGACCTGGCTGAACATTTAGGGCCAAAGTGTGAACGTGTGTTTTGAACATTTAGGACCAATATGTGAACGTGTGTTTTGAATGCTGTGTTAAGGCATTTAATATAAATGTACTGTATATGCCATTTTAACTTTTGCAAAGTTGTATTTAATTTAAGCCAATACTCATATCAGTCTCCCAAACCACAAACCAGTGTATAGGCTTTATCATAAATGCAGTGTAAATACATTTAACATCAATGTGCATGTACAGCTGCTACCTCTGAAGGATGCTGATATATATATGTGTGTGTGTGTGTGTGTGTGTGTGTGTGTGTGTGTGTGTGTGTGTGTGTGTGTGTGTGTGTGTGTGTGTGTGTGTGTGTGTGTGTGTGTGTGTGTGTGTGTGTGTGTGTGTGTGTGTGTGTGTGTGTGAAATGGCATTAACTATAAGATTAAAAAGCCTGTTTATCGCACATTCCCAGGACAGAGCCTGTGTATATGGAGGGGGTTACACTACCAAGTGGGGATCGGGTGGGGCTACAGGGGGGAACCATGTTCTAAATTGCTCCCACCCCCCACCCCCACCCCTCACGTACACCACAGAGAATCTATTTAGAACAGCCCTCATCTGCTTAATGTACTCGCTATGTAATATCATCCATTTAAACACATATATTGTACATTAAAACGAAAATCCTCGACACAATAGGCAGCTTTTGCACATTTATACGCACTTCCTATAAATATCGCTACATTGCTGCAGGCATTTTAGCATAAGCCGGCTCTACAGAAGCGCTGGGAAAGTATAACTAACACTTTTGAAAAGCGTCCTCATTATGTATTTATAAGCAGCATGGCTGCTTCTGTTGTGTCCAGGTACCATAAGTGGAACTGCAGGTATATGGGGACAAGCTGTTTGTTAGATGTTACTGAGGGTTCGTGTTACAGGTGGACAAAACAGTGGCTCTCTATTTACTGTTCTGTACTTTTCACACGGCCAGGGCTGTGACGACGGGTTCCTGCTCCCCTTTGCTGGAAATCCCTAGGAATTTATTGATGAGTTATATCAGTAATTAAAAATCCACACACTTCTATCTTCTGTGAAGGATGGGTTTTAGTGCCAAAACAGGGCACATTTCAGGATGTAGCCCACATGGGTTAAACATATCTCTGAATACAGCATGCATGCTAAGATCAGAATGTAGATGGAAGTCTAAGATAAATGGTGCAATCTATAATAAATTCACATTTGATTTCCAATTTGAAGTCAGTGAGACTGTATAGTGGGGCAAAGCATTAAATATTTGGATATCTGAAGAAAAATATGGCATATATTTTTGCCCGTCCTTTAAAAACAGCCTCCGCGCTTCTCAGAGCGTACCATCCCCCCCCCCCTCCCCGGGCTAAACCACAGTTTAAGGATCAAAGCAAGTAATCTTCTTTCTGGGGGTTACTCCCAATTTTATCTCAACATTTCAGCAGTGCCACTTTGTAAGTGCAAAAAACACTACATATTCACACATTTTCTCCATTTACATTTGTTTCACTCACTGTGAATGCCTGCCACCTTTCAGTCTCTGGAATATAGAGTCATAATAACACTGTGAGGCAGTAACACCAGTGAGTCAATGTGTATCACACTATTTTATTGTCAATCACAACTCCCTATTCAGTGTCTATTGGCCTCTGTTTCTCGACTTCATCGGACCATAAACGAAGCGACAATGAGAAAAATATCTATAGACCACAAGAAAGACATCTTCCTAAGAAAGCTTGAAATGTGGCAATTAGCTTATGTCTGCAAGGAAATGACAAGGGGGCCCTTTCTTTATCTGAGAGTTGAGTCATCACATCAGAAACCACTAAGAAGCAAGGGTTAAAAAAACCAAAATAGTGTATAGCTATTCACTGCCAAATCCCAAAACAGCAAAGTATAAGGCCTTGCATTTATGTTTCAAATGGTGGGTGCCTGGTTCTCTTTCACATAGTACCCTCTGACAAGGTCCATTTTAAAAGGAGCCAGCACCATAACTCATTGTTCAGGGGGGCCAGAAGCTCAGCTGACCTTTCAGACACGTCCATTTGGCACCGCCTCACCCTCCTCCTCTCAGGCTAAGTCGGCACGGAAATACCATGGCAACCACGCAGAGGGAGCCGGAATATAGGACCAGCCACTGACCCAAAATTAAACAGTTAATGAACCAGCTATAATGGCCGACTGACTCACAACTGACACGGTGGATTTGTCAGTTAGTTTGCTGTAGCGCAAAGAAGGCTATGGCTTTTCATACTGTCATCTCATACATCACCAAAACAAAATCCAGCTGGACTGACACGTGTGGACTGACATCGTACACTCACACATGTGGACTGACATCGTACACTCACACATTGGGACTGACACCACACACTGACACATGTGGACTGACACCACACACTGACACATGTGGACTGACATCGTACACTCAAACATGTGGACTGACATCGTACACTCACACATGTGGACTGACATCGTACACTCAAACATGTGGACTGACATCATACACTCACACATGTGGACTGACATCGTACACTCACACATGTGGACTGACATCATACACTGACACATGTGGACTGACATCATACACTCACACATGTGGACTGACACCATACACTGACACATGCCAGTACACCAAATGATGGTATGATGGACATCAATCAATGACACCAAATGATGGAATGTCTTGTGGAAGAATGGTGTTGTATCCCTCCAATAGGATTCCAGACACTTGTAGAATCTATGTCAAGACACACTGAATCTGTTCTGGTGGCTCATGGTGGCCCAATGCCCTATTAAGACACTTTATGTTGGTGTTTCCTGTATTTTGGCAGTTACCTGTATATGTGTAGCTTATCACATGGAGAAACAACAGCACTTGATGGGACAGTAAGGTGGGTTTGGTGATGACTGATGAATTGAAGGCCAAGGTTGTGTTGACTGTTACAGTGTTGTGTCAAATGGAGAAGGACTAATCGGAATTTGACACAGTCACACACATTCCTTTCGGAAAAGTGATAAATTACACACAAAAATACAGCGTTACACAGGGTTTATTTTCCACTCAGTGACTCAGTGATGAAATCTCTAAATAACACCGTTCTAGAATCCTAACCAAATCCATTTTAGACCCCACACTCTTGTTTCTGAGTTCCCTTCCATGTTGTTCACTGCTGTAGTGCCTAACCAGCCTCCATTTTCACGACATAATAATTTCACAGCCATTCTCAAAAAATGTGTAGCAAGTCCACACATGTTTATCACCCAAATATCAACAACACAACGACTATTTGCTTAAAGATGAAAATTGAAAATCGAAAAAACATGATCCATCCCGCTACCCAACTACCACCGCAGTGGAATTGCTACCAATCAACCGGTTCACACTGCTGGAAAAACACACACACACAGAGGACAAAGCAACATTCAGGGATCAGGGATTAGCCACGCTGGTCCCCGATGCTCTCCTTGGGGTGCTGAGCAGACAGTCTGCAAACACACTGAGGTTTTAATTGGGTTATCGGTGACTGGCCTCTGAGCCAATAAATGAACCCGCCATGGTGACTATTCCTTCACCCCCTCCTCACTGCAAGTAGACAGGCCGAGTGGTTCGTTGTTAAGACAATGAGATTCCTCGGCCCACTGAAAAGCTCCTTTTAACCAGCAGAATGGGGGCATTTCTGCTGGAGTCAGACACGTAGGAGGAGTCACTGGTACAGCAACTCATTGATCCCATCTCCGATCTTTCCCCCACGCTGATCTGATACTGTGTCAATAAGAGGAGTCAGCACGGTGACAAGCGTATCTCCCAATCGGAACACTCGAACAATAAAAAGTCGCTCACACCTGGGAAATATCCAAATAAACAATAAAGAATCATCCAAATATGAAATACAATGTATTTGTGTGTTTTTTTGACATCTGCATTCTTTATCAAAATGCATTTATTGAAACAAATTTGGATGTAAAAATATGCAAAGCTGTACTAAGAGGTTCCTCAATCCTCTTTGCCATGCTGAGCAAAACAACACCTTTCAAAACACAGGCTTTCCTCTTCCTCTTGGGCCCCGGCCCGGATATCTTTTCTCCCGCATACGCTCACTAGAATGAAGAATCGGCCATAGCTGACAGAACAAATTATGCTCTCAACCTACATGGCCTACTAGTGCTCATTGTTTTGATGGGCAATGTGATTGGTCCATTTGAATGACTCCCCCGCCCATGTGACCCCCAGAATCTCCCACCGATTGGTTGTTGTTAAGAGAGAAGAAAGGGCTTACTGCACTAATTTTATGATTCTAATGGGTTTCTGACCTCAATCTTCTCTAATCATTCTGAGGCCCCAGATAAAGATTATTCTTGTAAAAAAATGATGCTTTCAAACAGCAGACCTTCTAATGCCAGGGCAGAGTGATTGTGTGTGATCCCTTTCTCTGGTGCCCATCTCTGTGTGCCATATTTTCCACTGCCACTTTTCAAACTTATTTATTTTGAACAATGCTGCTAAAAAATAAAATTCACACTACAGGCGATTTCACATAGGGCAATGAGTAAAATAGAGCACATCATGTTTTCTCATTCACATTCACAACACTTGTTTTTTTGTTGTTGTTCATGTTGAAAATCAACCAATTAACTCTTAGTAATTAACTCAAAGTATGTATGGCATAATTTACAAACAGGTTGTCACACAATGAAATAATGAGGTCATATAACATATAGCAGTTGGAAAATGAGCCCTTTTGTGGAACATGCACATTTCAAATAATATCACTGGAGGAATGTCATGACATATTTGCTCAACAGGAGTGACAGAAGTGGGAGGGGGCAGCATATGCAAACATGTGCAACATTGTGAAGTGTGAGATTAGTCTAGTGCACGATCCCAAAGTAACAGCCACTCAACAGTGCACTTAAAAGACTCCTCTCCTCCTCCCTCTCTCAGGCAAAAACAGCAGCTCCAGATTTGTCACACAGTGGCATCCCCCTTCTTCCATATCTGTGGCCCCCCACTGCAGAGCAGGGTCCACAGAGCTTGGCCCCCCACATGGCACCAGGCAGATCTCTCCGATATCATAACATATCATAACCGCATTCCCATAACACATCATCACCGCGTTCCCATAACAAAGCATAACCCCGTACCGATTACCGATTACGTATCATAACTGCATTCCCATAACATAACATAATCGCGTTCCGATACCATAACATAACCGCGCTTTGAGAACATAAGATAACCGCGTTCCGATAACATGACACAACCGCGTTCCGATAACATAACATAACCGTTGTTCCGATAACATAACCATACGCCGTCAGTCTTCTTCTGGAACAGCCCTCATCCCTGACTGGACATAAACCCACTCTGTCTGCACCCCACACCACCACATTTGAGTGGAAAGAGGAAGAACAAAAGCCGAGTAAGTGGGGACAGTAAAAAACAGACAAACCTTTGTCCCCCCCCTCCCCCATCTCCTTTAAACATTCTATTGGGGTGCATGATTCCAGAGCTCAGGCCCTTCTCCACATGGGGGACCCGCGATACAAGAAAGAGACTTGTGTGGAGATTAAGTGACGCTGGCTGAAATGAGTCGCTTCTCCTCATCAGAGAATCTTTCTGGTACATTTTCTTTTTTTACATTTCTGTGACCTTTTAATGCTTGCACGGTCACTCCAAAGGACCAGTATTGAGTTACACTGTCCAACACATTCTCTCACTCTCAGCATTATTTGAGCTGTCTTAAATGTCCTCTATTTAGGCTATTTATCAAACCAATACAGTCCAGTATATAGAAGTCATTTTGTGCGAAGGCTGTACTTTTGCTCTTAACTTTGACTTACAGTATCGGTCAAAAGTTTGAGTACATCTTCCATCTGGCTAATCATGCACTCCTTCATTCTTCAGCAAGATAATGACCCGAAACACACCCTGAAGTTGTGCAAGAACTATCTGGTGAAGGAGGAACGTGAAGGACAACTCAAACTAATGGCCTGGTCTGCCGAGTGTCCAGACCTCAATCCCATAGAACTTGCATGGGATGAACTGGACAGAAGAGGCAAAGCAAAGTACCCCACAAGTGTCTCTGGGAATTGCTGCAGGAGAGCTGGGAAGACATGTCGGGTGATTTTCTCCTGAAACGTATTAACCAAATGGCCCATGTTTATGAGGCTGTTATCATGGCAAAGGGTAGCTATATTGAGGAATCCAAGATTCAATTTTCAATTCAATTTTCTTGAACATTGCTTTGATGCTCCTTTTGTTTATTGTTACATGTGTTTTTTGTCATCATTGCAAATATTTACAGAAACTTAAACGGTGTAAAACATTGTCAATTATGAGATAAACTTACAGTATGTCGCTTTCACATCTATAGTTCGATAGATTTGGTCCGATTCAAGAGCAAGTTGCTACTTTGTTGCATTTTTAATTAGGTCTGGTTAGTGTTCACACGGTCCTGTGTCAAGCGAATGAAAATTTGTAAACAAATGACATGCGGTCGTACAGGTCGTTCATCTATTGGACAGAACATTTCTGTGGGAAAATCACTTTCTGGTTGCGGACAATGTGGAGCAACAGCAGCGTATTGCGATCATCGCTTTCATAATTATGATTTGGTGTTCCAACCAAATAAGAACAGCGGAAATGTGTGAGCACGTCTCGAGATGTGTGAAATTTTGAAAAAAAATTATTGAGTGAGGCTTATTGCTTCACACAATTCAGAGGAGACGTACAAGAGGGGACCAAAGGAGAAGTCGGGCCCTAATGGATGCTTAAGATATGTTCTCCGTGTATTTATTACACAGAAGGCAAGTGAGGTATGTATTTAACGTTACATGAATTAAACTGCAAAATATAAACTAGCCAGTGTTTCCCCTACCATCGTATTGGGACCCACACCCCCTGAACAAATCTTCCAGTGCACATGGTTATGTTCTGTCTGGCACGGTCTGTGTTTTGTCTGACGTAGAACATCACACACTTTTATGTATTGCTTTCTTTCAGTTTATCACTGAAGAGTTTGAAAAACTCTGTATTCTTATGTGTTTCGACAAGCAACTGTGAAATGTGATCGTCAGCCCATATTTCTATTAGAGCCCTTGCTTCAATGTTCCCCCACGTTTGTCCTCGACTCCTTTTGCTACTAGCTAGTTACTGGTAGTTACTTTGCTAGTCATTTCATCCCATGCGTGGCTGTCTCTGACAAGTGTCAACATCCGCTTTCAACCCACAATGCACTGTATTTTGGTTTGCTTCCTATATTAGGTCCTATATTAAGTCAGATTACGTTCACACATGTAACGAACCAAACCGTGGTTCACTTGGAACCGGACCGAGTCCTGACTTTTTGGGAGGTTCGATTGTTCGATTGTTTGGTCCGCACCAGAGTTTGAATGCGTGTTCTAACCTCTGCAAACGAAATGGACTAACGGAGTAAACGCACCATGGTTCGATTAAAACGGACCAAACAGGGTAGGTGTGAAAGGGACATTAGGCATTTCCAGCAGGTGTACTCAAACTTTTGGCTGGTACTGTATAATAATAACTTTTGACTTACAAACAATAGTAAGTGTTACTTCTTATTCCTCACAAACACAGTTTAGTGAGTTCATTAATTAACAAGATGAACTTGCTAAACTGTGTTTGTGAAAGTCAAAGTTTAAGAACAAATATTGATTGAATCCTGGTCAATGATTCATTCTGTTTCATAAATAAATAAAATAATATTTTTTTTATTGAACACAGAATTGTTGTCCATACAAGACCACAGCATCTGAAAGGAAAAATGGAAATGATTTTCAACTTCTATTTCGTTGTAATTTAAGGACAGATCCCAGAGGCAGGAAAGCGTTACGCATGGTAAAACTGAAAGATGTACATTACGCTAACCTTAAACAAAATGTCAAGGGAGCCAGCGGAAAATTAGATGTTTCCTGAATTGTGCCCATTTTCTAATTCCTCAATCTTCACCCAATCATGACAATTTAATACACACCTGACATAAACAACAACAGTTGCAGCTGCGTGGAGAGAGAGAGAGAACTCACAGGAAGGGTGTCAGTCCCCATTAGTCTCAGCCTCTAGCCAAGTGTGAAACAGTAATTACATTCACCAGCTTGCCAAGGCTATCACTGCTCAACCTCCACCAGGAAGAGTGCAGCTAACACTCTGACCAGCCAGCAATGGCCGCCTCCTTGGTGACGTAGTATCCGCCGGGCAGGGGCTGGCATATCTGGCAGAATGGGATGTACCACACACAGGAAGTGGAGGGAAAACGGCAGGCCATTCAAGTTCCCCTAATAAATCATTCCTTCAATTCAACTGTCAGTCAAACCAAAGATCCCACTTCTACCACCATTATTACGGTGGTTGAATGTACAAGGAATGTGTGTTGTCATATTGTGTATATGATCAGAGTTTTTTTCTTCACTTTGGTTGATGTGGTTTATTCAGTTAGATAATGGTGGACAGACTTTCTCAGCGGCATGGTGGGCTGTCTTCCCGCCAAAGAAGATATTAGTGTTTAATAAAGTCAAATGTTTAGCAACTGTATTCTGCTTAGTGAAAGGTTTGTTGTGAGCTTTTAGTTGTGTTAAGACTTTTCCACCCCTGTGATTCTAAGGTTTGTGTCAGACACAAGACCTTGAAGATTTTTTGTCACATGTCCCTTGTTCATTATATTGAGGCTTGTTTATATAAGGCCAACTCATTATACTTTTTAAAGTTTTAGAGTTATTTAGCTATTATGGGTTTGTTGTATTTTCCCATTCATATAATGAAGTGCACAATGTCTGCTGTACTGTTGTGGCACATGCCACTGAGAAAGTCTAGAGAAAATAAGATAAGCATAAAGATACTCTGACATTCTGGGAAGACTGGTTGGTAGCTTTACATTACAGATTCTGGTACATAGGTGAGAGAACCTTAAGTTCTTCCACCAAAAGATTTCACCGCAGATTGGTAACTTCTCTGTTCACCCGGAACCCACAAAATGACTTCTGTGCATTGGACTGTATTGATTTGATAAATAGCATATATAGAGGATATTTAAGACAGCTCAAATAATGCTGAGAGGGACAGAAAGTGTTTGACAGTGTAAGTCAGTACAGGTCTTTTGGAGAATATATCTGAGCATGAAAAGGTCACAGAGATGAGATTTCTCGAAAAGAGTCTAGTTGCAATACAGCGGCTATTATGGTACTGTACATTTTTGTCAATCAGGCCTGGGGCAGCAGATTCTACAGCAAGTGACCTATCTGTGCTAAGAGGATTCATCACGCAGTATTGACAGGAGTCATATTTTTCTTAATTTGAAACCTACTTTTATCCCAGAGTTTTGCCTTTTCTCCCAATGTTGGAATGCCCAATAGCATTCGTAGGCCCGTCTCATCCCCGCAACATCCTGAGGGCTTCGTCAGCCGCTGCTTATTTTGAATCCAGAGCAGAGTTGCACAGTCATTGCCCTGGAGAAGCACACTTCAGGTATAGCTGATGGAGGCAGACTGCAAGGCTCCGAATGGCCAGAGGGGTCACTGTTGAGACAAGGACAATTTCCCCCTCCTTCCAGGGCAGTGCTACAGCCTTTTATGAACCTCTCACTCATTGGGGCTCCCAGTCACAAGCAGTCTTAACAGTTTTATCCAATTCTGGTTCCAACTCTCTCTGTATTTACAGATGGCCACTGCAGTTTAACTAATTAAAACAAATATGATAGTCCTGTACTGTTGCTAGAAAGAACTACAAGCCATAAATTCGCATAATTTAAAAACATTTTAAAAGACAAAGAATAGCTATAAGCATATATATTTTAAACAAACTGGGCATGCCTCATAGAAAAGTTAATTTACCTGACAAAAAGCCTACGCTCATCAAATCAAATCAAATGTATTTTTATAGCGCTTTTCACAAATGCATTGTCACAAAATGTTTAACAAAAGGGAACCCAGGCCTAGACCCCCCAAAAGCAAGCCTAAGGAGAAAAACTCCCTTGATAGGAGTTGGGAGGAACCAGACTAAAAGGGGGGGAGCCCATTCTCTTCTGGCCGGCACAGGGTGTGTCCAAAAATACTGTATCATGGTCAGTCCAAAGGTGACTCAGGGCTGGCTGACTTTGTGCCTCCGAGTTAGGTAGTCAGTGGGTGGGGGGGGAGGCTAAACCATGTGAAGGGGGTCCAAATCCAGGGACTGGGGAAGCGTGGGTCTCATGAAGTCCCACTCATGAAGTCTGTTGTCTAGCCAAAACATTAGTTTGGCAAATGAAAAAAATATTTCCATTTTATATTTTCAACTATAACAAAAACATTATGCATCTTGAGTTACTTCCTAAAAGATAGAGGACAGCCTCACACATAATAGGGAATTGATCATTCACAAATGAATTCCTGGCAACACCACTGAGTAGCAACAGTATAATTATCTCATAAAATATCTAATTATGCAAAGCACTGCTCACTACAAACTCATACACACACTACACAACTACCCATTCTGTTTTCATACTGTGTTTGGTAACATCATCAAACAGCCGGATATGACTAAAATGCAGTCCCTTCCATTGTCTCAGATGTTTTTAGTCTGACACACAGTTGACAAAAGAGTGTTTTGTTTTTCTTTAACTTTGTTTTTTTTCCCTCTATGGGGCAATCCAGTCTCAAAAATCTTAAAATCCATAAGAGATGACACATTGCTGCATGAAAGACTGTAACATCATCGCCGCGCCCACAACCGGCCAATGATCAAATGAGTCACAGAGACGACCCGAAAGCTAGTAAGAGAAAAAACAACCTTAGGAAGAGATGAAGGGGTCACATTTGACAGAATAGCTAGCATACCGCCAGCCTACGCTGCTAAATAAGAGGCATTCATTTCAGGACGGGCACCGCGTATCTCCTCCCACTACTCTGTCCGTTCCCATAACACTGGGCTGGGTTCAGGTCACCCCAACCACGCAGCCTTATCCATTCACTGAACACAGTCAAATATCCAGTGTTAATTCAACTCTAATAGGGTTCATATGAACTGAAATGGGATCAAAATGTACTCTGTCAGCCCTTACGGGAAAATACATTTACATGAATTCTGCACGTGTGACTCACATGTAAACCCACACATTTTCACATGGGTACCACGTATTGTATGTATTATGTGATCACATGTTGTCACATTTACGGCACGTTTCACACGTGATCACATGTATGCATGTGTTCTTTGGACATTTCACATGTGATTCACGTGTGAAATGTGATTCACATGTGAAATTCATGTGATTTTTCACAAGGGAAAGTTGATTTAATGCATTTTGTCATGTATAAATGCCACTGGGTACCTCGCATACAAGTACCCCAGTCCCTAATGTCTTCAATTAAACTACGTTTAAATGTATCTCAACTCTAAAGCAATACAATGAGCAGTTAAATAGGTAATAATTACCTTCACCTGTCAGGTATGTATTACATTGCACCATTAACCACGAGAGGAATACGAGCCAGGAGGTCTCCTTTTCTAATTATCCAACCATTGTCCAGACATTGCACAAGTTTAGCAACAGGACGTATGTCATCATCAGATATGTACAGCTCAGATATTGTTCTATAATTGGGGGAAGGAGGGGGAGTGGGGGTAGCACAGTAATTGTCAGCATCCTTTATTCATCTCTCATTCGCAATATCTACTGTCATCCTGCCAAGTGAATTCTTTGCATGTCAAGTGCAGGGATATCACAATACACTGACAGCATTCAATGGCAAAATAAAAAGCTTGGCATTCCATATAAAAGGCCATTCACCATTGGCACTGTATTAACTGGGACTGTTCGTCCCGGGATTGGAAAATAGCATGGTGCGTGGCATCTGTTGTGGGAGTGAAAGTCTAGGCATGTGTGTGTGTGTGTGTGTGTGTGTGTGTGTGTGTGTGTGTGTGTGTGTGTGAAGGCATGGGTGGGAGGGGTGAGACCAGGGGCAGCACATCCTGGTGTGCCAGAGATGTCTATGTTTTTTTGTTGATTATTACAAGTCACAGTTTGATTGATTATCAGGAGTCTGACCCTGGTGAAGCTCTGAGTACCTCCATCACATGGTCACCTGTGTTCATTAAGCCTAGTAATTAATACAATACTGTAATTCTGATGAAGCGAAAACCAGAAACATCTCCGGAATTCCAAGACCAGGGTTACCTACCCCCGGACTAGTCAATGAATGAGACCCTTATGAGGGACAGAGTAAGTACTGGGACCCTGAGATTCATCATTTTTATAGGAAATTTTACTGTTGACCTTTAAAATATAAATATGAACAATCCATTACACATGGCAAGCCAAGATACAGATCATTATGTATAATATTATTTTTTTACACTGGATCCTCTTGGGAAAACAGCCTATAAAAACACATGACAAAGAGTTCAATATCAATACTGCCAATCTTGAAGGGCAAGATATAATTTGCACAACAGTCTAAAATTGACGGCAGCCTTGCATTAAGGACTCACATTTCAGTATGATGAATTAATTTGTAATTGTTAGTTTGAATATAATGGATATGAAAATTACCTAATGCAGGGTGTGATATGACCATATCAGAAGAAAGGGCCTTTCAATCACAAAAAGTATGCGGGATAATCCACTAATGAATTAATTAATTAAAGTACAACTCATCGGGAAAATATTTTTTTTCAAGCCACACAAATTTAAATAATAAAATATGATATAAATCAAAATTCTTAAAAATATAAACACCTGTGCGTCCTTTATGAAATAAACAAGTGACATAAAACCACGCAGCAAAAAGAGAAGAATTAAAGAGGAAAACGTCACTTTTTTAAAACACAATGCCCCATTCCACACGTCAAACAGCCTGCGATAGTAACATGACACAAATGTAGGCTATAGATTTATATGAAGAATAATACAACGGCACGTTAACCGGTTTAGACATTTGTTATGCCCGGTGTTTTTCTATTTCAGGTGCTGCCTGACCAATTGTGGCATATAAATAATGTATATAAATATTGGTTTTAATATTTCCTTTCTGACAGCGGTTTTTTCTCCTCGTTCTACATTAGGCCTCCGTCTTTCCTAACTGTCAGTGGTAAACAGACATCAGCATAGTCGACTCTCAGCATTATCTCATGAAAGGAATACTGATGGATTGTACCATAAACGAGCGTATAAATAAATTAACACATAGGCTATATGGTAAAAACGAAAGTTGCTGTATGACAAATGCAGGGACTGTTTATGTGTTCATCGTTGCAACACATTTGCACCTGCCTCCGTTATCGCACCGCTCATGGGGATAAATGTAATCATTTTCATTTAGGCTAAATTAGCAACACCATGACATTTCACAGCGCTTCTCCGGGCCTATCCATGTACACCTGGTTGAGACGCATAACATCCGCAACGTCGCTGGTTTCTATTAGGAAAGGCACAGCTGGAAGCTCCCTCTCAGTGGCACCTACTGCACCAAATGCGCATTTTCATTTTGGGGAAATCACCACACCGTACACTCGAAGCAAATAAAGCGGAAAATGTACACCAAATTATAATCCATCAATTTCAAGGCGCTTCACACGGGATAAGTACTATAACTCACCGTTTACTAGAAACAGCGAGGGATGCTTTTCTCCACCAGGTGAATAGAATTGGATGTTTTCCGCCTCCCCGAAGCAAGACCCCTTCCAAACGGCGCTCACGCTGTCTCCGGTCCTCTCCCACCAGCTCCTAATCTAAACCAGCAAACAGCGCTTTGTTGCGCACGCTCCGTTCGTGCACTACTGCAGCGCCGTTCGATGGGATGGTGGTGGCTGCGATGGACTGGTCCGTCTACAACAAACGTATCAAAATATGCGGCGTCTCTCTCTCTCTCTCTCTCTCTCTCTCTCTCTCTCTCTCTCTCTCTCTCTCTCTCTCTCTCTCTCTCTCTCTCTCTCTCTCTCTCTCTCTCTCTCTCTCTCTCTCTCTCTCTCTCTCTCTCTCTCTCTCTCTCTCTCTCTCTCTCTCTCTCTCTCTCTCGCTTCGGCTGTCACCAATCCAGAAGGAAGTCAGTTGCATCGACAAACAGATTGCGTATACATTGTTTTTTTGCTGTCTTTAAATTACCTAGCTATTATTAGTAGTAAATCTCACTCATCATTTGAAAATAGAGAATCTCCCACGCAAATACATATTCCATAATATGCACAACAATGGGGGTGTGTGAACTATAGTAGGCTACTATATATTACTGTTTGTTATATGTGATTAGATATTTTGGTCTCTTGACTCTTTGGTCTGCTCTATGTTATTGTAAGATTCTCACGCATCATCAGATACAAGGCAGATGCAGATAATTGGTCTACGCATATGCGGCGCACGACTTTACATTACATTGTGATGGTTCCCTTGCATCCCACGCTCCGGTGCGCTTTGTCATTTACTCAGAGAGATGGTAGTCAAGGAAGGGAAACAGGGGGGACACGGTCAGGCTCAAGCGAACGTCTTCCTAATTCAACTCGAGATTCCCAGGCACGTGCCTCCACCGGCGTTAACAGACAGCACCGCCGGGAGCCGTCACCGCTGTACGGCTGTACGTAGTGGGGGATTCTTAGCTTCCCCTGCATACACTCGTAACGATTTTCCTTCTCTATCAAGGTACTGTAAGGAACCGCTCCTGCTTAAAGATGGAAACCAGTGGCGGGGGGAAAGAGGACCAGATGCTGAAACAGATTATATTTGTACTGGAGTCCCAAAGGATTTCCCAGGAGACAGACATGTGGATGTATTTTAACCTAAATTAAGCTGCTACCATATAGGCTACCATGGTCTCGTGGGACGAATGGTAGTCCCGTTATGTGTTTCTCCCTCTTTTTTATGTTCTCAGACGGAGGTTGGGTGGATGTCAAATGCCCAGTGCTGGTAGTAGGATCATTTTAATCTCAATACTGGGTTTGGGGGAAATCACCTTAATCAAGGGGTCAAGGGGTTTAACAACAATAAATTGTGATTGTTAACCATTACTGATGACGTCGTCATGTTTCCTGCATGTCTCCTTGCAGAGTGAGTCAGATGGTGCAGAAGCTCATGTTGAAGCTCCCCCCCCCCCACCACCACCGCCCCCAAACCTGGTCTTGGTCTGCCATTAGTAGCCCAGCTTCCTGCAGCGATGGAATTTATAATGCAAGAGGTGGGCCTCTGGTTGCAGATTGTATTTGGGAGTGTCTTCTCTGGTCCATGGCTAAGATCATGTTGACGTTTTGATTGCCCGTCTGCAGGTGACTTGTCCCCCCCAGCAGTGGAATGGTGCAAGTAATAGAACCTTATTTCCCCCACACTGAAGGGGAGAAGCTGCTGCTCTCTATATCCCAAGCCTACTCTGTAGGTACTAGTGGATTCAAATCAAAAGCTTTACTACTAATATTTTTTGGAACATTTTTATTTTACTTTTACAGTAAAAAAGTGAAATGCCTAGGGCATCAAAGGCCCAAAACATTTCCTGTTTTAATTATTTTTCCTTCCCTTCTATTTTAGAACATATTTATTTGTTTAACGGGAGGGGTGAAATTCCACTAGGCACTAGGTATTTTATGAAGGTGGAGGTATTTCTGTGACTGATAAATATTTGGTCAGGTAAATGTTGAAGAGACACAACTTTACGCAAGTGACACAGTTTTGCCTAGAGTGACAACAGTGTGTGAGAAAATGAGTAATTTCTTCACATTATCGTGGAATGTGGAATGCCGGTAGATTTTTACTATCGGACATAAGTTCTTGACCACAGCAGCTGCCACACAGAAAAATAAGGAGCTTTGCTGGGCACTAGAAACACATAGAGCTGCTCACACAAAGTATATTTTCTCGAAAGGAGAATTATCCACACACAGGCTAAAAAGGCTTACTATACCTTTTATTATGCGCTATGTATCTTATTTGACCTCAATAATATTCAGGTCAGACTGTTAATTGCATTTCAGAAATCACGTTTCTCATGTTCATACTCTGTGGACCTGTGAAAGCGAATATAACGAAATGGTGGCATTATTAGAATACTCTTGTTACAATGTTTTTTTCTTTGTATCATATCATGGCCATACATTGTGACTCACAATCAAGAATTGTGATGGGGATGTCCCGATTATAATGACGCCTGACAAACACAGGAACCAAACAGCCAAGATTACAGCCGGGGAAGATTACAATGTATTACCCAGGTAAAATAAAAACAAAAGGCATATATTAGGAATATATGAGAAAGTAGCTACATAAACCCTATATTTAGAGAACATAAAATGTATGAAATGTATGGTAAATACATGTGGAATGTATGGCAATTATATGGTATTGCATTACAGATTTTATTGCAGGTATTGTAGTTTTAATGTTATACATAATTATATAATCATCTCTATTTACATCACATATACTTTCAATATTATATTATGCTATATTTATGCAATACATTTTATAAAATAAAATATTAAATAAATGATTTTTCCTATAATATATACTATATATATATATATAATGTATATTCTAAATATTTTCCTATATATTTTAAAAAAACGATATATATATATATTTTTTTATTTTTTTATATTTTTTCCCTATATTTTATTTTTTTTCCTATATAATCTAAGATCATATATTGTGAGTGTAGGTATTTCTGGTATGGGAAACACAGAAACCAAACAAAGACCTGTGGTGGACATGTATGCAGCTGTGGAAGATTAAGATGAAGGAAAAGGCTGCACTGTTCATGTTTCCTCTCAGCCATAACGCAAATTTATTGTATGGCCATGCTACATTCTGGCACCCTCAGGCACCTCTCATTATCAGCTGCAAGGAATCATGGGAATTCCTCTGTCGTCAGCCCCCGGTGTCACAACAGACAGTAATTGTCGCTGCTGCTGAAATCAGAAAGCCCAGAGACATTTGTGGATCATTTGAAATGAATTAAAAGATGTATTGTGTGTCTGCAGCTACATGCTACTACACCGCGCACACATTTTTATCATGCCTCACGTGTACACGTGTGAAATCCTTGAGGGTGAATTAAATATTTTTTTGGAAACAGTGCATTTGTGAAAATGTCTTTAGATCGGTAACAACACAGCTATGCGTTTACGCTGCCTGTAACTGCTATAACTAGTGCCTGTCAGTCTGTTCTCAGCTCATCTCCATTAGGTAAGTTTTGGGCTGATTGGACCAATTAAAATGAGAATGGTTTCTGGAGAAACTTTTTTTTGCATATGAAAACATTTTTCATGCTATATGGAAGTACAACATTTGAAGTGTTTATATGTTTTTTGGTATGGCATTGTGTGTTCAGGATGCATAGTAAGGTTCAAAATATATATTAGGGCAATTATTATATGGAAGGTTATGTTTGATATGTATTGTATCGTAATACAGGGTAATGCATGGCATACCTTCTCAATTACATCATAAGGGGTAATAGAGTAAATATCTAATGGAATGGGAAAATTTGATGCTGTATGGCAGGTATTATGAGATATAAGGGTTAATGGGGTAAAATAAGAAAAATGCAATTTGGTTGTCTGCTGAGCGAATATAGATATAGCATTAGTTTCCCTATACCAGTAAACCAGACAGTAACCTTATTAAAAACACAAATTAAATTCTTCCCATGTGATCTGTGTGAGTGTCTGTGTTTATATAGAAAAAGGAATACTGTATGTTAAGGTACATTTCTTTAGCTGGTTAAATTGCTTATAATAGCATACAGTTATAATTGCATTCACCAAGGCCATTTATAGAAAATGAGTGACAGGACTCTTTCAAACACAGAAGAGGGTAGACTATAATTAACATTAAAAAACAATTCACATATTTAAAAATTATATGCCATTAAAATGAGCATATATTATACAAAAGTTGAATACAATAATAATAACAATAATGATATGATAGTGATTATTATAATTGCTATTGTATGTAAATGATCACTGCAATGCATTGTTATCAGAATGCCCTCCATCACTGCCTTTGGTGTGAATGCTGCGGTGCCCAAGCCCCTCTGTCGTGGCTGAACTGGGGGTACAGTAGGCATGAATAATGCTAATGGGATCCTCTATGGGCTGGTGCAGGGGTGCAGTAGGTAGCGGCCCAGGGTTCAAGTGTCCATGGGGGATGCCCCTGGGTTGTCCAGGTCTACTTCCGCCATCAAGACAAGCTGTAGGTTAACTGGTGGCTCTAAATTGTCACCTGTGAGTATGTGTGTGTGCGCTTTTGAGGGTATGTGTGTGTGTGCATATGGGTGTGTGTATGTGTATGTGCATGCATGAGGGTGTGTGTGTGTGTGTGCATGTGTGTATATGGGTATGTGCGTGCATGTATGTGTATGAGTGAGGGTGTGCGTGTGTGCGTGTGTGCGTATATGGGTATGTGCGTGCATGTATGTGTGTGTATGTGTGACGGTGTTGGTTCTGCCCACAGCGAGTTTCGAACCGAGGGGATCTCCGACGCGACAAGAGAGCGATTAAGCTCGCCGAGATAAAGACTCAAGTCCCTAACTCCAGGAACTAATCGTACTCATATCCACGTCACTCGGCAGCGGGTGCTCACTGAGCCCATCCGCTACACTCTCCCCCTCGAAACTCATGCGGCAACAACCACGGCCCAACCGATTGCCATCAGTTGTCTTATCCGGGTCACGGCACCAATGTGACGGTGTTGGTTCTGCCCGCAGCGAGTTTCGAACCGAGGGGATCTCCGACGCGACAAGAGAGCGATTAAGCTCGCCGAGCTAAAGACTCAAGTCCCTAACTCCGGGAACTAATCGTACTCTTATCCACGTCACTCGGCAGCGGGTGCTCACTGAGCCCATCCGCTACATATGCGTGAGTGTGTGTGCATGTGCATCCTGCAATGGACAAGCGTCCCATCCAGGTGTACCAGATGTGCCCTGTCCCTGCTTTGGTCTGGCCCCTCCTGTCACCCTCTAAAGGACAATGTGAATGGTTCAACGGATGGAATCCCAATAGAATAACAGCAATAAAGGCAGGCTCCTCTGCCACAGCAAACTCACATAATATTGTTTCCATAGGGATTAAAAACAGCCTCATTATCATTTATGAGAATCAAAGGACCCACAAACCCCTCTTGTACCCCTCCCCTGTCCCCACGGGCACAATTATACTGCCTTAAGCACCTGGACAGCTCCGATGTTTGTAGGAAGTATGGAATACGTTGCACAGAAGCAGTACAGTGTAGTGTTTCACAGATTTTGGTTCCACTCTTATAAAACCACAGTCTTTTAACCACATTAAAAAGCGGAAGGTGCACTAAAATGAGAAATGCACAATTTAAGAGCTGTAATTCTGATGTGGGTGTTGTTAGTCTCTGTGATTATTAGGTGGGAGTACCTGCTGATAATGTGTCAATTCAGCTTCACTGTCAAGCAGAAGCAATACTGATGACATCCATTTCACCATTTCACTGACAAAACAACAATTTCACTGACAAATAACATGAATTCTGACAAGAATAAGAATAAATCTACCTGGCACTGACAAACTGAAGGTATACTGTTAACAAACATTTTACTGACAAACCGAAGAATAACAATGATTCCATTGCAAAAAAAAGAATGAATATTGACAATGATTTCACTGCCAAACAGAATTATTGCCTGCTGATAACGATTTCAGTTTCAGCCTCATCCGATTGTTCCCGCTTGTCAGGTGTCTGCAAGGTCTCAATTAAAAAGGGGGCTTGTTTGATGACAGGTCCAATAGGGAGGAAGAGCGGGGAGCCTTCACCCTCTTTGAGAGATGAGTCAACAGCATTTTGAGAGAGGGACCTTTCAATGAGCACAGTGAATGTCCATCAGACAGGTTCAAAGTCTTCCTCCATGCTCTCCCTGAAAACCAATTAAGGCCTAACGAGACAGGACACTGCCCTTCACATGGATTTGAAGCGTGAATGAATGGCGGACAGCCTGGAGTGCAAACGCTTATGTAAGTGTGCCCGAATTAAAGCCTGTTAATTTTTTTATTTTTTTATTGACCATGGAATTAGTAGTGTGAGGTGACTCTTATTAGTGACAAAACGGAAGGCCGAATTGATAGAAGAAGATGGAAATGCATGCCATATATTAGTGCGTTCTGTAAATGAGAACAGATGAGAATAAAAGTGTTGCATACAGTGGAAAGGGTCTGTAAATATATCCACTGATGAGGGCATGCAGACAGCACTTCCACACAGCTCTCTGGGAAATGGGCATTTTTCAAACACAGCACGTTGCACCAATGCTGCAAATGAATTAAAGGCGATTTCTGAACTGGCATCAGGCAGCATTCTTTTAAACAGAGAGTTAGAAACGTCTGGGACAGCTTGCCAGGTCATGTAGTAGAAGCAGAGACCCTTGGGGTATTCAAGACCAGGTTTGACACAGTGCTGGATGCTGTGTAGACTGTAGGTAAACGACAAACCTAGACAGACTGAATGGCCAGTTCTTGTCATTGTGTATTTTTATTGCACAAAGCACATCCAAGAAGGCAATGAGAGTTATTTTCATACTCTAAATGAGTTTGAGCAGAGGAATCGATGAAATTGTCTTGCAACTTTAACCACCATCATTTAAAAAAATGGTGGAACTTTTAGGTGGAAAAGCCTTAATTAGCAGCCTTTTTAGTGTAAGTTTCATTACATCGATCGATGCATGTATCAGAGAAACCCATTGCTGAGCACACTATAAATGTTCTATAATCTCACCCAGCAGTGGCACAGACTGTGAATTTCTCCAGGCTGCTGTTGCTAAGGAACAATTATGCGAATCAATTCAATTTAATTTAATTTAATTCCCAATGGTGAATTGCCATCTAGTTCTGCATCATTATTCTCTCCACGTGGTATGAAACACCACCACACAGACTCAATTAACCTTTACCATGGCACTCCGATTCAGTCTTATTGCTTATTTGCTTTGTCTTTTTTTAAAACATTCATTTATTTATTTTTTAACTGATGTTGTTGTTGAAGCATCATTTACATTTTACATTTTAGGCATTTAATAGGCACTCTTATCCTGAGCGACAAAATACATTTAAAATGGCAAGAATAATCACAGCTACAGCAAGATGTGAGTGCAGCAACAAACATAACAAATGCCATCATAGACAGATGCACACCACACCTAAAAAAAGAGACAAAACAGAGAAATTAGTATATATATTAATATATATCAGTATATATTTAGGATATATATTTTTAATTAACATAGTCAGTGGAAGTGTAGTCTGAAGAGGTGGGTTTTCAGCCTCTTAAGAAAGAACTCTGTTTTAAAGAGATCCATCACAAGGCAGCAGAATTTCCCTGGTGTCAGTGGGCCACTCTAATTCATGTCCAGACTGATCCCAGGTCACCCACGCAGCTGTATGTTCACACACAGCCTCCTTCAAGTCTCCTTCACGTCTGCCTGCAGGATTTATCAAGCATTTGTGCTTTCCATCTGAGCCAAAGGGAATACTCTAAATGCCACCATGGATAACAACTGGCTTTTAGGCTTGAAAGCAAAAATAATCGCCAAACAATCTTTCAAAGTCGTGGCGACAGCACAAGCACTTGGGATCAAAACATTTTTTTCATTCGTGTGACTGCATCTCATTCACATTGTTTTTCTCCTCTTTCATCGGCGGTGTGATTGGCATCTTCACAAGGTAACATTGTTAAAATGTTTCCTTTCTACAAAGACTGAATGACATATGTCACCGTGTAGGTGCATAACAGGGAATTATGATTGTCATCCATTCTGGCCTGTTGAAGTTTGATTGGGTAATTCTAGTCTGAACGGAAGAACAAAAAACGATTATGGTTTTTTAATGTGAAATGTGTACGCTTGAAATTAAAAACAGACACTGAAATTTTTTGATACTGAATGTAATTATATCCCAGCCACCTCTGTGAAAAGAACATTGTGTGAAATTGCTACCTTGATGCGCCATTACTATTCTGCTATTCCCAGGCAATGGTATCGCATGAAAGACAGGGTTGTGAAAAGTGGCTTTTGGCCCAACGATATGTTTAAAATGTTTAAAAGTGCTTACTCTGCGTAGCGGAGCTGTACTGAGATCAGTCGGCCCAGACTCTAGTCCTGTACCTTCTTGTAACCCCACTGATTAGGGAATACATAAAGGACACTGCAACAGCCAGTGTGGCTCTGACATTGATTTTAGTTCCTTTGTTTACTAAATGTTTGTTTCAGATTTTTCCCCATTTTCCTACCAATTTAGTAGCCAATTTTACCCTAGTTTTTCATGTCAACTATCCCCCCCATGCACTGTGAGCTCGCTGACAAAGGCGATGTACCGCTTCCTCCGAGACGGAACTCATCAAGCCATCAATTGTAACTCCGGTACACACAGAGCCACTCTTGTATGCAGCGAGCTCATGCCAGCTTCCCTCCCCCACAGGGTGGACAGCCAATCGCCAACCTGAATGGGACTTCTGACCAGAGCCAGGCTGGTGCTGGAACCCCAACTACAGTGGGAAACCTGCACTCCGTGCCTTGTTTGACAACGTGAAATTTCACAGACATGGGAACATGGCGTTAATAAATGGTTTAAAAAAATTATTTTAAAAAGGCTTAAGAGGATAAATGCATCTTTCTCAGTCCTTACAGAGTAATAATAATTGCTATTACTATCATGCAAATGGTAAGGAATTGATTGAATTCACAGTAAAAATGGATCAATGCATTAAAACAATATCATGAGTACACAATGAATTTAAATCAAGGAGCAAAGTATGACGAGACTAGCAAAGCTTTAACAGTAGGTCATGTGCAGATTATTCGGCTAATGCTGCAACTATTCTGAAGTGCAGAAGTGCTGAAGTTACTAATCTAACACATATTGAAACAGCCTTATTCCTCTGTCTATTACTGTCACGCTTAAGTCTGCTTTAAGACTAAAGCTCCCCCTAGCTAGCATTTACCCACTGTAATCAAAGTGGCATTTAAACTATAGCTACATTCACTCTGCTCAGACAAGGACAGACATGTGCTTTTGCAACCTCTAATAATAAACAAACAGTGGGATTGCCAAATATTGTGGTAAACTATGTCAAAGATGTCAGTTGGGTGCTGATTGCTGATGCTGTTGTTCTTTGGCATTGATAAAAATGATGAGGGTTCACTTGATGCGTTCTTAAGCACACGGCGCAAAAAGGGGTATGTGTTGGCTTTTTCTTTGAATGCACATTTAAAGGGCAAAAAAGGACATTTAATGCAAAATTGCTCCTACAAAAATCTGGTTATGGTAAAGCTGGGAAAAAAGCATGTGGGGGGGTGGTATTACCAGTCCCAGGGGAGCAGTGGAACCAGAAACACTGAGGAATATGACCCTTTGAGGTATAGGCGTAATGAGTGAGGGGGGGTGGGGTGGTACATGTCAAAACAATATACAAAACAGTCATATCTGCCCCCTCCCCCAATAATGTACAGATATAAAACATTCCCTTTCCTTATATTCCCCACCCCAATATTTAATATGAGGTTTATGCCCTTGCTCCGTTCTTTTTTTCTGTTTCTTTAAGAGAAAAAGGCATGTGCCATGATGGGTTTCAGTATGCCAGCCTATAATAGCTCGGCCCATAGGATTAAAAACCGGCAGAGTTTAATCCCAAAGGCAGGAGGCCCAAACCGAGAACAGATGTGGTCATGTGGGCCACTCGCGGCAGTGTGTGTCATGCGCATACTGATGAGGATATACCAGGCAAGACTGATTAAAGCCCATTGTGTTGTGACTCAATACCAGTGAGGACATACAGGTAACTACCAAAATAAAGGAAACACGAGTAAATTAAGGGTTCTGGTGGCTCTGTTATGGTTTGGGGTGCATTTTCCTGCCATGGTTTTGGTCCACTCAATCCTTTGGAGAGTTAGAAAGGTAAATGGCAATAAATACAAAGCCGTTCTGAGCGATCCCCATCATCCTATGGTGAAGCACTTCTGTACTAATAGGAGTGTTCTCTTCCAGGATGACAGTGCCCCCATCCACAGGGCATGAGTGGACACTGAATGGCTTGATGAGCATGAACAATTTAAACCATATGCCGTGGCCGTCTCAGTCACCAGATCTCAACCCAATTGAACACTGATGGGAGATTCTGGAGCAGAACCTGAAACAGCGTTTCCACTACCATACCACCATAAACAAAACACCAAATAATTGAATTACTCATGGAAGAATGGTCTTGCATCCTTCCAATAGAGTTCCAGCTGTTCTGGTGTACTCGTGTTGTTCTGGTGCCCAACATCCTATTAATATGAATATGAATTCATAATGTTAAAAAAGAGTAGAGCACTAGAGGGTGCACACAAACACAACAAAAGATACCTCTTTAAAGAGTTAAAAAATTACATTATTTAGAAGTATACCTTACGGCAGGCTATAATGTCTAACATCTCTAACAGGGAAAATCTGATTGATGGGGATAGTTTTTCCTTTCTCTCTCTCTCTCGCTCTCTTTTTTTGTGCCTTTTGATGTCTCACCAATTACAGAAACCATTAACGGCGCAGCAAATTGGTCCCGATCTTTAATTTACAGAGGAGCGATGAAGATGTGTGGAAAGAGAGAGGGGCCTCTCAGCTCCTGAATAGAGATGAGGTCGGGCGGCTTGCCGCAGGATCAAAGAGAGACTCCGGGCCTCATTAGAGAGGCAGAGCTGGAGGCTGGGGTCTCAGACGCAGGGAGTCCAAGGAGGGGATACAGAGACGGGGGGGAGGGGCGCTTCTCTTCTGCCCTCCTGGAATACACATTCCAGATGGGCATTATTTACTGGCAGGAAATGCATTTGTTAATAATTTTTCCCAAAAAAGTGGTCAGCAATACACATAAACAGCACAGACAATAATAAACAATAAAGAATAAAAGATCATAATAATAACCAATAAACACTATAGAACTATAATGACTTACAGTAAACAAAACGAATAATACTATTCATAATCATAATATTGAAGAATGATGATTTTGTACTATTATTATTATTAGCATACTACTAATACTACTACTAATAATAATACAGTTTTTTTCTTAATACGGAGGGCACTGTGTTTAAAAAGGTAAAACAAAAATTTCCCTGCACACTAGAATATCGATAAGCGCCATACCAAACAATTTAATTAAGCATAAACACATTGAACTTCACCATAAGTTAAATTCCATGATAAAGAGTCATTTTCCATCACAGCAGAGAACTCAGTGTCACTCTGGGTTACACCACACAATAAAGAGGGGAAGAGGGGGTTCCATTTCAGAGTAGGACATCGGTCCTTTGCACTAACACAGGAAATATTTACAGCCTCCCTGTTAATCAGAGCCATGAGCCCGCCAGCGTGACAAACAACGCAGCATGTAAGACCTCTGGAGGCGGAATTTACTGAAAACCTGTATGAATCATTTCCGCCCGCAAAAAACATTCAAGCGCAGTGCTGAGACAGCTCTCCATATTTAACATGTTAATATGCGTCAGAGAGACCGCTGGCAGCCAGAGAAAGAGATCACAGACTGGTAACTAGCAGGGATTAACCCTGATGGTTAAACAATGAGGAGAGTCCGAGTGGGCCAGTAAATGCCTGCTGATAGAATTGTCTTTTTATTATTTGGCTCATTTGATTGGCTCACAGGAGCATTACTTCACTCATTTAACATCACATGATTGTTACAGTTTACAAAGACTTAGTTGTCCTAGATCAACACACAGTACAATCTGCTGCTATTGTTTAATGGTTTGATCTCTAATCTAAGTGTTATGTCTCCAGAGGCAAACATACAAGAGTTTATGCGAAAATGGAGAGACTGTGATTCGGCTAGGCCTCTGTGAAGCCTTAGCTCTATTAGTCCTGATTACGGCTTCGGTCGGTGAGAGAGTTCGAAACCTCTGAAACGGACGTGATGCTCGGCTAATGAGCGTCTGGACCTCAAGACCAGGTCACTTGTGTTCCGTACCTTTTTGACGGGATTAATTATTCAGAGCATTTCGGGCCTACAGTGCAGCTGTAACAAACAAACATGTCCCTCTTGCCGCGGGGCAGGGGTGCCCTGCTGTGATCCACTGGCAGGCTGCTATAAGGCTGATTGATGCCATCCACCAAGATGGCCTCGGTCTTGGCATCTCGCCTAGCGGTCATTTGGGGATTTGTCTTTCATTTTGGCTTCGGTGGACTATGATTGGACCATGGCCAGCTCTTCGTGCGAGGATTATATTTGGACTTTAAATTCGAAACAATGGTCTGTTTAGGAGCTAACCCCCCCTCACACACACACACACACACACCCCTCCCCAACCCTTCAAAATCACTGATCCAAGCTGTCTGTCAAACACACAGCATGATGCAAGTCAAAGGTGACTTCCACTCGCCGGGATCCCAAAGCTTAAATCCACTCCCACTTAGACGCACACATTCTGTTGTTAAAAGAACAGGCAAACCGCAGAGGTTAAATTGTCCTTAAAGAGTCTCCTTACTGCTTTTCTGTGGTCTCTGTTGTAGGAAATGAAGCTGAATTAAGCCGATTAAACCACTTCCAGGGAGAACATGTATTTAAAATCCTTTCCAAACAGTTTATTTTATACATATCACTGTAATTCCCACAATGGTGATGTGTTTTGAAGGAACGGCATTGCTAGAAAGCAGAATAATGGCTTTTAGTCCCCAGGATAGTTTCTCTTCTTATAATGGTATTAGTTCAACCCTTCAGGTGTTGGTGGCTAGCTCACAAATTAGCCCCTATGGTTCTCTGGTATCATGACTAATCCCAGCCTGTGGCATAATTTGTGAATGATGCCACACACTGTGCTTAAAGGTCCGTGATTAATCAGCACACCACAGCAGTAAAAAAAACATTACAAAATGGAAACCAGACCACTTAAAGTAGCCATAGAGACACAGCACCTGAAAGTGCTGTATTTTGGTCATCATGGTGTTTGTTAAGTGGATTTTAATAGCCTGCTAAAGGTGAAACTCTTTTATGATAGACGTGATGCCCCTGCTTTGAAGGACAGGAAGTCTTGTTGGGATCAGAGATGCCGGTGTGATTCATTTCATGGTGGGGGTACGTCTACTTCTATTCGAGACCATAGCTCCGCCCCTTCCTGCTGTGAAGGCCCTTCTCCCGCCCCCAGCATTCAGATGGCGACCACTTTCAGAACCTGCCGGAAGCTCTGAGGAGACTGGGTTCAATCACCATTTGTCATTAACTTTGATTCACAAATAAATGTAAGCATTCATTTTTACCTATGCAAACACAGATTTTTAAAATTCATTTTGATGACTCCTTTTGGTGAACTTGCTAAACTGTCTTTACGAAGAATAAAAAAGATCAAGGGTCAAATGCTGATTGAATCCTGCCTATAACCACAAGCACAAATGGCAGAGGGACTCTCCAGTGAGGGCCAGCATTGGGAAGTTTCAGGGTGCAAATCTCCAAGCTTATGTGAGGAGCTTCTGCCGCAATTAGCAAACCTTCTCTCTTCCTCCCTGTGAATACTCAAGACAAGGAGGTCCCTGTATACTCAGGGGGGGAGCTTGGCAGAGAGATAGCCATGGTCAGCTGAACTGTGAAGCTGATTTACCAGAGGAAACCAGTTCTACATGTTTCCCCTAATAAAGATTAACTGGATCCACATTAAATAAATCTGGCTGGATCTGACTCTCAGCTCCCTGTACAATAAATAACATGTTTCCCCTAATAAAGATTAACTGGATCCACATTAAATAAATCTGGCTGAATCTGACACTCCCTGTACAATAAATAACACATTAAAGGTGCCAGGTATGCACTTCTGTCTGCATTCCATCTCAATTAGACAGGGAGACAGAGCTGCAAATAAGAGCATGTGCACAAAAGAGCAAATACACAGAGTAACACAAATATAAGAGTGTGCATGCCATGTTTTAAGAAGTAAAACACCACTGGGGGTAACTGACTGTCCCGGCAAAGATGAAAGACTCCCTGTTGGATATATATCTCAACCAATTTATGCACGTTCACTTACAACACTACAGCAAAATTTAGACTTTTCCGAGGTGTTTGCTCGGAGGACAGGCTGAGCCCTATAGTCTAGCCATTGCTGCATAGAGTCATTAGCTATGTCATTAGCTGAGCATGACCAGGAGTTTACAGCAGCGGGAGACAGTTGGTTTCATCCCACCTGGGCAGGGTAGGTATAGGTTTATTGAGGCTACCGCTGCACTAGCACCACCTAGCTACTCAGCAGTTGTGTACAAGCTACCAGTTGTCATCAAAGCTAGCTCTCATGTAGCACGCTACATGCCTTCTAGTGTGTGTAATAGTCACTGGTTCATGGGTGTAACACAGGAGAGCACGCGCTCAGCTGCAGTTCTCTCTGCGTGGGTGCCGGTGACGAGCGTTATGCGAGAGCGAAGTGCGATAGCCAAGAAAAAATGGGGGATGCATAATACAAAAAAATACAAAGTATGGAGTTTTCACAGACAAAGGACAGAGCCTGGAAATGAAACAGGAGCTGTAGGATAGTCATTCCTTTCACACTTTCTCTCCACGCTCTCTCCCTGCCCCGAGGCCTTTCGCCACAGCCCCCCCATCATTTCCCCCACAAAGAGTGGCTTCCCATCCCTCATTATGTAATTACGCTGACTGGTCCCCCTCCCTGACTTTTGACCCTGAGGTCAGAAGGCCTTAATGAGGTTCAAGTTGCCATCTTGGGCAGTGAATTGAGCGGGAGACGCGGTGCATTCACACAGTCACCATCTGTGCGGGAGGAAGTGCTAACACTGCCCTCGAGCCAGAGTCTCAGTCTGGTGTGTTTTCCCATTTCCAACAGTCTCCTCGTTCCCACCTCATAATGAACAGCCGAAACATGAATCACTCTCTTCTGCAGCGAGAGAGCTTCCCTCACCTGCTTGGTAAAAAAAAGAACCGAGCACAGAATGTAGGTTGTATTCGGGAATTAAAGAAATTAGCAATAAATCAAGGCCAGAATAAAATATGCTTTCTCTTTTTAGTGCAGGAATTCTTGATACCTCCATTTGAAGTGAACTGAGCACAGTGGAATCAGCACCACACTCTCCTAATCTGCCCAACAAAGAACAATGTACTAAGTAATTAGGATCCCCGGAGTGGTAAACAATACCACCATTTTACAATTATCAACAGATTTAAATGCATTGCTTGTGTATAGAGTATATATATTTATACGTAACTGGAAAAATAAATTAACACATTTATTTTGCCTAGAATTAAGCTTGTGTTGATGGTTATGTTGATGGTTCCTTTATTTTGGCAGTTCACATTTTATTTGCTTACATACCCACAGTTGGGTAGTGGATTTCCAAGCAAGAGCTTCACCATGAAGACCTAAGAACTTTCAAAGCAATTCAGAGAAAAGGTTTTTCAAAAGCGCCAATCAGGGGAAAGATATGAGAAGATTTCACAGACTTTGAATATCCCCGGAGCACCATTGCGTCCATCATAAAGAAAGAGATGGAGAGAATATGGCACAACTGTGCGTTTGCCTAGAACAGGCTGTCCTCTGAGCATCTGTGCGAGAAGGGCAAGTGTTAGGGAGGCCACCAAGAGGTCTATGGCAACGGAGTTACAGTCATCCATGGCAGAGATGGGAGAAACTGTCCATGAGACAACAATAGCCCATACACTTCACAAATCTGCGCTTTAGGGAGGGTGGCAAAAAGGAAGCCATTGTTCAAGAAAACTCACATGAAATCTCACCTACAGTTTATCAGAAAGCATGTGGGAGACTCTGGGAAAGCAAGTGGAGGAAGATTTTATGGTCTAATGAAACCATACTTTTTGGCATCAATGTTAGGCACTATGAAGCAAGCCTAACACTGCCCAAGAACACTACCCCTACCGTGAAACATGGTGGCCGGAGCCTAATGCTATGGAGATGCTTTTCTGCGTCAGGGACTGGAAGACTTTGTCAAAATAGAGGGCCAAATGGATGTAGCAAGATATAAACAAATCTGGGAAGAAACCCTGCAGCAATCTGCAAAAGACCAGGGACTTGAAAGAAAATGTATATCCCAGCAGGACTACGACCCAAAGCATACAGCAAAAGCCACATTGGAGTGGTTTAAAAACAAAAAATCTATGTCCAGGAGTGGCCCAGTCAAAGGTCAGATCTCAATCCCATTGAGAAATCTGAGGAAAGATTTGAAAATTGCTGTTCACCACTAGTCCCCATCCAACCTGATTGAGCTCAAGCATTTTGTCAAGAAGTTATGGGCGAACGTTGCAATGTCCAGATGTGCAAAGCTGGTAGAGACTTACTCAAACACACTCACAGCTGTAATTGAATCTACCAAGTATTAATTCAAGGCGGGGTGTAAATACTTACGTAATTACATGATCAATTATTGCCTTGTTTATTTGTAATTAATTAACAAAAAGCTTTAGGGCCCTAATTTGGTGAATCAGGATGGTGTCGGTAACGCAGACGCAAATCGAGGACGGTGGCACTTTAGGGCGTGTCTAATGCAATTTCGGTCATTTCATAACTTAGGACAATAGAACACCTCCGGCGCAGTTGTAAAAGAGGTTGGATTAACTTTTTAAAAAATACATGTGGGTGTGGTGGGGGTTTGGTTTCATAATGGCCAATCAGAACACCTATTTTCTATCCCTTTAAATACCAGTGCGCTAATGCTATAGCAAATTGGCAATTTCCTGACATGGATGACAGTTTCGCGTGGCTCGGCCCATCTAGGCTCGTCATGTCCTAATCCAGGGGTGTCAAACTCATTCCATCGAGGGCCGAGTGTGTGCAGGTTTCTGTTGTAACCAATGCATTACACCAGGTGATTTCAATTAGTTTCCCTCCTTAGTTGAAGAAGTGAGCTAATTAGTGAAATCACCTGGTGTTGTGCATTGGTTGCAACAAAAACCTACATACACTCGGCCCTCAGTGGAATGAGTTTGACACCTGTGTCCTAATCTAAAGAGTATCTAGTACTGCATCTAACCTGGACTTGAATAGCCCAAGTGTTTCTGCCTCTACTACCTGACCTGGCAAGCTGTTCCAGGCATTGACAACTCTCTGTGTAAAGAAAAACTTCCTAATATCTGTGCGAAATTTGTCTTTAACTAATTTCCACCTGTGGCCTCTTGTTCTGCTGACCCCACTTATCTTAATAAATCTTTCACTTTGTTTTTCCCTTTTTAGGAATTTAAAAACCTCAGTCAAATCCCCCCTAAGTCGCCGTTTGCTAAGCTTAAATAGATTGAGTGCCTTAAGTCTATCATCATAACTTTAACCTTTCATACCAGGTATCAGTTTAGTTGCCCTTCTTTGAACTTTTTCAAAAGCTTCTATATCTTTCTCGTAGTGCGGTGCCCAGAACTGCACACAGAATTCTAAGTGAGGTCTGACAAAGGCATTATATAACATGAATATAAACTCTGTCACACGCCACGTGACAATTCCTGGACTGGAGCAGAGCAGCTGATGGTAAAAACTGGCAGAGGAGTGGGGTTTTGCCGGTCTACAGACCGGATCTTGATTTTTTTCCGCCTCTCTCCCAGACCCGGGAGAGAGAAACAGCAGGAGAGCAGGTTAAAATAAAACAAACACAAAGTCTTCACCCTACTTGCCACAAAGCTTTCAGGCAAAAACAATTAACTAAAATAACAAACTAAAATAAACACCAAATGAAAGCCCACCTCCTCTGAGGGGGAATCCCCTTTCGGAAAATACACAACGAACACAGACAATCAGCGGCTTTCCACACCGCCTTCATACATCCACATTTAACACACATCAACACTTACAGGACAGGGTAGAACTCTACGCACTGTCCCAACACACATCTCAACAAGACACCGCACCTCCTCAGACCGGAGTTCCCCTAGAACCTCCCCAGGCACACACATATCCATTGACTTTTCAAGTGCTTCCCAAACCCATGCACACAGAAACACTCAAACTTTTCAGTACGAGTTCTCTTTTGGCCCAAACACACAGAGACCCTCGCCACTCCTCACAGTGAGAGTTCTCTGGCAACCAGCCCCGAGACACTCCACTCTTTCAGTGAGAGTTCTCGGGCCGTTGTCCAGAAACGCTCTCGACTGCCAGTTCTCTTCCAATCACAACGAGGGCGAGAGGCGGACCTTATTTCAGGCTGCCCTCTCACTCTTTCACAATCACACCGAGGGAGAGAGGCGGACACTCTTAGTGCGCCCTCTCTCTCTCTCTTTCCCACACACACAGGAAGCACTCAGTCACTTTCGACAAACGCACACAGACCTCAACATAGATTCCATACAGACTCCGCCTCCCAGAAGCTTGGATTACAGACGCACGCCACCATGCCCAACAGAGTCACATCAAACACCAACACTCACAAACAACACGCCCACATGAACGCCCACCAACAAGTCTACAATACACACATAAATGACAAGATGAATGCTTCTCCAGACACACATGAATAAAAAGATGAAGATTAACTGTCTTGATACACACACATGAATGACAAGACATAGACTAACTGATCCCCACCTGCTCCTAAATAGGCTTACTTTCTGCTTGGCTCAGGTGGAACTCGTGAGGCAATCACCTGTCTATCACTCACACATCCAATCACAATCACTAAACAATTGACAATTCACATCTACTCACATTCTCACACACAACCTGGTAAGTGAATAATCGCTTACCAATCAACACCAATTAGCACAAATTAAATAATAATTAAATCAATTATGGCCTTTGGAGCAACCTTCTGGGCAACAGTTCACACTCTCACACTCTCACACCCTGCGAGAGTACCAAACCTGCCCCCGGAAAGTCTCACTGCTCCGAGACTGACACCCTCCACAACCTCCTTTGATTTATACTCAATACTTTTTGCTATGTATCCCAGCATCCCGTTGGATTTTTTCACAGCTGTAGCACACTGCTTTGATGCAGATAGGCTTTGATCAACTACAAAGTATTTTTCATATTGAACACCTACTAACTTTTCTCCTCCCATGAAATACTCCTGTCTAATGTTTTTATTTCCCACATGCATAACTTTACATTTAGCAATATTGAATGTCATCTGCCATGTATCTGCCCATTCTTGGATCTTGTTGAAATCATCTTGGATTATTTTAGTTCATTCCAAACTGTTTGCCAAACCCCCAAGTTTAGTATCATCTGCAAATTTAACTATTTTGCTGCTAACGTGCATATCAAGATCATTTATGTAAATAAGGAAGAGCAGAGGTCCCAGCACCAATCCCTGCAGGACATCACTGCCCACAGCACCGAGGTCAGATACGGCCCCACCTACTGTTACTCTTTGTATTCACCCTTGCAGCCAATTATGAACCCACTCGGAAACTACTCCTGCAATTCCTACTGAATTCATTTTAGCAATGAGCCTCTCATGTGGTACCTTGTCAAATGCTTTCTGAAAGTCCAAATATATAATATCATAAGCCTGGTTCAGGTCAACACACTTTGTAGCCTCTTCAAAAAAGTCCAGGAGGTTTGTTAGGCATGACCTCCCTTTGAGAAAACCATGTTGGCTCTCCAGAATGATTTCAACTTATCCCTAATAATACATTCCAGCACATTTTACATGCGATGCAAGTTAAACTGACAGGCCTATTGTTCTCTGGGTCAGTACGGTCCCCCTTCTTATATATTGGAATTATACTACCCTGCTTCCAGTCATCTGGTATTTCTCCAGTGATTATGGATTGCATAAAAATATCTGTCAATGGTTTATATATAATTTCCCCAAGTTCTTTGAGTACTCTGGGATATATGCTATCAGAGCCTGCTGCCTTATTTGTCATTTTTGTAGTACTTCTACATCCCTTATCTCAAAGTCCTCCAAAACATTCTGTACCTTGGCTATACATTTAGGCATATTTATAACCTCTTCTCTAGTAAAGCTCTCAACAAAGTAACTGTTTGGTGTGTTAGCAATATCCTTATTATTATAAACCAAAGTTCCTTCCTTATTCTGAATGCATTTAACCTCATCCTTAACTTTCCTTTTTCTACTACAATATTGAAAAAACGTGTTAGGATTACTTTTTTCATTTTGGGAAATTGTAATTTCAAACCTCCTTTTAGCTGATCTTATTTCCTTTTTAGCCTTAGCCCGCATATTACAATAATCAAACTTGTTTCTCTCTGAGTTATCCTTTTTATATACTCTGTACAGTCGCTTCTTTTGCCTCAAAATCTCCCATAAAGATTTAGTCATCCACTGCGGAGACTGTTTTTTCATCCTATTTTTCCATACCTTTGGGATGAATTTCCACTTTACATCCACAATAACCCTTTTCAATATAGTCCATTTTTCATTCACAGCTCTGCAATCTAGAGGTTTTACCCAATCTATATTACTTAAATTCTCTCTCATTTTATTAAAGTCAGCTCGTCTGAAATTAAAAATTCTAGAGTTAGAGGAGGCTGTCTTAACTAGCAAATAACAAAAAAATAACTGCACTGTGGTGCGGGGGCAGAGCCAGCGGGCTACTATGTTCTGCCCTTCTACTACCACCCCTTGGTACGCCTCCGGGCACCTGCCACTATATGTATATATATATATATATATATATATATCAGTGGCGGGCCGTGCATTTCACACCTAGGCCTTCAGTAGTGCTCCGTCTGAATCAATCCACCCCTCAATAACTATTTTATGGCTATAAAAGCCATCTTATTGTTATGTTTTGAGTGTCTGTTCGGTTTGTTTTTGCACTTTGTTTATTTAGCTATCTTTCTTCAGTCATGTTTCATTCTCGTTCTGTCATGCACTTCGGGAAATTCTATGTTTCGGTTTTTCCGTTTTCGTTTCTAATCTCGTTTTACTTCCTTCTTACTTTCTAATTACACTTTGTATATATTAGTTAGATGTATATAGTACTAACCAACTAATCTACTAACATTAGGGATTTAGATTAAGTTACTAACACTACTAATCACTAATTATCTCATGCTTCTAACTATCGCTGTCATTCTCTCTCGTCCTATCTCTGTACGCTTCTCACGTTCCGCTTTATTCGCACGCAGATTTCTTTATGCGTTCCTCCTCCTCCCTAAAAAAATGAAACATAGAATTTCCCGAAGTGCATGACAAGACAAGGAGAGGAACTCGAACAGGAACAATGACAGACGTGGAACAGAACAAGAATGAAACATGACTGAAGAAAGATAAATAAACAAAGTGCAAAAACAAACCGAACAGACACCCGTTGCCGTTGCATCGAAGACAGATAACTCGTGTATCCAGAATAAATGCCTTTACTGAAGAAACAAACCCGGGGTGCTACAGCTGCGACACACATAAAAAATCATCAATAATAACCTCATAAAATTGCAATATTATTTAGGAAAATAGCAACATTTTACTCACCAAACATCCTTATTATTTGTACACAAAATCCATCCCCCTTTCTTTCCTCAAAAAGAGTTAAATTACTCTGTCGTACAGATTATCCGTGTGTTTCAGTTACATCAAGAAGTCCTTTTCTATCGCCATCGAAGCTAATGCTGAAAGTCGAGCCTGCCCTGTCGTATTTCTGGCATAAGTTTTAATTCGCTTTAGGGCTGAAAATGTCCGCTCAAATGTCTGAATCACAGACTGATGTTAATTATATTTTGTCCATGAATACTTATTAAATAATTCCAAATGGTCTGTTCGCTTCCTTTCATAGCTGTTCCCCTGGTTTGCGCTGCATCCAGACGTGTATTTTCATATTAAAGCATTTAACCAATCACATTACATCATAGTCAGACACTCTCTGACTATCCAATCAAAAAAGGTGTGAATACGCTGACGTTACCTAGGCCTTCTAGAAGGCCTTCGTGTCAACTCAAAATCTGATTGGTTGAAGCAACAGTTTGATCAACACTTATTTTATGCTACAGGGCCTGCAGAACTGATTGTGAAGGCCTCCAGGCAGATTTATTTGACCCTGGCAACAAATGATGGCTGAAATGTGATTGGTTAAATGCTTTAATATGAAAATACACGTCTGGAAGCAGCGCAACCAGAAAAGCTATGAAAGGAAGCGGACAGACCATTTGGAATTATTTAATAAGTATTCATGGAAAAAATATAATTAATATCAGTCTGTGATTCAGATATTTTTTAGGCCAGCAGAGAAGGCCTTGCAGGCCCTGACGGCCCACCACTGATATATATATATATGTGTGTGTGTGTGTGTATATATATATATATAAGCGGAATTAATGAGATAAAGGCCGTCCACCCAGGAAAGAGAGAGAGAGAGCGTGAGAAGCCACGCCTGTACCGCAAAGCAGTGTGTGGGCATGCCCCCTGGGTAACAAGGACAGCCTACCCTGCCCTGCCCTGCCCTGCTGCGGGAGCTTGGCTTTAGAGGCCGTGACCGCAAACAGGAGATTGACAGCTGATTTTTGACTATTTGTAAGGTGCGATAAGATGCTTTGGTGTTCCATATAAGTCCACTCGTTCTACAGTGGTGTTTCACCAAATGGGGAAATGAGTTAAGAGTTGTCAGAAGGCATGTGGAGAGCTGAACTGATCTGAGCTGAATTAATGGAGCACAGAGGCAAATAAGTGTTTCATAGAGGCTTATCAAAACTTAACAGTAAGCTCGTTCGTGAATAAACAAGGTGTTACCCAATTAAGATAAGTGTGAATTTCACTTACAGAGATGAACCTGGTATTTGCTTTCCATGTTCCGAATGATGCTGGATGCTGTTGATTAGATTGGCTGCGTTCTGGTGTGCATAAACTTCTTCTATGCCCTTGGAATCATCAGTGCGGGTTTCCCTTGAGAGCCACAAGCTGTGGCCAATACAGCATGGAGCCAGAAGAACTGATGACAATGCAAGAGTTGGGGACAGGCTTGGGATAAATATTAGCGACATCACCAGTGTTACGATCAAGAGTCTACAGCGGCCTGACATAGTCGGCCTCTTCATGCCAGGGGTAGGGTGGGTTAATTTGGCCAGGGTTCCTAAGGCTATCGCTCAATTCGTTTCTCCTAACAGCATGGCAGATGCCCACAGCCTACCATTTGCCATCAGTGAGAGATATGCTGATTGGCATTAGATCCCTCCTGTTGTAGTGTGTGTGGCCTGTAGGGTGTAAAACAGTCAGTGGCTCTCCTGTAGTACTGTGTGTGGCCTGTAGGGTGTACAATAGTCAGTGGCTTTCCTGTAGTACTAGGTTTGACCTGTAGGATGTCAAATAGTCACTGGCTCTCCTGTAATACTGTTTGTGTCCTGTAGGGTGTAAAATAGCCACTGGCTCTCCTGTAGTACTGTGTGTGGCCTGTAGGGTGTAAAATAGTCACTGACTCTCCTGTAGTGCTGCATGTGGCCTGTAGGGTGTAAAATAGTCACTGGCTCAGAGGGAATCAGAGTAATTTATGCACTTCAGTTACAGTGCTCCTGGTGTGCAGATGGCATAGCATTAAGTCAGGAGGCACAAGTGGAATATCCAAATAAAAAGTGGGGGGTGCTGATGCAAGGGCATACATCTGCTAGAGGAAGGATTTGGATAAAAGGGTCTGCTAAATGGCATATATTAATAAGGAAGGAACAGTATAGCATTTAACACTTACTTAATGAGCTGACAGAAAAAACCTGTTTGATTCTTTGCCGTCTAAAAAAAATACACTCTGTGGGTTTCATCTATGGGGTTTCTTAGACAATGACCAGTTCTATTGTGATTATTAAGGACGAGGCAGGATTTATTCTGTTTCCAAACCCCAGTGTGTTTCCTTTCAATCGGTCTGTGACAGAGCCAAAGTTCTCCCCCTGATTGGGGTGTAAATGATAATTAATCATTTGGGCTGTGAGTGGGGGAAGGGGGGGGGCAGACATTTAGTCCACTCTGAGTGGGTCCCCTAGGTTTCTCACAGCAGTGTCGTGTTACTGGTCTCCAGAGTTTTCTTTGGTCACACTGTGATCTGAGAACTCTTTCTCGGGTGCAGGAGGTAAGCATGAACAGACCTGATTCTTCACTACTGCCATGGCAGCTTCCATAGCAACCATTGTGTAACCAGCGGTCTGGATACACGCTTAGCATTCATCATCGACTCGTATTCATCATATACACAAGACATGGCATTGAAGACTGTGCGGAGGAGAATAGCCATTCTTACAGTGTGGAACCTGTTATAGTGCTCCTGGATTGGGTGATGAGCTTACATGAAGATGGAAACATGGTTTAAATCCATTAATTTCACATAAAAACAAAGGGTGGGCCATGTACATCGTCTATACCCGGTATAGCAATACCATTTTACACGCAATACTGTCAAGTTTATTGTTCTCTTTTGGTGCAAAGAGTACTCCTTTCAAAATCACACTTGACACTTGAAAAATGTAACACTGAATAATTAAAACATCATGACAAATAATATTGAAAAGGCAAAGTATGGTTGAGCATTTCAAGCGGTTGCCATTAGTACAAGTATGCTTTACTTGTTTGATTCATGCCCATGGACACCTGATGACATGGTTTATGGAATTCTAGAGGATCAAAGACTTAGCCAGAGACTTGACCAAAGACTAGGACAGTCTGACGCCATAATAAAGACACCATCCAAGATATCATCCATCCTGTTACCACTTTAGTCCAAGGCCTGTCCTTTCAACCCTGTAAAGTGCAGTAAAAGCCAGGCCCTTAACGTGAGAATCATAAATATTTACATCCAGATAATCATTGGGACATTGAGAGTAGAACCTTGCTAAACCAAGGTCCTGACTCACTCTGGTCATTAACGATCCCGTGGCACTTATCGTAAAGTGTAGGGGGGTCCTGGTGTTGTTCTGGCCAAAATCCCAACCTAGCTCTTTCAATATGGCCACCTGCTCATCCCCAAATGCATAATTCACTCCATCTCTACCTCAGCTGATGTACAGAGCTCTGTCACTGTCACCTCCATCCCACCCTTCACCATGTCATCTTGAAAATCATTATAGAAATGCAATACATAAGTAGTACTTTAAAACATTCACCCATCTGATTAAAAAAATAGATCAACACAGGCTATTAGAAGATAGGAACAGGGTCTGAGAAGGATTTCATCTTTGGCCTCAGGAAAACTCTACCGCTGTGATGTATTATTGAGGAACAGGTTGATTTGAGAGTGAAAGTGAAGTCTACTCCGGTCATGAAACTCCTGATTTAAAGGGAAAGGTTTTAGTTTGTGGTTCAGTGTCCACTGATGAACTCTTCTGCTGTACGTCTGGTCCTCCTGGATGGGAATAACTTCCAGGTTCGGGGGTTTCCCTCATACACTGTATCTGCAGGAGCAAAATCCATTCACAATCCATCCATCCAATCCAATCCAATCCACGCCTGGACTACTGCGACCCCCTGACGGCTTGCCTTCTGGCCCCGCACCATCAAGCCACTACAACTAATCCAGAACGAGGCCGCAAAACTGCTGTTCAAACTTCCAAAATCCTCACACATCACTCCACTCCTCCACTCTTCACTGGCTCCCGGTTGCATTCAATTAAAGTCATTGGTGCTGGCGTACCAGGCCACGTGGGGTACTGTTCCCTCCTACCTTCAGTCACTGATCACATCCTACACCCCATCCAGATCTCTCCGATCGGCCTCCTCTGGCCTGCTGGCTGTCCTGTTTCTCCATACACCTGCTACCTACTCCTTTTAGCTCCGCCTTCTCTTCCTTATATGGTGGAATGACCTTCCCCACTTGGTCAGGACGGCAGAATCTCTAGCTATCTTCAACAAAAAAACTGAAAGCTAAGCCTCTAGATTTTCAGACTTTACCTCAATTTATAAAAATAAATAAATACATGGATGAATAATAACTTTTCTCTTCCCTTTGTATGACAGGCTTTGTGGCACAAATTTGATTATTTATCGATTATTCAATTATTTAAAATATTTTGTTTTTGCTCATGATTAGAGTACTCTATATAAAACATGATCTTCTGAAGCTGAAAAGAGAACATTTTGAATTTCTGGACTATCCAAAATGAGCTAGACTAACTGAATGTAATGGAATAAAAGCACATTTATTTTGTACAGTTGTGGAACTTTCTTTGTGGCTTATATTCATGCACAGTAATGCATTAAACCATAACTAAAAATATTGAACATGACAGACATATATTAAATATTTCCAATATTTATACTGTGTGCAATACCCCTAGGTTCCCATACCTGGTCCTGGAGTGCCACAGGGTGTGCTGGTTTTTGATGTTATCCAGAACATTGAAGCAATTGATTACACAATAATAACCTTACCTGGTTTCTTGGGTCTGAATTGGTTGCTGATTTAAGGTGAAACCCAAAGATAGCGGCTCTATGGCATATGTGGCTCTACATTATACATTATAAAGATTTGGGCTGGGCCTAGGGGGTTTCTTCAAATAGGGGAAAATCGTAATCCCTTCTATATTTATATTTGTTTCCCCCACATTTGGAATCAAGTCTACGTTATTGCTCATAATCATTCACATATCCAATACCAAATTGTCACACATTTACATTTGACATTTTAGGCATTTAGCAGATGTTCTTATCCAGAGTGCATTTATACATGGTAAGATTAAACATGGTTAGTGCAAGAGATCAGTGTAGTAACTCACTCAGTGTGTAATAGACATCATTGTTGGCAGTTGCACACCGTAGGCTACCTGTGTTATGACGAACAGGAACGAACCCAAACGCAGACACGGAAGGTTAGGATGGAGAGTGAAAATTTAATTATAATAATGATACAAGCGATGACAGAGGTAGTAGAGACGATGGGCTGGATTCTGGAGGGGATGCACAGGAGGACAGACAGGAGGGAACCGGGGAGGCAGCTAAGCGTGCAGGCAGGCGGGGCTGGCAGGACGAACAGAGCTGGCGGACGGAGGAGTAATGGACCTGAACACGAGGGGAAAACGACAAGAACACGGGTAAACATACAAAACACGCAACACGGAGAGAACAGTAAACACAGCGTAGGAAAACAAGTAACAGGAGTCAGCTTCTACCAGGTAGAGGAAACAACGATCTGACAAAGAGTGACTGGAAAACCGGGGTAGATATACTGCAGGGCTGATGGAAATGATGGGAAGCAGGTGTGCCGGAATGGATGACGGAATTGGCAACAGGTGAACATGATGGGGAGTAATGAGGGAATGATAATAGAATAATTGAAAATAATAAAACAATTAACACAACAATCACAAGGGAGGAACAAGACAATGGAAAAAACCGAGACAGGAACATCGGGAATATGACAACCTGTAACACAGGGAAAGAAAAGTTACTAATTTTTGTTTCTATTTTTTTTTAATTAAACATGTAGACAGTGATGATGGCAGTTTATTAGTGTATAGAGTCAGTGGTAGTGGAGTCTAAACACACTCCACCTGTATAGCTAATGCCCTGCTGACCGTCATTTAAGCCTGGTGGTGTGAAACTGGCCGGTATGAAACCCTTTCCATATAAACTGACCTCCTCTATTATGCACTTCGCTTATGAATCCATGTATTCTTTCTGCATATTGCAATGCCACTTTCTGGCACTTTTGATACAATGGGCACATTGAGGCTCGCTGGACGTGTGTTCGGCGCTGCGTGGGAGTGAATGTGAAAGGGCGGCATGGCTGCACGATGAGGGAACTCCTGGACCACAGGCAACAATTCGGGGAAACCGGCGGCTACAATAACGCCGGTCACCCTAGCGCGGTGTTTTTCTATGGAAAACATCCAAATGTAGCACTTCAGAGGTAAAGATAACTTGAGGAGAAGACTACGGGGTTCGTTTCAAACTAAGGTCCTCGGAGGCTTTTTTTTTGCGTAGCCTACGAGTGCCCGCGAACAAAGCCTGATGCTGAGAGTGGACAGCAGAAATGTGATGAATTGGAGGCTTTTGGTGCCATTTGACATGCCAGTGTGAACAGACTGAATGTGTACAGAGCACGGCCCTGGCAGCGTACACAGAGGGGAAAGAAAGAAAAGTGGTTCCGGCAGTGCCGAGAGAGAAAAATAAGAAGTAGAAGAAAAAAAACTGTGCAGAAATTATGTTTCCACGGTCTCTACTGTACGCAACTGACCGGAACGGAGCCTAGAACTATCCAAGCGGTTTCCATGACGACGAAGAGCAAACTAAATTCCGGTGCGTCTCACGGCCCTGCCACTCAACTGCTAGGTCGCAAGCTGAAGAGAGACCATTTATTCTCTCCTCAGATTGCGACCAAGCGTTTCAATGTCTCTATTTGCAAAGACAACATTGCAAATAAAGACCGCAAAGTCTTTAAATTGGAATTAAATTGTTAAACTGGTGTGATAAATACAGTTTGAATAAGATGTAGGCTACTGTAACCAATGTCACTTGGGATAAAAGCGTATCCTACATATCTTTGCCAAATTACTTTGCATGGTGTGCAAGAGCGCATAGTTTCGGAATTTATCGTTAACATCAATGATGAAGATGAAAACGATCGAATCTGCAATGATCTGATGCAATCTGTCCTGTCACATTACTTACAGGCCTACTTCATGCTGTGGTGTCAGACATGGCGATTGAAAAAACAAAACAGTGTAAAAAATAAGCAATAGGCTATGTATACATATGTATGTCCTTTCATAAACTACAAGCACATTTCATTCCTTGTGGTTTATGAAAGGACATACATCTGCCATATATTTTTCAATATTCATACGTAGACATACAGGCATCTGGAGTGGCTCAGAGTCCAGTAGCTTACACGACAGTAGTTCGAGCCTGGCTAATGTCATGAGCTGACCAGGAGTCATGAAGGAGATCTATGGCTTTGGCCAGGCAGGGTAGGGTCAACTGAAGTCAGGAGTCTCAGAAGTCTACAGCAGGGGCGTCCAGTCCCATCTAAGAAATGCCATTGTGGGTGCAGGTTTTTGTTCGAACCCAGTACTAAAACACCTGGTTCAACTAACCATGGCCTTGATTGAGGACTATCATTTGTTGATTAGTTGAATCGGGTGCTTTAGTATTGGGCTCAAAAGCCTACACCCACACCATGCGCCACTCCACCATCTACTAACTCTACTGTAGTACATAGCTGTACGGTGATGTGTGTCACTACATTACTCCTTGACTGGTGCATTGGAGTTAGTGCATGCGAACAGCTACCGTCTTCCTTGTGTGGGTGTATGTGGCAAAGCAGTGACGGGAGAGGATAGCACATCAGGGAATTCCGAAAAATGGGTCGGAGGGGGAATGGTCCATACGGAATTACCGTGAAGCATCACCGAAATCATGCCAAACTCCGTCATCTGGCCCACTTTCACAGCAGGCGACACGCTGTTGTTCTTACAGTCTGGATATAATCAGCCTCTCTCGATTGGAAATGTAACAGTCTGAGAGTTCAGTCAGATGTGGGTGTGCAAGGGGGAGGCGGTTTTTGGCCGATGCGCGCGCTTGTCAGAAGGTGGGTGAGAGACCAGCAGACAGGGAGGAGCTCCCCCCCTGCGCTGAGGGAACACATCAGACATTCCCTTTAATCCGGGCATCGGGCGCCTGAGCCGCTAACCTAGAAACGCGTGGCGCGCTTTGATTAAGACGCCGTCGCGTTCGGAGGTTTCTGTCTCCAAGCTGCCGGTGGGAAGCGGAACCTCGCGGTGCGTGTTTTCCGCGATCCACCGCCGCTGTGGAAACTCCGACGCCAATCTGGGGAATAAAATTGTAAACTGAGAGAAAATGTTGATTAAATTATTATGAAGCATATTAATCATTCATTAATTAATAATGCAATTCAATTGTTTGCAAGCCTAACCTTGAGGAATTCTTCCAGGAAACGTTTCGAAGGGATGCATCGATCTGTAAAGAGGCTGGAGCTAAGTGCTGTCCGTAGTGTTGCGCAGTTGGTTCTCTGATGCCTTTCACTGAGAAATTTAGCTTAATGCTCTGTATTGCCCTGTCAGCCTTATTCCTGTCAAAGCCAATAGTGATTCTGGGAAACTGGGTCCCACTGCGTGGATTATAAAAGACAACACCTTGGTCTGACATAACCAAACCTGCTTATGCGTTTCAGGTAATGAATCAGATGTTAAAAAAAATCGGTGTGTAATGAATTACAAAAATATCCAATATAGAAAGCTCTTTTGCTTTAACGCTGCTTTAAATCACTCAGACAACACTCAAACACACCCCTGTTATGAAACACAACAACGGAGAGCGCTGTCTGTAAATTGATCATAAATTGCATGGGCTACATTAACCAAACAGGCTATATCCGGCCCGGATGGAATATGGAAACTTAACCCCGGGCGAAAGCCTTTATTCGCTGTGGAGACGACCCGTCTGGTACCCAGGACGTACATTAAACGGGATATGTTAGCGTAAACATCCTCAGACCATCGATCAGGTCAGTTAAGAGGAGCGGTTTCTTCAAAGCCCTCAGTCTGTGGCCTCCATCCTGGTTGCAGAATCAACCGTTCCTATGAGGCTCCACGTGTCTGAATACATCTCCAATCGGTAGAGGCAGGCGGAGAGAAGTGTGAAGCTAGCGACAACAAGAAATCGACTTCCGTTTACCCCAAACAATGGTGGAAAAAATTCAAAATAAAAGCAGGAATGAGTTCTTTATGATCTCCACCCCGTTTGGAGGTACCTAGTGGAGTGGTCGTTCCCCTGTACACGCTCTTAGAAGTAGACCAGAGTGGTGGCTGAGGCTTGGACGGACTGCCACAGCTTGTTCTAGAACATGGAGTGGCTGGTGGGCTGCAGTTTCTGTGGAAAGGTCAGGGCTATTCAACTGGCAAACCCACGGGTCAAATAAAAAACGGACTATGTCCAGACCTGCTTCTGCGCAGTGTCAGCATACCTTCCACTAGCGACCGAATGATAAGTGATAGCTATGGATATTTTAGGAAGCCATCTATCTTGTTTACATCCATGTACAATGCTTCATCATACACAGGTTTATAAATAGTCTGTGAGAAAAACCGTGACGTAGGCCCTCCCTCAGTGGTGTTCCTCTTCTCACTGCTGCCATCTAGTGGGATAACAGCATGCAACATAATTTGTTCAACCTTATTTGAGCTGTAGAGTAGTTTCCTGGAGTTCAGCTTAATGGCATTTTAAGGCATCTGGGATTTTTTTCTTTTTCTTTTTCATTTTATTTCATTTCATTTTTCCCTCTGGAAAACATCCACTGTGAAGCACTGTGTGGCATCCTGTAAAAATACAGAGCGATTGATGTTAAAATGTTGTATGGGAGACCGGGGTTGGTTGGCTCAGGGGTTGGTTGGCACACAGTTAATCTCCAGCCCCCTATAGGGTGCTGTTACAAAAATGTAACATTAAAATGTTTGTCCTCTTTACCTGCACTCATTTATTCTGTCAAAAACATCTGAAGGTCACTAAGTTTTGAGGTGAGGACAACTTTTACATTTTGTATGGTCAAAAGTACAAAATGGTCCCCCCACTAAATATATTATAAAACTGTGTTAGATAGAGATATTGACATTATATTATTTTTAGTTAATAGAGATAGGAATCAGTTCAATTTTGATAGAAGATTTGAAAGGTTGTGATGAGTCATGCTAGCTAGCTGACATCATATTAGCACAGAGATGTGTCCTAATGAGAGTGGGGTTGGTTGGCACACTGACTTTGGGGTTGGTTGGCACATGTGTCAATGGTGTGCCTGGACCAAGTGGTCTCTCTGCTGGCACTGGGAGAGGTCTCCCCACCCCACAGGAGCTGCAGCCTTTCCCTAAGGGCCTAGGAAGGTTGGTGGTGCTGTCAGGAGGAAAACCGCCATCCTGACAGACAAACCAGTCAAAAGAGATCTAGAGGAGCAAAAGGCTAACACTAAAAAGAGGCTCTTTGTAGAATTTGTTCTGAATTTTGTAGTTTGTGGTTATAGTTGTGCTGCTGTGCTAATGTTACATGGTGCACCTTTTAAATTATTAAGTTTATAATTGTTACAAAATTATTCAGTGTTTTCTTATTTTTTATTTGTTGTTCTTATAAAGTCCAAAGACATAATTAATGAAACATTATTAGTGAACTGATAAAAAAAAAAAAAAAAATTGGTTAAAAAATGGGCAGATATTATATTGAATGTTTACATTTTCTGGTTCTGGTTCAAATTGTTTATATTTGTTGCTTCATTCTTTGTACTGATAGCATTTTAACATTGTGCCAACCAACCCCAAAGCGTGTGCCAACCAACCCCGTGTTGGGGCTGGTTGGCACAAGTGCACAACATGACTTTAATCACGAATCACGTAATTGAAGAAAACATTTGTTGACATTGAAATATATGTATTTATAGCTGAGACCTTAACCTTTAATTTGCCACTAGTTCGAATATCCTCACATAAAATATGCCAGAGAAATACGGCAGAGTGTGAAAAGTGTGCCAACCAACCCCGGTCTCCCCTAGATGTGACGGTGTTGGTTCTGCCCGCAGCGAGTTTCGAACCGAGGGGATCTCCGACGCGACAAGAAAGCGATTAAGCTTGCCGAGCCAAAGACTCAAGTCCCTAACTCCGGGAACTAATCGCACTCTTATCCACGTAACTCTGCAGCGGCCTCATGTGAGCCCATCCGTTACATATACAGTACATAATGAAAAACGGAAGGAGATAAAAATCTGCCTCTATTGACTGCGGCCAATAATAATGCTTTAATATCCAAGCAATACCAGTAGTGGCGAACTGAACGCTGTTGGATTCGAGCTGTATACATTTGGGAAATGCACTGATATGGCTTGTCAGTGGTCAACACAGCTCTAAGATATAAAACCATCTTTAAAAAATAAAGGCATGATGGCTCAAATATTTTACTTCTAAAATATTTCAGTAGCTCTGCACTGACTTTAGTTCTTCGCCTCCTGTGTATATGGAATAAATTACGAAAATGTCGTATTTCTTAGAACTCCAGCAGATTATGTTTTTTAGGCTGTACCTGTTGCTGCTGCTAATTGTTTCAATACATCATTTATGACCTTCCGTTCCAAAGAAGTCCTGCATCAGCAGAGTGGTGTCTTTACTGGATTAGATCAGAGAGCTCAGGAAGTGGAGTGGGCTGGGTCCCTATCATTTTTTTAATCATTGGACTGAGAGAGTGGAGTAGCCGCACATTTATGAAGGGAAGCTCAGCACAAGGTTACCAGGAAATAGTCAGATTCCTGGTTGTCATATTCCTGGGGAAAAAAGGTTTCCCGTTCAACTCTTTGTCAGAGGAGTCACCATGTCTCTTGCATTCCATTAGTGAGACCGTGGAACATTTCATTTACTCTCTGTGCAGTTCCACCACAGCATAAACGGGAAATGATTTTAACCGATTTATTACCACTTGCCCAACTATATTCATAGGCCCGTCTCAACACTCCAACACCATCCATCAATTCAGTCGAGTGCGGACGAGCACACGCTCTTCTCCGAAGCTCATTCTGTCATCTGCCGACTGACTCCTAGAGCGGGGGTATTGGGTGTGCTGGTATTCTTTTGTTACTCAGTACTTAGTGGATAAACTAAAGCAGTTGATTGCACAGTTAACTAACCTCACCTGGTTTCTTTGGTCTGAACCGGAGGATGATTTTTAGGTGAAAACGAAAAGCACCAGAAACCAGCACACCCTGTGAGCCTCCAGGATAAGGGCCGAAGAACCCTGTTCCATTTTTTTCCCCAGATTTTCCCCCTTTCTCTCCCAATTTAGTACCCAATTACACCCTCTATTTCTTTCAATTTACCCTCCCCCACGAGCCGGCCGCTGGTCCTCTGAGTCAAGCCAGTGTTTCCGTACAGGGACCCCTTTCGCGCTTCTTGGCGAGCTCACCCTCCCCCCTCCCTTTGAGGCGGTCAGCCAATTCCCGCCCCCCAACGGGGCTCTTGGCCAGAGCCGGACTAGCGCAGATGGGTCTCGAACCGCGGCTGCAGTGGAGCCATATAATTTATCTGGGCTGGTCAGAGGAGACATTTCATTTTTTCATTTAACCTTTATTTAGCCTCGAAGATCAGCTGAGGTGCGAACCTCATTTACAGTGATGTCGAGTACATTAAAATCATTCCAGAAACAATTCCTATAAAAAAAATTTTTTAAAAATACTATAATAAATATAAGATAAAAGATACAACATAAAATTCAGATAAAACAAGTACATACAGAAGTAAAATGATTTAGAAGTAATACTTTAAAATGACTAAGGGGAACTAAAGAATCCAGTTTAAAAGACATTTGGAGAGAGTTCCAGGCATCAGAAGCATAAAACGAAAACGCAGATTTACCCAGCTCAGTCCGAACTGTTGGGATGTCTAATGAAAGCCAGTCACAGGACCGAGTGTGATAATGGCCGGAGAACAGGACAAGCATTGAGGTAATATAAGATGGAAGTTTGCCTAGAAGGGCCTTATAGATGAAAATATACATATGCTTGTCCCGTCTCTGAGAGAGGGAAGACCATCCAACATTAGCATACAGAATACAATGATGAGTCCTATAGGGATCTCCAGTAATAAACCTGATGGCAGAATGGTAAACAGCATCCAGAGACTTAAGAGTGGAAGCAGAGGCTTGCCTATAGATCACATCACCATACTCTAATACAGACATGAAAACAGCTTCAACAACTCTTTTTCTACAAAGCAAAGGAAAACTAGATTTATTTATTTATTGCCTAAGTTTATTGACAAGCTTATCTATGTGGGTCCTAAAAGTGAGTTTCTCATCAATCCAAATACCGAGATATTTATAGACTGAGACTCTCTCAATGAGAGATCCATGATAAGTAAAAATACGGAGGTCTGAGCTACTATTAGCTCTAGCCCTGGAGAACAACATAAACTTCGTTTTCTGAGCATTAAGAACAAGTTTAAGATCAGTGAATGCAGTTTGGAGAGTATCAAAAGATAATTGCACATTTTTACAGCTAAATCAGCAGAATCAGCAATACTATACAATATTGTATCATCCGGCGTACAGATGGATATGACAGTTTGATATAGATGAGAAAATATTGTTAATATAGATTGTGAAAAGAACAGGACCCAAAATTGAACCTTGAGGAACACCCTTAGTAATCGGCAGGAACTCTGAACTAATGGATCCCAAGGTCACCGACTGTTGCCGATCAGAGAGATAGTTCTGGAACCAGGAAAAGGCACCAGAGCTAAAACCAATCTTAGTGAGTATGTCTAAGAGCAAGGGATGATCTACAGTGTCAAATGCCTTGGAGATCCGGACAAAACATTTATTGAGAATGACTCAGTTTCAAAATGAGGGTCCATTTACGGCACTGGTTTATCAGCACCAGGCGCAAAATTCCGTCTCGGACCAGGGACAGAGTTGAACCAGGGTGGGGCGCCGTTACGTGTGGGGCTTGAGGCCATTTTATCTAACTGGACCTCTTTGAATTTTACTTGAAGACCCCTGATCTACAGTGTGGAGTGAGCATTAGGCTCCCAGGGACAGAGTTGAACCAGGGTGGGTACGTGGGGGAGGGTGGGCTCCAGATGTGCTCACCAGATGTGCTCACCGTGTGCGGGGCACTAATCCAGCGCAGGGATTATACCTTATCTGCTAAAACACACGCAATTGCACGCTTATACTCAGAGCTGCACCCAGCGAAGTGGGTGAAAACGCAGATAAACGCATAATACGAGCAAAGCAGCAGCTGCTGAAACCATCCTGCAGCTCCCTTTTCAATACGTGTAAGGATAGAGAGTACTGTGAGTCTGTGGGCTATGCACTGCATATCCTACCAATAAACAAGCCATTACAATGCTCAACAGCTCCACTGTGTGGCGGTCGGTGGTATGTCCATTACGGAGAAATCATGAAATGATCATATAAAAAATGATAAAATCATATCCAAAATGATGAGATGTACAAATAAAATACACTTATACATGTCGTCACATGTGAATACCTGTGAAGTAAATGTGACAACATGTGATCACATGATATACACGTGGCAATATGTTGTGTGTATGTGGACATGTGTATACACATATACATGCGAATCATATGTGAATTGTCCAGAAGAAAAACCTATGTGCAGAATTCATATGATGTTTCTGTGAGTTAACACACAGATAACACTAGCAGGTCATTTTCGGCACAGCGGCCCACCGTCGGCACAGCAGTCCGCCAGCGGACCTTCGAGGCCAGGCAGTCAAGATGAGGAACAGCTGTTAAGAAAAGGGCAAATAGTCTGGCGAATGGTGCTGCCGCTGTAGTGCCGATTTGCAAAACAATGGCGTACCGATAGCTATTGTTGCCAACGGTCCAAAAGGTGCTTGCTTTCTGGGAACTTACTGGAATCATGCCAATGGCACAGTAGACTGGCTGGCTTAGAGCAGGGGCCCTGAAACCAGGCCATGGGGGTACGGAATCAGGCCAGGTCAGTGTTCACGGGTCTGATTGCATAAGCAGGGGGGCAGTGCAGGGACACATCTCTGTCACGCATGGGGAAAGTGTGGCAGAGATCCATACCTGCTCTCACATCACAGATGTAATGGACAGCTCCTGGACTGGTCTGTCTGTGAGATCATTCAGCCTGAGCATGGCCTGGAGGTCAAACAAGCCCTGGAATCTCACATACATACACTCACACACACACACACACACACACACACACTTTTTCTCACACAAATGACAAAAGATCAGTTGGAAAAAGAAATGCATATATACTGTATATATATATATATACACACACACACACACACACACACACACACACACACACACACACCACACACACACACACACACACACACACACACACACACACACACAGATATATACACCAATCAGCCACAACATTAAAACCACTGACAGGTGAAGTGAATAACATTGATCATCTCGTTACAATGGCACAAAGGGGTGGGATATATTAGGCAGCAAGTGAACAGTCACTTCTTGAAGTTGATGTGTTGGAAGCTGGAAAAATGGGCAAGCGTAAGGATCTGAGCGACTTTGACAAGGGCCAAATTGTGATGCCTAGACGACTGGGTCAGAGCATCTCCAAAACGACAGGTCTTGTGGGGTGTTCCTGGTATGCAGTGGTTAGTACCTACCAAAAGTGGTCCAAGGAACGACAACCGGTGAACCGGCGACAGGGTCATGGGCGCCCAAGGCTCATTGATGCGCGTGGGGAGCGAAGGCTAGCCCATCTGGTCCAATCCCACAGAAGAGCTACTGTAGCACAAATTGCTGAAAAAGTTAATGCTGGCTATGATAGAAAGGTGTCAGAACACACAGTGCATCGCAGCTTGCTGCGTATGGGGCTGCGTAGCCGCAGACTGGTCAGAGTGCCCATGCTGACCCCTGTCCACCGCTGAAAGTGCCTACAATGGACACAGAACTGGACCATGGAGCAATGGAAGAAGGTAGGCTGGTCTGATGAATCACGTTTTCTTTTCCATCATGTGGATGGCTGGGTGTGTGTGCGTTGTTTACCTGGGGAAGAGATGGCACCAGGATGCACTATGGGAAGAAGGCAAGCCGGCGGAGGCAGTGTGATGCTCTGGGCAATGTTCTGCTGGGAAACCTTGGGTCCTGGCATTCATGTGGATGTTACTTTGACACGTACCACCTACCTAAACATTGTTGCAGACCAAGTACACCCCTTCATGGCAACGGTATTCCTTGATGGCAGTGGCCTCTTTCAGCAGGATAATGCACCCTGCGACACTGCAAAAATTGTTCAGGAATGGTTTGAGGAACATGACAAAGAGTTCAAGGTGTTGACTTGGCCTCCAAATTCCCCAGATCTCAATCTGATCGAGCATCTCTGGGATGTGCTGGACCAACAAGTCCAATCCATGGAGGCATCACCTTGCAACTTACAGGACTTAAAGGATCTGCTGCTAACGTCTTGGTGCCAGATACCACAGGACACCTTCAGAGGTCTTGTGGAGTCCATGCCTCATCGAGTCAGAGCTGTTTTGGTGGCACAAGACCAACACAATATTAGGCAGGTGGTTTTAATGTTGTGGCTGATCTGTGTTTATATATACAGTACCAGTCAATAGTTTGAGTACATCTGCTGGAAACTAGGTTTCATAATAACCAATTTCATAATTGACAATGTTTTACACTGTATAAATTTCTGTAAATACTTGACAAAAAACACATGTAACAATAAACTAAAGGAACATCAAAGCAATGTTCAAGAAAAATGTAAATGGTCTCTAAATCTTGGATTCCTCAAAATAGCCAAAATAGGCTATTGATAAGCCATTCAGTCAATAAGTTTCAGCAGAAAATCACCCGACATGTCTTCCCAGCTCTCCAAACTTTTGACTGGTACCGTACATACATATATACATAAACACACACACACACATGCAAACATATGTGTATATACTTAGCCTACACACACACACACACACACACACACACACACATATATATATATATATATATATACAGTGCATCCATAAAGTATTCAGACCCCTTCACCTTTTCCACATTTTATTATGTTACAGCCTTATTCTAAAATGGATTAAATTCTTTTTTCCCTCATCAATCTACACACAATACCCCATAATGACAAAGCAAAAACAGGTTCTTAGAAATTTTTGCTAATTTATTAAAAATAAAAAACGGAAATATCACATTTACATAAGTATTCAGACCCTTTGCTATGACACTCGAAATTGAGCTCAGATGCATCCTGTTCCCTTTGATCATCCTTGAGATGTCTCTAGAACTTGATTGTAGTCCACCTGTGGCAAATTAAATTGATTGTACATGCTTTAGAAAGGCACACACCTGTCTATATAGAGTAAAAACCAAGCCATTAAGTCCTAGGAACTCTCTATAGACCTCTGAGATAGAATTGTGTCAAAAAAACATCACTAAAGCATTGAAGGTCTCCAGGAGCACAGTGGGCACCATCATTGTGAAATGGAAGAAGTTTGGAACCACCACGACTCTTCTTAGAGCTGGCCGTCTGGCCAAACTCAGTAACCGGGAAAGAAGGGCCTTGGTCAGGGAGGTGAGTTCCTCTGCAGCGATGGGATAATCTGGCAGAAGGACAACCATCTCTGCAACACTTCTTCAATCAGGCCTTTATGGTAGTGGCTAGACGGAAGCCACTCCTGAGTAAAAGGCATATGACAGCCCACCTGGAGTTTGCCAAATGGCACTTAAAGGAATCTAAGAGCATCAGGAAAAAGATTGAGACACAAATTGAACTTTCTGGCCTGATTGCCAAGCGCTGTAACGTTTAAAGTGATATTTCAGTCCTTTATTTGTAAATAAAATATAATATAACACTGTATATATATGGTCACCCCTTAGTTAGAAGTTTTACCTGTAATTATATTTATTTAGTTTCCCTTAAGATAACCAGGCTTAACTATGTAAATGCTATGCAACTTAGTAAATGTTTTGCCATTTTTTATTTGCGTAATTTAATTAATGTAGCCTGTTGAAACGTATTACGGTACTGGCGCTGAAATAGTTAACTCAAGAACAATAATTTGGAAAATTATCAACACTAGGTGGCAGCAGATACAATTACTATAGTATACTATAAATAATAAACTCCTACCCTGGAGTATTTTTTATTGCAACAGGAAAGTAAAATACCGCAAAGCAGATTGGCATTAGAATTGAATGACCAATTTAGGGAACAGTTCGTTTCTATTTGAAGTACAAATAATGTTTAAATTAAACAGAGTGACGCGTTCTTGCAATAATATCGAAAACTTTTTTAAAAAAGAAGAAAAAAGATTTTTCAAAAGATTTAAAAATCTACATAGGCTAGCATCTAATTCATTCTCAGTTGACATTTTCTCTAGAAGTCAAATAGCAGTGGTAGTCCACGAGTTTTGGACTAAATTCAAAGCAGTCATAACGCGAGGACCAACAGCATCTTCGTTGTACAGTGCTATTTTGGCCTATTTGTCCAGGCCTTGGAAATACAAATTTCAAGGAGTGAGGGATAATTCAGATAAACTCAATTTAATCTAAATATCGTAACGAATGAGTTACAAACCAGATCAAACGAATCAGTGCATATTTCAGTACCACGGAGAGCGCACTGCTGTTAATCAGCACCATAGATCCTTTTACAGTTTTTTCTAAATGTAAACGTCTCTCTGTCTGGTTTAAAAAAACTGCATACATTTTTTTAAATTCGCTAAAAGAGCTTTTGTTTTTTGTATTTTTGTTTGAATTCTGTACACAAAAGGAATTGTGAAAATGGACAAAGGCAAGGCAATCAAGTTTTCTTGATTTGCTTACATGAAGACAACTCGCGTACAAAAGACACACAAAAACAGAATCATACAGGATATTTGATGGAAAAGCTTTGGCAAAGAATGAACCATTAACACAATACTAAAAGCCTCAACTGCCTCTTTAAAACTGCCTTATTTGAAATTTGAAAAAAGAACGACACAATTCAGATAGCTGGTAGCCACTTTTCACAAATGTGTCATGGGTGAAAAAAATATCAATTGAACAGATCACAGCTGCAATCAACATTTTACTTCAGTCTTAGAGACCAGGCTACCAGCCCCCGTCCATCCATAGTCCCATAACGGTTTGACTTTTCAAGAGATAAGTACATTTGACCTAATGCGCTTAGTCGTGTGTATGCAATTCAATAGAACCAAACATTTCCTGCAGTCTGTTGGCACTGACTCCAGCTAAAAGCACAACCTTCTACAGTTAGTTGACACTTCCAGCTAAAGTAGCTACTCAGGGTTTTACAGTCCACAATTTTGTTGTTTTTTTATTTCAAACCGTGTATTCACCCCCAAAAATGACACAACACAATAAGTGACGAACAAATATATATAACAAATATATTGGTCACAAATAGCCAAATCGCCTAATCTTTCATCAAACCTACCTTCTCTGTCACTGGGATTTTCCTCATTTAACAAACATTGCTTAAGGATCTTGACACGCAGTTAAGTGAATATAACTCTAGACGAATCGTTACCTTACGTCGTCTAGCTTTTGTGCATGCATAAACCTAATGTTTAGCCAAATTCATCAGTGCAATATCAATGTTTTAATATTATTTGATGATTCAGCCGTTATTTTTTATCGGAGTTGTCATAGCAATACCTTAGAAGTTATAACAGGGAACTTGGGTCTGCTTTTGTACAAAACAATATTAGGGAACCATTACATATCAATATATCTGGAGTGGAACACATTGTAGGTAATCAATGTTGCAAATTGTTTATTTATGTACCACACACAGCAGCTGGTTATTAGGCAGTATTGGCAGCCCAGCATCAGACTTCCTCTTCAAAGGTTAATAAAACAATGCAAGTCATTTAATTTGTGTAAGATTACATATATTGCATGATCATAAATGTATGAAGTGTAATGTTAAATGAAAGAAACAAATTGAACATTTAAATCCAGGAAAAATCTGCCACTGAAATCACTGCAATCAGTGAGAACCAGTATTCAAATGTTAAAATGGGCAAAATTGGTTTCTTTGAAGATAAATTGTTTGATAATGTGTTTGTGTATTTTGAAAGGGACAGTGTATAATTTTCTACATGAAGACTAGTCCATAAAATGTGTTGTACCAGTCAGCCGATTAGCATTTTTATGCGTCCCTGGGCAAGTTGTAGCAACACTAAAAACCAACATGTAGGCACACGTATAATTTCAAGAGAATTTTTTTACTCTTAAAATATGCAATTTAATGCAATACATTTCTATGAAACCCATGCATACATATTTAATAGTATTTCACATTACCCACTGTTGAAGTGGCATACAATCTTCAGAAATGAATTATTCATTGCAATTTAACTATTGTGCTACGATAACTGTACTACTTTAAATGTTGCCAATTTTCAATATTATTATCCACAATAACTGTCAACTGTAATATGGTCCTCCACTAGAAAAACATGGCAAAAGTAAGCTTCAATATTTTATTAGCAAATTCGTAAAATTGTATTCATTTTCATACATAAGCCAGGACACAAAATCCCAACATTTTGGCAAAAGCCTTTTCCCCATAAAGTGATGTGGATTTGACCAGTACATTTCAGATTTGGCACAGCCAATTTTTCAGTTATCTTGTCAGAAAGCTGCAGAGACACGCCCCTTTGAAATATTGTCTTTCGAAGGATGAATGCGGCCACACGGTCACAAATTATGAATAGCGTAAAGTGCAGCATGTGTGTACAAGACATAAAAAATAAAAAATAAACATTTAAGGAAAATATGACACATTTATTAAACAAACATCTACACACAGCTAAATCCCTAGAGAAAGACGGACGTGAAATACTCCTCCAACGCTTTCTGTTTCTCCTCACAGACTATGTTCTCCTTTTTCAGGCGTGCAATGAGAGTTTCGAGGGAGTTGATTTTGGCGACGGTGTCCTCCTCTCGTTTTTCCAGCTCCGTTATCTTCACGTGGAGGCCGGCGATCTTGTTCCACAGCTGGCCCTTGTCGGCATTCTGCCGTGAGTACGAGTGCTCGTACAGCAGAATGTGCTCCGCGTCACCCGCCTGGCTGTCCGGGCTGTCCGCGGCGCAGTCACCGCCGCTCTCGCTCCGCAGCCCCGCGGTAGCGCTAACCGTCTCTGCCGCGGCCGCGGGTGGCCCGTCGCATGCCGCTTCAGGAGAAGCGGACGTTTCGCCGCACAGAACCGTCACGGTGGAGCCCCCGTCAGAGCCGTGTTGAGACTCGCTCAGCACGCTCACGCAGGATGTTACCAGTATCCTCTCCCCGCCAGGCAGCGGACTTGTCGTCTCCAGGGCTCCCTGGCTCCCTGGCAGGGATGCTGTGGCGTGAGCAGCTTCGCGGGACAACGCAGTCTCAGGGTCCAGGTCTCTTATGAGCAGCACTGTAGGAAACTGGGGCTCACAGACTTTAGTCACGGGTTCTAAGACTTTCTCTGCTGAGACATCCCCATTTTGTCCACAAGTTTCCCTTTTCAGAATCAGGGCCCGCTTCTTGGGGGGTGAAGAGGGTCTGATAGGCTTCACGCCGAGGCCAGATGTCCTTGCCACTGGCTTTACATTCTTCTTACTATGAAGCTTATTTACTTCATCCTATGACAAAAGTAAAAAATAATCATTATAATAGTTATTTCCCTTCCCAAATTTTTCTTCACACTACTGTTATGTAACAAGACATCTGACATTAGTATAAATCCTATGAATTAAATAATCTGTTGTAGAACAATGTAATCTTAAATTGGTCTTAATATGCAAGTACAGCACCTAGAGCTGGTAAGCAACCCAGAGACGATTCTGGTTTTTGTTCCACCTGGACCTCTAACTACATAACTGGATTAATTATTAAGCATAGTGTATGCAGGTGACCCTGTGCTGGAAGTACTCAGTGTTTCACCACTCAAGACTCTGAATATTCAGTTGCTCAGACTCCTAATAAGGGATCAGACTGTGTAGTCCAGCTCGGATGGAACCAGAAATGTCTCTGGCACTCCAGGACCAGGCGTCCCTACCCCTGGATCAACTACCAGAAACACCTCCCCCATCTTGCTAGTCGAGCAATCATCGTTTGTGTGTAGAACGAGGCCTCTGCGGCGCCGTAGGCATTGTTTCAAAATCAGACAGGTGCACGGCACAAGACACGGACCCCGATTTTCGTGCATGGCCGAATCAAGCATACATCGGGCTTCACTCTTGCCCTCGGAAAGCCACAGGATCCGCTGGTTTTTCTTTTCTTTTCACCTAAAAATCAGCAACCAATTCAGACCCAATAAACCAGGTGAGACGAATTAACTGTGCAATCAACTGCTTTAATTGATCAATGTGCTGAGTACCAACAAAAATCTGTACACCCTGCGTCTCTCCAAGGCAAGACTTCAATATCACTGGTATAAATCAAAAGAAAGCTGTAGCATTGGACCAGTTTTGTTTGGTTTAATCTCTCAGCAAAGCTTGGGAAATGTAGCATAATGCAAGGCCAAAGCAACGTTGATAAAATCTTGGGCAGCACATTTCGCCTCCATTAAAGCACTTCTACGCACCCATTCCAAGATCGGTACGTCTTCTGTAACAGAGATTATCAGCAAATGACCACAGAGGCAGTCAGAGTGATGCATATAAGACAAGAGGAATGCAAAGGCACCAAGTGTTTTGATGCACTTTGATACTGAAAGTCCTCCAAACAATAGATATCATGACAAAACAATCTAGCATCTATCAAACCATAGATAAGGCATAACCTTGGATAACTGAATGTGTGGAATGTTAAAAATACTCTTTATAACCATTTGTATAACTAAAAACATACATACTGTACTGTACACTGAATTCCTTTGGGTAGGTCTTGTAACTTGTTCTGTCCATTGAAGCACGTTTTATGTGTTTTCCTTCTGTGCATATGCTGTAATCGTGAAGCTGTAGCGGATTTATATCAGTGTCCTTTTTTTTTTTCTGGTGGTTTAGCTAGCGAGATGCATAGTACATTTAAATGTACAGTACCCTTCATTTACGTTCTAGTTAAAACAACCAGCGGCTCGTCGCGTTTGTTTCCACTGTGTACCTGTATGCGAGTCGCTTCACCTTCGTATATGAAAGGAAAGATGGTAGGAACAGCTGTGTGCTTTAAGTATCGAATCCCCCAGCGCAGATCAAAAGAGTCCTCGGTGAAGTGGTCACTGCACAGGTACTGATGTCGACTCGGAGTCCACTCCTCCCGTTTCATATTATCAACCCATTTCTGGAGTCGAGCTTCGTCTCGCAAAGGAAACCTTTCATAACAGAACAAAGGGCAAAGTAATGCATGATCAATGCAAAGCAGTCGTGGGTAACTAACACATGCCCGCCATAATTAAATATATTCAATATATACATACTCTAGCTTGTAAAACATGTAATGCATCGAACCTATTGTTTTATGCGCGTTTATCCAACAAGATAGCTATGCCATTCCCCTGCTGCAAGCTAGCTGCTACCATTTTCTACCTAGCAAATGTTAGCTATACATTAGTTAGTTACATAAAGCTATTACTATTCATCCAACAACCAAGACAAGGGCTGAAAACTGCTAGCTAACAGTATAAGCAGTTCAGCATTAGCAACTGGGTACATGATAGCTTGTGTAGCTTGCTAGCTAGATAGCAATAGCAGCTACCTCATCTATCTTTATTGCCAACATCTGGATTATTTTGATAATAAACTTGCTAGTGCCAATAGCTAATGCTAGCTAACATACGGGGAAACTTACGGGTAGAAACTAATTTTCTTGTTGTCTTTCGAAGGTATGCCCCCACGGTTTTTACACAACTTTACAGCACAGTAACGAGGCATTTCAAACCCGAGGAAGTATATGTTTTTCAATAAAGGTGGAACCACTTATTATTAAGCCCCAATCTGCTAGAATTCTTATACTTTCCTTCATATTCTGTTTCCGAGTGATGACGTCAGTATACAGCGGATATGGCGTCACCGATTTAGACCGAAACAGTCCCACGTGCTTTACACAGCCTAGGCCACGTGGTACGGAAAGTGACCAATAGAATTGCGATTCGTGTGTTTCGGCGCTGGAATGCAGAGCATAGTGGTTGTCACTAGCCACAAAAAAAGACTGCTGAACGGTGGTGTATAGCGTTATGTGACTGCCGAGTAAGGTAAGTTCACTCTTTTGACTAAACATCGTGGTAAATTAATTGTTGCGATTATGCAACAGCAAAATATTCGATCTCAATATCAATATCCTAATCCTTTTGAAGTAATATGTTATCGATGTCCCAAGAAGAACATCATCAGTGTTCTTACGTTAACGTTACACTTAGGTACGTTAACGTTACAGCTAAGATACAGTAGCAACTAAAGAAAATAGGTCATGTTAGCGTCATTTTACCTTTCTACCTAGCTGGCGAGTTGTGTTTTCATAATCATGTTATTTCGTGAAAAATACGACTGAAGGAGTGAGCCATATATGCTTCAGCTAAAATACGTAGCCAGCTAGCTATCTTACATGCCGGTAGACACTTGCTAAGATGCATATAGTCAGCATACACTTTAATTATTAGCAGCACTTACGTTAGTTGCAGAGTTGAAGTTGAATAGTACTTGATAGCTAGCTTGTTATCTAAATAACCTAAATTAATGTTGTCACTGGACCTTTTTGAATTTTGAAAATTGCCCGTGAATTCTATTGCTGTTTTCAATCTGTCATTCAAATTCATTATCTAACTACGTTCTAGTACTGTTAATTGCAAGCTTTATTATCTGTGTATCGAAATAGTCGGTTTTTATTTAATTTTTCTGTTTCTGTATCGAACATATTGTATGTATGACTTTATTGAAATAAAGTAATCTCGCTCGTATTAGCTTGTATTATGAATGGCGTTATTTAAAAATGTTATGTTGTTCTATTCTAACTGTCCGTATGCGTTTCAAAAACAAAATTGGACTAGTCTGGTAAATTGTATCATCTTTCTGTGGTAATGTCGCGTGTATTACGTCAATTAAGAATGAGAGAAGATAGTGTCTCAATGTGCAATGATTATTCCAACTTATTTTACTCTTTATTTATTCGATTTATGTATGTGCATGCATGTGTTGGAAAGTTGAATGCAGACTAGCGATTAAAAGTACAGTGTACTGTGTGTAACCTTCATAATTAATTATTGGCTTTCTTCATAAACGTGGACTAGGATGAATTACATTTCTCAAACTTGATGTCATAATTTCTCTAAATGAAAAAGTGTTATGGTAACGCCATAAGTACTATGTTTTACCTATGTACATTTCATTTATGACTCAAATATAAATCGATTAAAATTGATATGCACTTGTTTTGTGGAATGTGCGGCAGTTGACCATTTTTTCTCCTCGTTCACAGGATAACCACGAACATGGCAACTGCGCAGTCAGCATTAACGTTTGCAGTGTGCATTCTGATGATAACAGAACTGATACTAGCCCAAAAGGACTACTATAACATTCTGGGTGTGCCGAAAGATGCAACTGAACGTCAGATTAAAAAGGCCTTTCACAGGTTGGCAATGAAGTACCACCCGGACAGGAACAAGAGTCCCGATGCCGAGGCAAAATTCAGGGAGGCTGCAGAAGGTGAGTTTTCTTTCTACACATTAACATTTGCATTATTTAATGTCCAGTTGCAAATAACAGTAAAATGACTCTGTAATAAGTCTATGCAGCAACGGTTAGCAAGTTTTACCATATTTTACCATTACAGTACATGCATAGTGTCTTGCCACACTGCTAAATATAACATTACATTTTTTCCAGCTTATGAGACATTGTCAGATGAGAAGAGGAGGCAGGAATATGATCAGTTCGGACACAGACTTTTCCCTAGCGAAGGCACAGGGACCAAAGACAACCGTCACTTCCACCAGCCCTTCAACTTCAACTTTGATGACATTTTCAAAGACTTTGACGTCTTCGGTCAGAACGAGCACCAGCATGCCCGTCAGAAGAAGCACTTCGAGAACCCCTTCCACGCCCACCAGGAGGCCCAGAGCCGGCACAAGAGGCACTTCCAGGACTCGTTTGGAGGCGGCGTCTTCGACAACATGTTTGACGATATGGAGAAGATGTTCACCTTTAACAGCCACACAACGCGGAGGGAGAGCAGGTTCCATGGTTCCACCAAGCAGCAGTGCAGGACGGTGACGCAGCGCCGTGGCAACATGGTGACCACCTACACTGACTGCTCCAACTCCTGAGATGGGAGAGCGGGAACAACTCGGTACTTGAGGCCACACCGCCAGTCACCGTGGTGGGGAAGGGAGTTTGGCTTGTTGGGACTTAGCTATTTTGTTGGTATTGAACTATTTTAATTTAATGCTGTGACTTGAGTGAAGTTCATTCTCTCCTGGGGATAAACAGCAATAGGTAGTGAAGGCCTATGAAACATGCTTGGATTCTTCTGTTGTCAGATTATTCAAAACAAAACTAAAACTAAAAAAAGGCTAAATATAAAGCTAAATGTTGCCAAATATGCAACATTAAGATTTCCCTTTTTACAATTTAAGTTTTATTTTTCTTGTAAGCAATAACCTAAAATTGGTTAAATGGTTAACACTGGTTTCAGTTTTATGGACTGCTGTTAACACCTGTTGTTTTAATATTCCATGGTATTTCACTGACTTTAATTGGCAAATGTTGTTTTATTTGATTCTTACCTGCCAAGCAGTCTGGTACTAATTATATTGTAGTTGTTATCCATTGATTCCTTGTGAACAGTAAATAAATCCCGCAAAAACCATTTTGGACTTCTCTTTGAACAATATTGTGGAAACAAGACCTTGTTTGCACAGTATAATAAGAGAATTCCAGGTATTGAAGAAGCCTTCATTGGAGAAGCCTTCATTGGAGTTTTTTTCTCTTGGCACAACTGCACAAACTAAAGTGTGTTGACACCGCTGTAATAGGTAAAATAAAAATGTGATTGTTAAGACAGTCAATGGTGCTTAATAGAAGGTGAGGTGGATATCAGAATATCACACTATCAGTCATAGCATTCAGGTTTCTTTTTTCCCTCTGTTGTTCGTTTCAGTTCTCTCTTTAATTTAGTACAAAATATCACAATTTGATGTAACATCCAGGATTTTTAAGTATTGTATGTCTGGATCTTCCAAACCTATTGATTCTCAGGAAGGCATGGGGGAAAAAAATTGACATTTGTTTTGGATTGCAGTGTTCGGTTTTTCATGTTTATTTTTGCTAACTCCTATATTTCGTTGTTGTCTGAAATGAACACCAAGTTATACATGAAGACTCCACTTAGTCTGAATGTTACATTGATTAACATTCTGGAACATAGCATCTGGTTACCTGAAGGTTATAACTTTGTCTTATGAGTGTGCCAATATACAATGGAATATTCTCTTTTGAGTTTGGCCTTTGTCACTCCCCGTTCACACTTCTGGTACTTCAAGGGTGTGAATCTCACCTAATGTTGGGGGAAAATGCAATATATTTTGAGATGCATTTAATTCTTGGGCTGCAGCTTTTCATTTTCAGAAACTGCAAATTACTGAGCTTCCAAAATTGAAATGGAATAACTCATTTATGTTCACTTTAAGCATCGCATCGTGCCTCTTCAATATGCTTGAGTATCTCAGTAAATTACCACTTTGATTTGTAAAGCTTTTGTGAAATTTGCATTTGGCAAAAAAGAAAAAGGAATTTAGTGTGATGTCATGTCATTAATGCATTATGAGAAAAGGGTTATGTAAGAAGAGGGTTATGTCATCAAAATGATAACTCTGTGCATTATGTAACTGATCCTGAAACATGTTTCGTGCTAATTTTATGGGACTTTCTAGTGAGGCGTTTCACAACTCTTGGGAAACAACGCAAAAAATGTTTTTTTTGGGGGGGGAATTGATGTAAGCTATCTGTTTTAGACCAATGTTAAATTAATTTACAAATGAGTTGACTTCAACCTTTCCCCATTGTGATGGGATAATTGAATTTACTCTTATATAGCATCAGGCAACCATAATCGTCTGATGTCCTACCATAGACATACCAAATGTTACCTCATATGCTATCCTCGGTTGTCTGTCCTCCCATGTATGTGCAATATATTGAGCCAGCTCTTCTCATTTCCTGTTCTTTAATTTCCATATTGCTTGTGTTACTTGCTGGCCTCGTTATGTGGACTTGATATACAACTAGACTGTCTTTGCACTTTCATTATTTTAATCCTATGAATAAAATAAATGCACATTTTAACAACGGTCTGTTAGGTATTATTGTGCATTTGTTTGGAAGAATAAATATCGATACCGCTACATTGTCGTGTTTTGTGTTTCTTCGCTCAAAATTGTTTCAATTCAATCCATCTTCCTATTCAATTTTGTTTTTTTATTTGTCCACCGTTTGTTTTTATTTTGAATCTTGAAAGACGACTGTTATGATCGAAGGTACAGTCTCCTCTCTTCCTTTGATTGCTACCTTTTTATCTTTAGCACCACAAGCAATTTACCTTTCCCATGGCGTAGCTATGTAATAACTAGATAAATATTTTTGGTACAGCACTCTTTGGATACTGTTGTCTCGACAACGAACTACGCCCTCTTGATTCCTGACGTCGTATGCACGGCTAGCGATAAAGCCTGGACTGCGTAGTCCTTTACAAGCGAAAAGGAAGTAAGTAGATAGTGGTTGCTGTTTTAGATACTTCATTTCCCAGAATGCTGCATCGACTCTTGAGTCGCCCAGTTATTCTATAGGCCGGTTTGGTTAAATGGTGGCTGTCTTGAGGGCCGTTGTATGACTTTGTGCCTCTGTGTGGCAGGGTAGCTTGCAAGCTTGCAATTTCATTCATTTTGACAGGTGCCCGTATAACTGAACCATGGAGGCCCTTATCCCTGTTATAAACAAACTTCAAGACGTCTTCAACACAGTGGGAGCGGATATAATCCAGCTGCCGCAGATTGCAGTAGTTGGAACACAGGTAAAAGCATAACGTGCATTGATACCATGGAACGTTAGCCAGCTAGGGTAATGTCAACGATGTTACGTAGCGCTACCAAGCGGGCTAATGTTAACTGTCTATTGTTATCTAGCCATCTTGCTTGCTAGGTATTAAAAATGAAAGTGCCTTTATTTTATTTTAGTGAGCTAGCTAGTACCACGGTCTCGTGATTAAACAAGCGTACACCGTACCACTGTCTGTAAGATAGCCATCTTGTACTTTTACTTTCATTTGTAACGTGTGTTCGCTATATAAACTAGCTAACGTTAGCTAGCATTATTTTAATCTGAATATGCAATTTTGGAGTTTACATTTGCAATTACCTTTTGCAACAGCCGTTCGATAGTTGACTAGCTAGCTTTGAGATAGTCAAAACTAATGTTGTCTTTATGAGCCTAACGTTTTTGGCTAGGTCAGCATTCATGCACCAATTAGAGGCATATTCTAAATGTAACTTGAGCTATCGAGGCACAGCGGAACGCACGACTGCCGTACAGCTGAGAAGCTAAACATTAATCCAATGAACCATAACATCAGTGGATAGCTAGTTGCCCGCTACATATTGTTTACGGTTATAGAGATAGGGGTAGCTAGCTGGATAACAGGTTAGTGTGTCATTCACCATGCCTGCTGTAGCACACGGGTTACTTTTAACCTAGTCAGTTTGGTTTGCACCACGCCACCATAGATTACGTTAATCAACCGCCCTAGACCTGTTCATATTTATGCCACGGCCCAGCGTGAGCCTCAGGACTAGACTGACAATGGGTTGTAGGGTTTGGCAGTCATGTAGTAGTTTTACAGGATTGAATACTGTGTATGCATACTGTTCGGTGAAAAGGTAGAATCTGTTTTTGGTATGGTGACCACAGTCATCTATTGTTATTCAGCCCTGGATGATAGTTAGTGAGGAAAACAATTGAGACTTAATTTGCTGTAGTGGTGATGAAATCCCAGGCTTTCGCAAACATAGAGCTGAGGACTTCACTTCCCAGAAGCCTCTCAGTATTTTTATTTTCATATTTTGTATGGGGAACATAGCCCTCATAACTTGTATCACATTTATGCATCACATGGTTTCATGGAGGAAGATCTCTTTGTGTAGTCGAGTAATATGTTTTAAGAGGCTGCCCATTTCTGGAGTGTAGACTCTCCCTGGTCTTTTTGTAAGTAAAGCTGTGTGTTATCTCTGTCTCTGGAGTGCATCCTATACTTTTGAAAATCATTCATTGGCCTTTCAGAGGATTCGGCACCCATAGAGCCTTTAAACATGCCTTTAAATGCATATATAAATATGCTTTTGGGACTCTTTTTTTATTGTTATCTCTGTCTTATGAGAAGTGTGAGTGTTGTTTTTGTGGTGTGCGGTTCTCACTCTCGTTCTCTCTCTCCAGAGCAGTGCGAGTGTGGTTTTGTGACGCCTGGCTCTCATTCTCTCTCCAGAGCAGTGGGAAGAGCTCCGTGTTGGAGAGCCTGGTTGGTCGAGACCTGTTGCCACGGGGAACGGGCATTGTAACGCGCCGGCCCCTCATCCTGCAGTTGGTCCACGTGGACTCCGATGACCGCAGGAAGACCAGTGAGGAGAATGGTACCTAAACCCTCTTTCTCCCCCTCTCCCTTTCTCTCTCCACAGAGTTCAACTTTTTTTCCTAGTAGCACATGCACTACCAGAAGCGATACTAAATCTTCAAGTCTTTTATTTATACATACTACATACATTTTACAATAATTTGTCACTTTCATCAATATTATTTGGCCCTGGTCCTGGCCCTCTACAAACTTGATATTGCCAGCGCCACACTTTTTACAGTACACATTACATTACATTACATTACATTACAGGCATTTAGCAGATGCTCTTATCCAGACTTACACAGTTTCACATTTCTTTACATACAATCCATTTATACAGCTGGATATTTTACTGAAGCAATTCAGGTTAAATACCTTGCTCAAGGGTACAACAGCAGTGCTCCACCTGGGAATCAAACCTGCAACCTCTCAGTTACAAGCCCAGTTCCTTAACCATTATGCTAACACTGCTGCCCACACACAGTGCATTGAATTATACCTTTTTATTGTGCCTTAACCACTCAACCTCCTTCCGCCATTCCAGCATACAGAATTCATAGAGTAGACTCTCTTTCTTTACTGCTGGTTCACGTGATGTCAGGGCTGATGGTGGTGAAGATAAAGGTTTGGCACGGGCAGTGGCAAAGAATCATTAAATTGTCCGCTTCATTTTTATTCTTTGTCGGTCTGATCAAAAACTCAATGATACAAATTTTATAACACCTTGCCATACAGGTGGGTACCATTAAATGAAGACCCTACAGTGATCCAAAAATCTGATTAAAAAATAATAGTTATTACCAACTTCAGGATATCTGTTCAACAAGGAAAATGTGTATTTCAAAAGTAAACAATATAGCAACATTTACCTCTAGTGTATGGGGAAAATGTGCTGCTTTGAATAAGCTTCAATCAAAGCAGATGGTACTGTTTATTCAAACTAACACTACAGTGCAGTTTTATTTGTTCAGACTAACACTACAGTGCAGTTAGTGTTTGCATGCTATGCAAATGTATTTAACATTCGCCTGCCCATACCTGCCTTTGAGATAAGATCCCTGTATTATTTACTTGTTTAATGCCTAGCCAAGTCAAAACCTATGTTAATTAATGTGTGATTACAGCACCACTGCAGACTGCTTTTCTGCATATGGCTATGCAGGGGCTGTACCTAACACCTCTTTTCTGTCATTTCTCTCGAACCGCAGACCCCAACACATGGAAAAATGGATGCCTTTACAAAGGTCTCCTTTTCCTCTGGTTTCTGCCTGTTTGTCTGCTTCTTTTCTTTTCACCCCCCCCACCTTCTGTTTGGCTCCCATTCTGCTTCAATCTTTTATTTATTACGTTTTTAGCTACCTGCGGGCTGAAATGAGTAGGCTAGGCCTCGAACGATTGATGCGACGGGCTATGCAGCCTTGAGCTTGTTACACTGCGGCCTTTGAATGCACACAAGAGTCCAGCCTGTCTCACAGTTCACATGTCTCTGGGATTTATGATGGAAGATGGTATTCAAACCTCTCTTGAAATGACTGCTTAAATTAGGCCATTGACCAATAACCATTAATAATTAATATTCCTTAATATATTGTTTTATTATCATTAGTAATGTTTTTTTAGCATTTTGTTTTTATCTTGTACCTGTTGTTACATTTTATTTCAACAAAGATAGTGAGTTTGTACAGCGAGAGTGTGGTTAGTAGGATGCAGTAGAATAGGATGCAAGCTTTCTGTACTGCATTGCACTTCTTTATTTGCCGCTTGTTTTATGGCCTCTACACTGCTGACGTCAAGGCTGCCCTTTTCGTTTGCCTGCACAAATTCGGTTGGAAGTAGACTCTGGGAAGTAGGGTTTTTGGCTGAGGTCCCACATGACACAGACATGCCTCCAGCTGAACAAACAGGCCGGCTGTCCACGCAGAGACCGTAAATGCGGAGATGAATGCGGCTGTCCGCCATGGTACCTGGATGGGCCTAACACTTGGGAGGAAAGGGGTGTGTCCCTAGCCCAGATGGCTCCGCCCCTTTGCCACCCCGCCCTGTTGAACTGGCGTTGAGGCCATGCCCAGCCCTCCCCAAAACAGGGCTCCTAACAGTGACTCATGTGATTATGTTTCTCACAGGGGTGGATGGAGAAGAATGGGGCAAATTTCTGCACACCAAAAACAAGGTACAGTATGTGTCACTGATGGCGATTTTATGCAAATTATGCAATCTAATCCATAGCCTCTCTGTGGCTCAAAGAGTCCTTGTTATACCACAAGGTAGGAGTGGGCGCTATACCGGTATGAAAGTGACTACCGGTATTATGCTGCGCCACGATATGGATTTTGCTATACCGTTATATATTCATAAATTCTAATTTGGCATTCATATTGTTTTGTTCGAAATTTCAATTGAGTGATAGTAGTTAGTAGCTACATCTATTTTAAATTTTAAATTTTAATCTAACCTCCAGGTTCCTACGAAAAAAAGAAGCATGTTAATATGTTGACCTATTTTTTTGAGCGGACGTTTTATGCATTTGTTGCGCGCATGCAGGGTTGGGAGGGTTACTTTGTAAATGTAATTAGTTCCTGAATACTGATTACACGGCTCTGAAAGTAATCCGATACGAATACAGTTACATGTCTCAAAAAAGTAACGTAATCAGATTACTTTTAGAATACTTTTGGATTACTTACTTTTTCCATCACAGATGGGTATGTTTTGGGGTACAGGAGACATTGGGAAGCTGTTATATAGCCAAAGGTGGTGCTACTTAGTACTAAAAGGTGATCAAACTTTTGCACACGCCATGTTCACTTTTTTATTTGATCAGTAATACATTAAAATAGTTATTATGCATTACACTTTGAAAAAGGATGTCATGTTCAACTTTCCACTGTGTTGAGGTCAGGTCAGCTTCTGTTCATTTAATAATAAATACTAATAAATTTGAGATGTCAATTTAGCTAAATATATGCAACATTGTATCTGCATTTTTTGTTGTAGTCGTCGTCATTAACATGTTATGGAATTAGAATGGACAGATTCAAAATTAATCATAATAAAAAGCAAAGGGATATTGAAAGGCAAGTTATTTTACTGTTTTGATGGCTCATCATGAGCATAACTCAAACACGGCATCTGAAACAATGTAATAACTTTTGAAACTTTTTGGCACTGGAATAACAGCGACTTGTAAGGGTTAGCCTATATATGGCTTAGAAAAGTGCTAGTGTTGGCGGGCTGTGTAGCGGCGAATGCTCGGCAGTGCATAACGTAATTGACGTATAGTAGGCTAGAGTACAATTGTCTACCAAATTGGGAGAAAACTGGGAAAAATAAAAAGAATAAAATAAAATGTCATCGTTTCAACAATAAAGAAAGCAGTATAAAATTATCAGAGCAGTTAATGCGATGCCTCAAACCGTAGGCTAAGGTCAGGTAACAGCAAATTACTGCAGAACTGTGTTCATTAAACTGAAGGTTAGCTAACGTCGACTTACTCCAAGTGCTTTTTAAGATTCGAAGTCGAGTCCTTTGATGCCGACAGTATCTTTATTCCTGGAAGACACAAGGTACACTGGACCGACAGATTTTCCCATGTTCTTCTTTAAACTGGAAATTGTGTTGATAACGCCACAAACTAAAAGCTGACTTTTCTTCCATCTTGTCCCTATCAATGTTTGTCTGAGTGGGCGCGCGCTTTTTTTTAAACGCATTTTTTTTAAAGCAGTTTTTTGGTTCTGTGCAGCGGCTGTAGTTTTCGTGAGCTGTGTGATGATAATCATGTAGGCGTGATAATTTCATGCTGTAGCTTTAGTAATGAATATCGGCTCATTAATGTTTGTAAGGAAAACTTCCCACCAAGAATTCCAAGAAGTAATCCAAAATGTATTCACTTCAGGTTTATTAAAGTAACTGTATTCAGATTACTCGTTTTTCAAATATAACGCGAGCTGAATACAGTTACTTGATTTTTGTATTCTGATTACGTAACGCCGTTACATGTATTCCGTTACAACCCAACCCTGCGCGCATGTAGCAACAAACAAGCGTGCAGGCAGCTGCAGTTAGCAGGCAGACTACGTACTAATATTTATAGCCTATTACAAGTGCAAAAGTGAAGAATCGAAAATGAGCGAACACGCAGAAAGTGATGTTGCTCAAGAGCAGGATGATGACGAATTGGTTAAAAAGAAAGGGGGCTCCTCTGTCGTTTGGAACTGGTTTGGGTTCAAAATCTCCGACCTCGACCAACAAACAATACTATGCAAGTTGTGTCCCCGTGTGGTTTTAGCCAAAGGTGGAAACACCAGCAACCTGTTTACCCACCTGAAAACCATGCATGTCCGTGAATATGAGGAATGTACCCGAATGCGTGAAACAGTTGGCCCAGGAGCTCGCCCGAAGACAAGCCAGACTCCCACTCAGCAATCAGTCAAGTCATCATTCGCTGCCGGTACTCGCTATAACTCTTTCTGGTTATATACAGTGGGTTCGGAAAGTATTCAGACCCCCTTAAATCTTTCACTCTTTGTCATATTGCAGCCATTTGCTAAAATCAATTAATTTCATTTTTTTCCTCGTTCATGCACACACAGCACCCAATATTGTCAGAAAAACACAGACTTGTAGAAATTTTTGCAGATTTATTACAAAATAAACACTGAAATATCACATGGCCATAAGTATTCAGACCCTTTGCTGTGACACTTGTATATTTAACTCAGGTGCTGTCCAATTCTTCTGATCATCCTTGAGATGGGCCTACACCTTCATTGGAGTCCAGCTGTGCTTAATTATATTGATTGGACTTGGTTTGGAAAGGCACACACCTGTCTATGTAACCTTTATGGTAGCACTTGGCATTCAGGCCAAAAATTTCAATTTGTGTCTCATCAGACCGGATAATCTTTTTCCTGATGCTCTTAGAGTCCTTTAAGTACCATTTGGCAAACTCCAGGTGGGCTGTCATATGCCTTTCACTCAGAAGTAGCTTCCGTCTAGCCACTACCATAAAGGTCTGATTGATGGGAGTGCTGCAGAGATGTTTGTCCTTCTACCAGGTTCTCCCATCGCTGCAGAGGAACTCTGAAGCTCTCTTAGAGTGGTCATTGGGTTCTTGGTCACCTCCCTGACCATGTCCCTTCTTGCCCGGTTACTTAGTTTGGCCAGACGGCCAGCTCTAAGAAGAGTTGTGGTGGTTTCAAACTTATTCCATTTCACAATGATGGAGCCCACTGTTCTCCTGGGTGCTTTCAATGCTTTAGCAATGTTTTTATACCCTTCCCCAGATCTATGCCTCAACACAATTCTATCTCGGAGGTCTATGGAGAGTTCCTATGACTTCATGGCTTGGTTTTTACTCTGACATGCACTGTCAACTGTGGGACCTTACATAGACAGGTGTGTGCCTTTCCAAATCAAGTCCAATCAATATAATTAAGCACAGCTGGACTCCAATGAAGGTGTAGGCCCATCTCAAGGATGATCAGAAGAATTGGACAGCACCTGAGTTAAATATACAAGTGTCACAGCAAAGGGTCTGAATACTTATGGCCATGTGATATTTCAGTTTCAGAAATTAATTGATTTTAGCAAATGGCTGCAATATGACAAAGAGTGAAAAATGTAAGGGGGTCTGAATACTTTCCGAACCCACTGTAAGGTTAAAATACATATTTTGCCTTAACTAATGTCATTTAACTAAGAAGGGCTATTAAAATGTGATTCAGATTTTTTTTTCTCATATATCGTGATATCATATCGATATCATCTGGACAGTGGAAAATATCGTGATATGAATTTTAGCTCATATCGCCCACCCCTACCACAAGGTGACGCTATGCCCGGTAACAAATAGACACTTTTTTTAATGCTCAATTTCTCAAAGCAAAAACAAATTCCTTTAAGTTCATGAAATGTCTGTGCTCGGTTTGCTTCGCTGTGTGTTGAGGTTATTAAGTGATAAAGTTTTTATTCATTAACAGTAGTTGCTCCAGGAAGACTTTGCCTGCTTGTGATATATCTAGAGCCACATCATGTGCACACCCTTGTACTCATGTTAACCACATGTGAGTATTGTGTTCTCTGGGGTATGTACCAGAATAGCCTTGTTTTTACAGTACACTTCATTCATGCCAGAGAACTGTGTTATGGCTACAGATTTACCTACAGGGTCCTAGTTTAACTATGTGGTTGCTCCTAGCACCCAGGAACTGTACTTCCCACTAGGGTGGCTTTCAGCTAAACTATTCTTGACTACGGTTAACACTTTGTTGTAAGTTGCTCTGGATAAGAGCGTCTGCCAAATGCCTGTAATGTAATGTAATGTAATGTCCCGTGACATAATTGGCACTGATTGTGAGTTCCATGGTTCAGTAAAGCAGTTTGCTTTTTGATTTCTTGTGTTTTCAGATCTACACAGACTTTGATGAAATCAGGCAAGAAATTGAAAGTGAAACTGAAAGAATTTCTGGCAATAACAAGGTAAGAGAATAAGATGACCTATCTAGGTGCATTTATCTCTGCACCATTGGAATAATCTTGTTTAATGATTGACAAGGCTTGGCTTGGCATGGCTCTACAAACCAGACCAGAAATGAGCACAAACTCATTAATCTGTCGCGACTGAAACATCACTTAGAGGCTCTGTAACTGCGGCCCGCGGTCCATTTTAATGTCTTTTTAGGAATATTTTGACTGAGTTGTAATTCTTTTTCCATTTTCAGAAAACTTTAACGTCCTTGAGTTTGTATTCCCTGAAGTCCCATGTTTGCTTTAGTCAAAGTGCACTGTGTTCTCCCAGGGTATCAGTGATGAGCCCATTCACCTGAAAATCTTCTCTCCTCATGTGGTGAACCTCACGCTTGTGGACCTGCCAGGTATCACAAAGGTATCTCTCCATCTGTGTGGACATGATTACGTCATCACAAATGTTATTTAATGTAAGGTTGAGTTGATACAGCATATATATTCTCACGTCACTTCTGAGAAAGCTGCCGTAGACAAGTGCAGGTGAATTACCATAGAAACACGCAGGTAAATTAGTCAATCCTCCCTGTCAGGGTGTGTGATACAGACACTACATTCCACAGTACCAGCTAAGGGGAAGGTCTGTGGGAATCTCCACTCTCAGGGGGAATCTGGAATCAGAGCAGTGACAGTCTTGACAGTATATCTGGAGTCAGAACAGTGATGGTCTCTTGACGGGCAATCTTGGACTTGCAGTGATGGTCTCTTGACAGTCAATCTGGAGTCAGACCAGTGATGGTCTCTCAAGGGGGAATCTGGAATCAAAGCTCTCTGGAATCAGAGCATTAACTGGCCCCTGTGGTTTTCTCTCTGAGGTTCCGGTGGGAGACCAGCCCAAAGACATTGAGATCCAGATCAGGGAGCTGATCTTGAAGCACATCAGCAACCCAAACTCCATCATCCTGGCCGTCACGGCCGCCAACACCGACATGGCCACCTCCGAGGCCCTCAAAGTGGCCCGGGAGGTGGACCCCGACGGTCAGTGTTCATCTGTGACCTCTGCTCCTCAGTCAACAGCAACATGATACAAAACACTCTTGACTGGGGATTTAAGCACCAACCCAGTGTGTAGCAGTCAGTGCCATTCCAGGTTTTACAGGAGGCGTGCTAGTGTAGTTAGCACAGGGGTGTGCAATCTTATCTGAGAAGGGCTGGCGTGGCGTGGGTGCATGTTTTGTTCTGACACTGCACTAAAATGCCTTATTCAACTAATCAAGGAAGGTCTTGATTTTATCCCATGATTAGATGAATCAGGTGAATCAGATTATAACAAAAGCCTGTACCCACGCCGGCCCTTCTCGGATAAGAATGGACACCTCTGGCTTGGTGGAATCTGCCTGTCAGTGGCTTCCAGTCTGTGCACTAACCTGCTTCCTTGGAGAAACAAGTGAAGTCATTCAGTGGAGGGCCTTGGGTGACATAACGGTCAAAGCATTGGCCCGGAATGTAGGTTGCCCACTGCAGCCGCGGTTCGAAACCCGGCTGGGAGCCCCGATCGGCGCCATTTGGCTGTCCGCCCCAGGGGGAGGGGGGAGGGGAGGAGGGAGAGCCGGCATGAGCTTGCCGAGGAGCGGTAGGGCGACCTTGTAAACATAGTTGGGCGAGTTCCGTCTCGGAGGAGACGAACATTGCCTCAAGGTATTAGCTTGTCCCGTGGTGGCGGGCGGTGAGTTCTTGGGAAGGTCAATCGAAAATAAATGGAGGGTATAATTGGTCACCAGATTGGGCAGGGTGGGATGTTTCCAATACATTGACAAAAAAATATTATAACTTCAAATTAATCAGTTAGATCAGTATCAGTTTAGATCACCTATTATGAACCTGTTGTGTTCATCAAACCTTTACTTCCATTATCATTACAATCAGGATGAATCTGTCTGCACTCGATCGTACGTGGTTGCCTTAATTCTATAGAGTAGTGCTTTGATGAAAGACTAGGTGTTTGAACACATCAGCATTTGTTGGTTCAATAAACAGTTTTTAAGTTATGGTCTAAAACGGGTCTCTCATCCCAGATGTCTTCTGTTGTGTGACGCACTAGCTGAATAGTGATGCTCTGTCGATGCTAAGGCCGTGCATGTGCCATGTGCTGCATGGCACTGTATAACTCTGACAGGACGGAGAACTCTGGCTGTTGTGACCAAACTGGACCTGATGGACGCTGGAACAGATGCCATGGATGTGCTGATGGGCAGGGTCATCCCAGTCAAGCTGGGTCTCATCGGGGTGGTCAACAGGCACGTTTCTCCCGTAGGGACACACGTAGGGATGGGACAGTGAGCTTTTCATCAGCCACATATTGGGTGGAGCTACAATCAACTGTCAATCACTGGCTTGCTTGAACCAATCAAAAGGTTTTTGCCCTCCACTGCAAAGCGAGATGATTGGTTCAAATCAGGCAGTGGTAGCATGTGGTGGCTCTAAAAGGCCTTATTCTCCTGTCACGTTCCTGTTCATGCTGGGTGAATACCAGGGTAAATGTTCTTTACTTCATCTGTGAAAGCGTGTTTCCTTTTCTGGCCTGTAGGAGTCAGTTGGACATCAATAATAAGAAGAGTGTGGCCGATGCCAACCGCGACGAACATGCCTTCCTTCAGAAGAAATATCCCTCTCTCGCCAATAGAAATGGAACCAAATATCTGGCCAGGACGTTAAACAGGTAGGACTGCCTCTATTCATTTCTACTCACTCTGATGTTGCAGACGTCGACATTTTTCAGTTGGATGATCGATTGATTGAAATTCAAAATGAACATTGAGGCACAGTGAGGGTATCTATTTCCCTGTGGACAATCCCAGAATGCAATGCAGTTTTTTGTGTTACTACTGATATTGGCAGTATAAGTAGGAATATACATTCAGAGATGTTTTCAAAGTAAAAGTCAGATAAGCCAAAATTCTTTTTTGAACCTGAGACTTATCAAACATACTGCATCCGATGAAACAAAGCTCAATTGGTGTCAGCGTAACAAAAGGGGGCACGTGTTCAACAAGAAAGACTGTTCCAGCTTTCATTAACCACAGTCAGTGATGTTATTCTGGATGGCCTGTTTCTTTGGCAAGCCCCAGTACTGGTTGGCGTTGGACACACTGATCTGGATCCCGTGTGTGTGTGTGTTTTTTGCGTCCTTCCTGCAGGTTGCTAATGCACCATATCCGGGACTGCCTCCCTGAGCTGAAGACGCGCATCAACGTGCTGGCGGCGCAGTACCAGTCCCTGCTTAGCAGCTACGGCGAGCCGGTGGACGACAAAAGCGCCACCTTGCTGCAGCTCATCACCAAGTTTGCGGCCGAGTACTGCAACACCATCGAGGGCACGGCCAAGTACATCGAGACCGCCGAGCTGTGAGTGTCCCGCTGCCCACCGAGCCCTGGTGGCTCTGCCAGGCGCCACGTCCATCTCAGCACAGGATCCATTTGCTCTGGTCATTTCCTGACCAAGGTACCATGGAAACACATAGGTGCTGTTGCAGGTATCTCGGCACCTGTGTGGACACCAGTGTGGATCTGTCAGTTCTTCCCATTAGGATGGCTAATACACAACGCTGTGCTATGAGTGTCCACTGATGGGTGAGTCTGAATATGAAGGTTCCTCAGCACCTGTTTGGGCTTATCATCTCAAAGGTAATGCAATGTAAAGTTGACTTAATACAGGATATGTGTGCTGAACAGAGTTTTGTTGTTTAGCTGTTGACTAGCTAATTAGTCTAGCGATTATTCACCAGAATGAATGACATAGAATGTGCTAGAATGCTTAATACGATCGCATGCAGAGATCGTGGTTAAAAGAAGGCAGAAAACCCTCTGGAATGCATTGAAAATGCAACAAACATAAGTCCACTACTCTAGTTAGCCTGGATGTTTTGTGTTAGTCTTACTGCGTAGGCAGGAAAGTCTTCGGAGCTGGTTGAGTCGGGTTGAGTTGCTGGCGCTGGAGAAGGGTTGTTTGCAGGTGTCCGACGTGGCGAATCCCTAGCGCTTTCTTTCCATTGCTCGCGGGAGGGATTAGTCTGTCCTGTCGGTGAGTCGCTCCTGCAGCTTGTTGGCCGATTTGCACTCAATAGATGGTCGCTTGCGTGCGTGTTGAAGTTCACTTGCTATGTTGCAGAACGATCGCAAAGTGTGGCTAATAAAACTGAACCTGTGGTGGATACAGTCAGTTTTCGACAGGGTTACCGGAGTAAACTCGTCAACTTCTAATTCAGCTTCTGAGTTTTATCTCAGAATTAGGTACCGCTGGCTGAGGCTCTAGAGCTAGTGAGAGAGATTACTCTGAAGAGTGAGGCCTGTCCCTCCTCAGAGCTTTCTTGTAGAGAACGGAGGGAAGCGAACCAGAGAAAAAGGGAAAAAAGGAGGGCAATAGGTGCATGCTAGTTTTATATAGCGTTACAGTGGGGGAGGTGAAACGCCCATTGGCTTAGTCTTTTGAAGTTGCCGCTCAGTGTCGCGTGCAAGTGACGTCTGTCCGTCCCTGTTGATCCATCATGGACGCATGGACCCTACAGAGGTAATCTGGTCAGTCCTCCCTGTTTGGATGGCAGTTACACACAGCCAAGTTTCCACCAACACGGCCACACATGGCCTAGAAACACCACAGGGGGCAGAGAAGCAGAAGACACAGCCTTATGAGAGCTTGGCCAGCAGAGATGATGTTCAGGTTTCAGTTCCAGTAAGACAAACACACACCAAAATTAACGGTACATACAAATAGAAAATGATATGAATATGAAACTCTTCTCTTCTCCCCAGCAGATTTATATTCAGTGAGAATTGGCCGAAACAATGATTTTTCTATCTATACCCTGACACCTTTTGATATTTATAACTTCACTTATTTTTGGGGAAATCTTTCACAGGTGCATGACCTACTTCCTGTGGGTTAAATTAAATTCCTCAGCTAATTAAACCACTTCCATATTCAGCGGGACTTGTCTTGTTTTTTTTATTTGTACATCACAGATGTGGTGGAGCCAGAATCTGTTATATATTCCACGAAACGTTCGGCCGGACGCTTGAGTCGGTAGATCCCCTCGGAGGACTCACCACCATCGACGTTCTGACCGCTATCCGGAATGCCACGGTGAGCCGGGGGGCTGAACTCTCTCCTCTCTATGGTCAGTGTTGCAGGGGCTGCTGGGTAAAGGTGTGTGTGCCCCTCTGTAGGGCCCGCGTCCCGCCCTCTTTGTGCCTGAGGTGTCCTTCGAGCTGCTAGTAAAGAGACAGGTGAAGCGTCTGGAGGAGCCCAGCTTGCGCTGTGTGGAGCTGGTGCACGAGGAGATGCAGAGAATCATCCAGCACTGCAGCAACTACAGCACACAGGTACACTATACTATACTATATACAGCAACTACAGCACACAGGTACACTATACTATACATACTGCAGCAACTACAGCACACAGGTACACTACACTATACTATATACTGCAACTACAGCACACAGGTACACTATACTATACTAGATACTGCAACTACAGCACACAGGTATACTATACTATACTATACTATACATACTGCAGCAACTACAGCACACAGGTACACTATACTATACTATACTATACTATACTATACATACTGCAGCAACTACAGCACACAGGTACACTATACTATACTATACATACTGCAGCAACTACAGCACACAGGTACACTATACTATACTATATACAGCAACTACAGCACACAGGTACACTATACTATACATACTGCAGCAACTACAGCACACAGGTACACTATACTATACTATATACAGCAACTACAGCACACAGGTACACTATACTATACATACTGCAGCAACTACAGCACACAGGTACACTACACTATACTATATACTGCAACTACAGCACACAGGTACACTATACTATACTATACTATATACTGCAACTACAGCACACAGGTACACTATACTATACTAGATACTGCAACTACAGCACACAGGTACACTATACTATACTATACATACTGCAGCAACTACAGCACACAGGTACACTATACTATACTATACTATACTATACATACTGCAGCAACTACAGCACACAGGTACACTATACTATACTATACATACTGCAGCAACTACAGCACACAGGTACACTATACTATACTATACTATACATACTGCAGCAACTACAGCACACAGGTACACTATACTATACTATACTATACATACTGCAGCAACTACAGCACACAGGTACACTATACTATACTATACTATACTATACATACTGCAGCAACTACAGCACACAGGTACACTATACTATACTATACTATACATACTGCAGCAACTACAGCACACAGGTACACTATACTATACAAAACTATACTATACATACTGCAGCAACTACAGCACACAGGTACACTATACTATACTATACTATACATACTGCAGCAACTACAGCACACAGGTACACTATACTATACTATACTATACTATACATACTGCAGCAACTACAGCACACAGGTACACTATACTACACTATATACAGCAACTACAGCACACAGGTACACTATACTATACTATACTATACATACTGCAGCAACTACAGCACACAGGTACACTATACTATACTATACTATACATACTGCAGCAACTACAGCACACAGGTACACTATACTATACTATACATACTGCAGCAACTACAGCACACAGGTACACTATACTATACTATACTATACTATACATACTGCAGCAACTACAGCACACAGGTACACTATACTATACTATACTATACTATACATACTGCAGCAACTACAGCACACAGGTACACTATACTATACTATACTATACTATACATACTGCAGCAACTACAGCACACAGGTACACTATACTATACTATACTATACATACTGCAGCAACTACAGCACACAGGTACACTATACTATACTATACTATACATACTGCAGCAACTACAGCACACAGGTACACTATACTATACTATACTATACTATACATACTGCAGCAACTACAGCACACAGGTACACTATACTATACTATGCTATACTATACATACTGCAGCAACTACAGCACACAGGTACACTATACTATACTATACTATACATACTGCAGCAACTACAGCACACAGGTACACTATACTATACTATACTATACTATACATACTGCAGCAACTACAGCACACAGGTACACTATACTATACTATACATACTGCAGCAACTACAGCACACAGGTACACTATACTATACTATACATACTGCAGCAACTACAGCACACAGGTACACTATACTATACTATACTATACATACTGCAGCAACTACAGCACACAGGTACACTATACTATACTATACTATACTATACATACTGCAGCAACTACAGCACACAGGTACACTATACTATACTATACATACTATACTATACTATACTATACATACTGCAGCAACTACAGCACACAGGTACACTATACTACACTATACTATACTATACTATACTATACTATACTATACATACTGCAGCAACTACAGCACACAGGTACACTATACTATACTATATACTGCAACTACAGCACACAGGTACACTATACTATACTATATACTGCAGCAACTACAGCACACAGGTACACTATACTATACTATACATACTGCAGCAACTACAGCACACAGGTACACTATACTATATACTGCAACTACAGCACACAGGTACACTATACTACACTATATACTGCAACTACAGCACACAGGTACACTATACTATACTATATACTGCAACTACAGCACACAGGTACACTATACTATACTATATACTGCAGCAACTACAGCACACAGGTACACTATACTATACTATACATACTGCAGCAACTACAGCACACAGGTACACTATACTATACTATATACTGCAACTACAGCACACAGGTACACTATACTATACTATATACTGCAACTACAGCACACAGGTACACTATACTACACTATATACTGCAACTACAGCACACAGGTACACTATACTATACTATACACTGCAACTACAGCACACAGGTACACTATACTATACTATATACTGCAGCAACTACAGCACACAGGTACACTACTATACTGTACTATACTATACATACTGCAGCAACTACAGCACACAGGTACACTATACTATACTATATACTGCAACTACAGCACACGGGTACACTATACTATACTATATACTGCAACTACAGCACACAGGTACACTATACTACACTATACTATACATACTGCAGCAACTACAGCACACAGGTACACTATACTATACTATACTATACTATACATACTGCAGCAACTACAGCACACAGGTACACTATACTATACTATACTATACATACTGCAGCAACTACAGCACACAGGTACACTATACTATACTATACTATACTATACTATACATACTGCAGCAACTACAGCACACAGGTACACTATACTATACTATACTATACTATACTATACATACTGCAGCAACTACAGCACACAGGTACACTATACTATACTATACTATACTATACATACTGCAGCAACTGCAGAGTATTTTAAGGGAGAGCCAGCATGGATTTCTCAAGGGGAGGTCATGCCTAACAAACCTCCTGGACTTTTTCGAAGAGGCTACAAAGTGTGTTGACCTGAACCAGGCTTATGATGTTATATATTTGGACTTTCAGAAAGCATTTGACAAGGTACCACATGAGAGGCTCATTGCTAAAATGAAATCAGTAGGAATTGTAGGAGTAGTTTCACAGTGGGTTAAAAATTGGCTGCAAGGGCGAATACAAAGAGTAACAGTAGGTGGGGCCGAATCTGACCTCGGTGCTGTGGGCAGTGGTGTCCCGCAGGATCGGTGCTGGGACCTCTGCTCTTCCTTATTTACATAAATGATCTGGATATGGACATTAGTAGCAAAATAGTTAAATTTGCAGATGATACTAAACTTGGGGGTTTGGCAAACAGTTTGGAATCGACAAAAGTAATCCAAGATGATTTAAACAAAATCCAAAAATGGGCAGATACATGGCAGATGACGTTCAATATTGCTAAATGTAAAGTAATGCATGTGGGAAATAAAAACATTAGACAGGAGTATTTTATGGGAGGAGAAAAGTTAGTAGGTGTTCAATTTGAAAAGGATTTAGGAGTTGTAGTGGATCAAAGCCTATCTGCATCAAAGCAGTGTGCTACAGCAGTGAAAAAAGCCAACAGGATGCTGGGATACATAGCAAAAAGTATAGAGTACAAATCAAAGGAGGTTATATTAATGTTATATAACGCCTTTGTCAGACCGCACTTAGAATACTGTGTGCAGTTCTGGGCACCGCACTACAAGAGAGATATTGAAGCTCTTGAAAAAGTCCAAAGAAGGGCAACTAAACTGATACCTGGTATGAAAGGTAAAAGTTATGATGATAGACTTAAGGCACTCAATTTATTTAAACTTAGCAAACGTAGACTTAGGGGGGATTTGATTGAGGTTTTTAAATTCCTAAAAGGGATTAACAAAGTAAATTACCAAAGATTTTTTAAGATAAGTGGGGTCAGCAGAACAAGAGGCCACAGGTGGAAATTAGTTAAAGGCAAATTCCGCACAGATATTAGGAAGTTTTTCTTTACACAGAGAGTTGTCAATGCCTGGAACAGCTTGCCAGGTCAGGTAGTAGAGGCAGAAACGCTCGGGCTATTCAAGGCCAGGCTAGATGTAGTACTAGATGTTCTTTAGATTAGGACATGATGAGCCAAGATGGGCCGAACGGCCCGTTCTCATCATTATGTATTCTTATGTTCTTATGTTCTATACTATACTATACTATACTATACTATACATACTGCAGCAACTACAGCACACAGGTACACTATACTATACTATACTATACTATACTATACTATACTATACTATACTATACATACTGCAGCAACTACAGCACACAGGTACACTATACTATACTATATACTACAACTACAGCACACAGGTACACTATACTACACTATATACTACAACTACAGCACACAGGTACACTATACTATACTATATACTGCAACTACAGCACACAGGTACACTATACTATACTAGATACTGCAACTACAGCACACAGGTACACTATACTATACTATATACTGCAACTACAGCACACAGGTACACTATACTATACTATATACTGCAACTACAGCACACAGGTACACTATACTATACTAGATACTGCAACTACAGCACACAGGTACACTATACTATACTATATACTGCAACTACAGCACACAGGTACACTATACTATATTATATACTGCAACTACAGCACACAGGTACACTATACTATATTATATACTGCAACTACAGCACACAGGTACACTATACTATACTAGATACTGCAACTACAGCACACAGGTACACTATACTATATTATACAGTAGGCTCAGTTTTTATTCACACCCTTGATAAAGATGAACAAAAGAGATTCCTATCAAATAAACTATGTAAGTAGTGAGGTATATTTTATGCTAAAAAAATTCTGAAAATTCCAAACCTACATTACTAATAAAATGTATTATAATAATATGCCATTTTGCAGACGCTTTTATCCAAAGCGACAGTAGTGAATGCATACATGCTAAAGTATATGTGGTCCCAGTGGGAATTGAACCCACAACCTAAGCACTGTCAGCGCCGTGCTCTACCTACTGATCCACAGAGAACCACAAATTGTTCCAAAATCATATTTTGTTTTCTTAATAATATTTGTTTTCTAGAAAACATCTGAATCGCAATTATTCATACCCCTAAATATTATTTTAAATGTAATCCAACAAAAACAAATCTTCATAAATATACAACTTGTTTGAAGTTCATTGGAAGGTTATGGAACTATACGGTGGCCTACAATGGTTTCCTGTTTCCCTAGGGTATAAAAAAGAGGGGACACACGTTTGAAATACTGTGGTCAGCCATCATCATGGTGAAAGGCAAATAACTCCCTGAAAGCATCAGTCAAAAGGTTATTGACCTCTACATATCAGGAGATGGCTACAAAAAACTAAAAAGTTCAAAGATACCGCTTTCCACTGTTGTGTCAATCATTAGGAAGTTTGAGGCCACTGGAGCAGTGGCTAACCTGCCAGGTAGAGGACACAAGTCTATCTTCCCCAAAGTGTAGTGAGGTGGATGGTTTGAGAGCCAAAAAGAAGTCCAAGGGGCACAGTACAAGGTCTCCAACACACCTTGGCATCTTGGGGTTACAAGGTGTCTAAAGCTACCATTCATTTGGACATGCACATCAGCGTTATGTTTGGCATCCAAAGAATGCAAGTAATGTTGAAAAGCACCTCATACCTATGGTGAAACATGGTGGTGGATCTTTAATGCATTGGGGTTGTTTTGCATCCACAGGCCCTGGGGTCTTAAAATAGATGGAACCATGAACTCCAGCATGTACCAAGACATTTTGTCCAAAAGCCTTGTTCCCTCTGCCAGGAAGCTATACCTTGGCCAACAAGACAATTATCCCAAACATGCATCCAAAGAAACTAAGAAATGGTTGACAGAGCACAAGATCGGTGTCCTGATGTGGCCATCTCAGTCTCCAGACCTGAATCCAGTCCACAAACGTCAACCCAAGAATCTGAAGGAACTAGAACAATTTTACATAGAGAAATAGTTGAGGACACCCCCAATAAGTTCCATAACCTTGTACAATACAACAGAAGGTGACTACTTGCTGTTAATGGCCAAGGGAGGAACCACAAAGTACTGATAACAGGGGTGTGAATATTTGTGATTCTTGATTTTCTTGATGGGGGAAAAAAATGATAATTCGATTGTGCTTTGGGCCAATGTATTATTATTCAAGAATATCATTTTCATTTAACATAAAATATACCTCATTACTTGTATAGTTTATTTTATACAATCTCTTTTGTTCATCTTTATCAAGGGTATGAATAAAAATGGAGCCTACTGTATATACTGCAGCAACTAGCACACAGGTACACTGTAGTATACTATACTATACACAGTGTAGTATGTACAGCACACATTATACCCTGTGTGGGGTTGTTTGGTTTGCCCTCTCTTGACTGATGAGTGACTGCTTCCCCAGGAGCTGCTGAGGTTCCCCAAGCTTCATGATGCCATTGTAGAAGTGGTGACCTCACTCCTCAGGAAAAGACTGCCAGTAACCAATGAGATGGTGAGACCCCCTTCATCTTAGCCCATATTCCTGTTTCTCACTCCACGCTCACCCGCACCCCATCATCCCCTCATTCACCTCTCTCCTCCCTTCAATCCTTAATTTATATCTCCCGCTCTCGCCTCCTCCCTTCCCCACCACCCCTTCATTCATATATCTCCCTCATCTCTCACTCCCTCCTTCATATCTCCAACCTCCCTCCCCCTCTTACCTTCATTTATATCCGTCCCCTCACCCCTCTCCTTTCATATGCCTCCCTCTCTCCCCCGTTTCCTCCTCCCTCAATTGTTCTTTCATTTCTCCCTCTGGACCGAGGTGGCCTGTGCCTGTGCATGGCATGTTCTCTCTCCCTCTCTGCCTCTCTCTTCTCTCTCTCTCTCTCTCCCCTCTCTCCCTCAGAATGAGCTGGTAAACAGCACCTGCATCTCATCTCTGAGCTCAGTGTCATACTGCCTACCTGGTACAGGTCATGTGTTCCACATTCCCGCGTGTATCCTGCAGTGGCTTGTGCGCTTCCCGTGCCTGTTATTTACAGACGACACAGACCGCTGCACCCACAAAGTCCTGACACTCTGAGCCGGCCATAGGCCACAGGCCGTCCTGACTTGACCTCCTGCGCCTGTTACAGGTACACAACCTGGTGGCGATAGAGCTGGCTTACATCAACACCAAGCATCCAGACTTTGCTGATGCCTGTGGCGTCATGAACAACAATATAGAGGTGAGAACTGAGGGGGAGAATGGCTATGTTGATTGGTTTGAATGGTTGATTGATTGGTTGGTTGAATGAATGAATGAATGATTGATTGGTTGAATGAATGATTGATTGATTGATTGATTAATTGAATGAGTACTTGATGAATCTTTATGAATCATGTTTAAAAGTTTTTTTAGATACATTTATATGTGCCGTAATAAGAAACGTAACCCCATTGAAACTAATACAAAATGACTGAATAAAACTCAAATGAATAATGGCACTCTCAGTGCAGCAGGGTGGTAAATGTGGCAGTGACAGGCCTGATGTCCTGCTGCTGTATAGAGACAGGGCACACAGAGAGTTCAGTTCACACTGGTCTCGTGTATATCTATCCATGGTGAATGGTGATATCAGAGTGGGAAAAGAGCAATGGTGAAGTATATTAGTCATCGTAGGTATGTTGAACGTGTCATTTTTTTTCTTCAGGAGCAGAGGAGGAACAGGATGAGAGAGCTTCCCTCGGCTGTGCCTCGGGATAAGGTACAAGTCTTTACTGTGATAAAGCACGAGTCTTTACTGTGATAAAGCACGAGTCCCTGTCGTCGTAAAGCACGAGTCTCTGTCGTGATAAAGCACGAATCAATGTCGTGATAAAGTGGTAAAGCACGAGTCTGTCGTGATAGAGCACGAGTCTCTGTCGTGATAGAGTACGAATCTCTGTCGTGATAGAGCACGAGTCCCTGTCGTGATAGAGTACGAATCTCTGTCGTGATAGAGCACGAGTCCCTGTCCTGATAAAGCACGAGGCTGTCCTGATAAAGCACGAGTCTTTACCATGATAAGTCATGAGTCCTCATAATCAGGCAGAAGGCTTTACTGCAATAGGTCATTTAGTCTTGTGTTTTTAGTGTGAGAAAGCAGAACACTGAGTTATTCAACTCCCCTTCTTGCCAAGAAGATAGCAGATGAATATAATACAAATCCATTGGTGGGGAACCTCTACACATCAAGAGAGCGCTCACTTCAACTTAGCTCACTGCGTCCAAGGGTGGAAGGTCAAAGGTCACACGTCTCTGTCTCTCTCTCTCTCTCTGCCCTCTGCAGTTCTTCTCAGTTCCTTTTTTCTCTCTGTAGTCTTTAAAGGGCCCGGGCGGGCCCCCTCTCCCTCCTAGTGAGGCCCCTGTCCCCAGCGAGGCTGAAGGGGTCAAGGTGTGTGCCGCCCGCTGCCTGGCATTGGCATGCCCCCCTGCAGTGCTGTGACCCCCCCCCCCCTCCCTTGGCCCCCTGGGAAACGTGGTCCTCCTCCCTCCTTTAGCACTAACATTGCCATCATTGCCATTATTGTGCCACATTCAGCTTAAAAAATGCCCTATTGTGGAATAGAAGAGTACAATAGAATTCCCTTGCCTTGAATAAAATACCTTTGATGCTTTAATATAATAAAACAGAATAGAGCAGAACTTTGTTGCTTCAGTAGAATATAATCAAATAGAAGGAGAGCTTCTGCCCATCCATAAATGTTGATTGGAACAAGGCAATAGGGTGATTTTGTCTTGTGGTCTTATCAAGCCCCAGCTCATTTATCCTTTATGATAAATGAATGTATGCTTCACAAAGCTTCGCGAAGCCTCATGAATAAATGATCAGACCGCGTTGCTGCACTTCCTGCCCGTCACCCCCCCCCCCTCCTGCCGGCTGCATGGGAGAGAAAGACCTGTGTTTTTACGTCTGAGCTTTGTTTGGGTTCCCTCCCCCGCCCTTCTCTGTTTTTCTGTACCCCTTGTTCACAGGACATGTTCTTTCTTGAAAGCAGGGTTCCCCAAATCCGGTCCTGGAGGGCCACAGGATATGCTGGTTTCTGTTGTTACTCAGCACTTTGTTAATCAATTAAGTTTGCTGTTTACACAGCTAACTAACCTCACCTGGTTTCTTGGGTCTAAATTGGTTGTTTATTTTAAGGTGTAAACTAAAACCAGCATGCCCCAAATCCGGTTCTGGAGAACCACGGGGTAAGGGCGTAACCACATATTAAATATTGGGGGCGACATAATGAAAGGGAATGTTTTATATCTACAAATTATCGGGGGGGCAGATATGACTTCTGAATATTGTTCGCTCCCCACTCGCTACGCCTATGATTTGGAGAAATCTGCTCTCAAGTTTTTTTTTTTCCCCATTTGAACACTTTTATGTGTCGTCTCATGTGACTTTTGTCTGTTTCCTGACTTTGCCCCTGACCATTTTACTGGACGTTTTACCTGCTGTGCAGGGCGTCCCTGGAATCCTGAAGAGCAATGTGTAGGTTGATCCATCACTGATTCCAAGCTGTTTACTTTGAAAAAATTACATACAAGTGGAAAATATAAACCAATGCAAGCATATAAACAGCTTCCTTAAAAGAATCCCTGCAGTGTCCTTCAGATTAAACCGTACAATGTATTTTCTGGCAATGTTTTTGGTCTATTTATGTTGGTGTGTGCTTGTGTGACTGAACATCAGCATACACTACTACAAGTATACAAGCCTGGAAACAGTGCATGCCACTGCATCTGGGTGTGTCAGGGGTAGAAATGTGTCTATATAACAACGATGATGAATAATAATGGATTACATGTATAAAGCACTTTATATATTACCATGATCTCAAAGCGCTTTGCAGTGAAGGGGGAACCTTGCCTCGACCACCACTGATAGCAGATAAAATAACGCTAACGCTAGCCCCGTGTTAAAAGGGCCTCTGACTGAGCGGAACGTTGGCTGTGTGTGGGATGGAGCTCTCTCACGGTGCACAGGTGCGATAGGCCTCACACATCAGCTACACCTCAGCTGCTGTAGGAAGGACCGTGCACAAATCCACCGCTCCCACGTGTATGCTGGACTGCGCAGGTGTGACCACGGGTACATTAGTTTGTGTGCAGCTGAGCTCAGGGCATGCAGTGTTGTGCTTAGACAGCGCAGGTGTGAGCTAACCCCATTGCATTACAGCTTCTCCGTTTATACATTTTACATGCATTTAATCTATCCGTCAATACAGCTGGACGTACACTGAAGCAATTCGGGCAAGGCACCTTGCGCACAATGGCAGCGTCCGGGATTTGAACCGGCAACCTTCGAGTCGCAAGCCCACTTCCCTCACCATTATGCTACACGGCAGTTTTGACTACAGTGCTGTGTATTATAATGGTTAGGGAACTGGGCTTGCCGGTTCAAATGTAACTCGGAGGTTGCAGGTTCGATTCCCAGGTGGGGAACTGCTGTTGTACCCTTGAGCAAGGTACTTGAACTGAAGTAAATGTATAAAGCTGTATAAATGGACTGTCTGTAAAGAAATGTAAACTGTGTAAGTCGCTCTGGATAAGAGAGTCTGCTAAATGCCTAAAATGTAAACGTATACACTGCTGCCCCGGTAGCATAATGCCAGCTGTGCTTTTTGGTGGGCACTCTTGTGAGCTGCATGTCCGTGAACCATGACCACTGACCCCCGCTGTGTGTGTGTCCCCCCCCCAGGGTGCAGGAGGGGGGCCGCAGGGCGAGCAGGACACTGGTACTGGGACCTGGAGAGGCATGCTGAAGAAAGGAGAGGAGGGGGCGATGGAAGAAAAGGCCAAAGCGCAGCCCGCTCTCCCCGCTAGCCCCATGAAGGGATACGCTGTCAACCTGCTGGATGTGGTGTGTTTCACCACTGACACTTTACACTACACTGACCCACACACTTTACACTACACTGACCCACACACTTTACACTACACTGACCCACACACTTTACACTACACTGACCCACGCACTTACCTTCATTTACACTGAGGGGACATGGTGACGAGTCATCCTGTATGGAATGAGTCCCCGCCCATCAGTAATACCATGCCTGTGTAATAGGATCTGAGTGAGATGAGTCATTAATGAAGGATAATCTCTATTTATGTATGTTTCGGGTGGGATGAGTCTGATTAGGGATAATCTCTAATACATGTTGAGTAAGAGGAGTTTTGTCAGTCAGTGATTGGCTCATGTCACATTTTCTCAGTCAGTGATTGGCTTGAACCGCGTGTTGTCTGTCAGTGATTGACTCATGTTGCTCCATCCTCACAGCCTGTTCCAGTTTCCAGGAAGCTCTCCGCTCGGGAGCAGCGGGATTGTGAGGTGATCGAGAGGCTCATTAAATCCTACTTCCTTATTGTCCGAAAAAATATCCAAGATAGGTAACTTCCGCCTGTAATCTTTATCTGTGTGGGTTTATAGCCCTGCCTGATCCGTTCCTGATTGGTTATCAATTGGATGTCCTGTCTGTCTGTCTGTGCTGTGCTGTGCTATGTGTCAGTAGCTATGTCCTGTCTCTCTGCAGTGTGTCAGTAGCTATGTCCTGTCTCTGTGTAGTGTTGAGTCAGTAGCTATGTCCTGTCTTTCTGTGCAGTGTGTCAGTAGCTATGTCCTGTCTCTCTGTGTAGTGTGTCAGTATCTATGTCCTGTCTCTCTGTGCAGTGTGTCAGTAGCTATGTCCTGTCTCTCTGCAGTGTGTCAGTATCTATGTCCTGTCTTTCTGTGCAGTGTGTCAGTAGCTATGTCCTGTCTCTCTGTGTAGTGTGTCAGTATCTATGTCCTGTCTCTCTGTGCAGTGTGTCAGTAGCTATGTCCTGTCTCTGTGCTGTGCTATGTGTCAGTAGCTATGTCCTGTCTCTGTGCTGTGCTATGTGTCAGTAGCTATGTCCTGTCTCTGTGCAGTGTGTCTGTGCCTAAGCCCCTCTCTCTCCTTGTCTCTCTGCAGTGTGCCCAAGGCGGTGATGCACTTCCTGGTGAACCATGTGAAGGACAGCCTGCAGAGTGAGCTGGTGGGGCAGCTGTACAAGTCAGGGCTGCTGGACGACCTGCTGACCGAGTCTGAGGACATGGCCCAGCGCCGCAACGAGGCTTCAGACATGCTGAAGGTAACACACGCACACACACACACACATGCACACATACACATACACGCACGCACGCACGCACGCACACACACCAACCAGCCCCACAACCAGGCTGCAGATATGCTGAAGGTAACGTGCACGCTGTCACTCAGACACTGACTCTCACAAGCATCTTAGATCCTAATATTGAACATGAATTGATGATTTAGGTAAACATCCCAGCCAGGAGGAATCCTTTCTAAAAGTATTTAATTTAATTGTATTATTATTTGTATTTTTTTTAAGGCAAAACTGAATTCATATAATTTGATTGTGGGTGAAGTTTCCACACGCACACACACGCATGTATGAGCCCATGAAAAGAAACACCAGATCAGTGACAGGCCCAGGTCACGTGGTCACATGATCCTACCCACAATGCAACAGGTCCTGCCCCATATCTCTCCTCTCTCTCTACCCCCCAGGCCCTGCAGAAAGCAAGTCAGGTGATCGCTGAGATCCGAGAGACACACCTGTGGTGAGGCCCCCCCCCCAACTCTGTGTACAGAACCTACGGACGGCCATCTTGAAAGTGCACTCTGTTGTGAACTGTTGTGTATTGAGCATAATTTTATTTACTGTACAGTCACGAAACCAAGCCTATTGCACACGACCTTACACCTGCGTAATCACGCCTTCCTGTTTGTCAGTGTTTGTCATGAGGAATATATGTAAAAATAGAACCTGGACTGTAACACTCGTCGTGGCGTGTCTTACCAGGGGACGTGTGTTGCAGTCGTAGCTTAAATTAAAGCTTAAAATATTAAATGCGTCTGTTGTTCACTGGCTTTGGTTGGTGTGCACATGCAAGCACCGTGTCTGTCGGCTCCTCCTTTCAGACCGAAGCATTTGGAAATAAAGGAAATGGACATTTTTTGCTACCATCAAATGCCTCTACGTTGTACACAATTGTGTGCGCTTGATAAAGGGTGTATATATATTTACACACACACACACGCTCAGCAGTAAACGCATTCCGTGCTTCCAGAGTGGGGTCATTCAACTGAATCCTTTAGTTGTGCCTAAGATTATGAAATATGATTGACTACCAGTGCATACACAGAGGCCTATTTATTCTGTAATATTGCACTTTTTTGCATGTTACATATTTTATATGGATGGTTAAATTCCCATTTCTGATATTTGCTACACTTTGGGGTTTTTTGTAACACCTTTTTAAATGTGTGTAATTTCGATGTACAGAAATCTCACATGCTTTCACAGGAAATGCCCTTAATATCTGTCCCACACCATACCATGAGATATAAAATAAACTCTGCTGTGTTACGCTCTACTATACTGTTATTCCAGCTTGTGAAATGATAAATAAAACGGGAAATTTCCAGGAATACAGAGACAATACAAAGACTGATTTGACGCGTGCAGGCCATAAACTCAGGTGTGACAGTCAAAGCAGAGACTTTTTAAAACTCATTTATTGTTTTTACATATCATACAGCTAAGAAAACACCTTGTATCCTTCCAGCCTGTCGCTATGTCTAACTAAAAAAATAGATCAGCCTTTCTCTCGAACGGTTCACTGGAGCTCGCCTGCAGGAACGGTCATCTTGAGCAGTCGTCTGCTGTGGTCCTTTTTACCTCAACCGGCCGGACACCTTGCCCTTGGTACGACCCTTCGCACTGGAGAAATGGAACGTGGTCAAACCTTCTGCCGTTGCACACAAGTACTGCTGCAATGTACGCGTCTCACCACCAGGTGTCACTAACAGCACATTCGCGCTCTTAATGAGGACAAATATCCACCTATGCAGTGGCAGCAATGGCCATCCCTTATAGCGCTCAGCGCTGTGTGGAAATTTACAGGGAATGGGCCCAGGATAATACACAGGCTGGTGCATTGATGTACTGATTGGTGAATGAGGTATGATACCAAAAATGTGGTGAAGCCACCATTTGCTCCCTGTAACTCACTGATTTGAATCAACCTCTGTGTTTTGTTGTAAAGAGCAAAACCTTTTGATTGGTCCAAAACAAGTCAGTGACTGACAGATAATTATAGCCCCACTTATTTATTTTGTCATGATACCTCATTCTCCCATCACTAGTTCCTTGAACCTGCTGGATTCTATCAGGCAGGAAGCTGTTTACTGGCTTGTTTCTGTGCTGCAGTTTCATAACACTGTGGTGTGTGACTCTAGCTGGTTCCAGGAGAAGCTAACAGTTCCCACACGGTTTGGGGGTGGGGGTGGGGGGTCAATGACTCAATGACTCATGCAGTTCACAAAGTGCAGACACAAAGACAAGCAACAGCAATGAGGATGAGAATGACAAAGGACAATATGATGATGGGTTGGAAGTTGACTAGGAATGATCATGCCCATGTTCCATGGCCATTGGCCGTTTCACGCGTGTTCTTGGTTCATCATAAACTCCCTCAGTTTATCCGGGTTTATTTTAGAAGCTGACCAATAAGGCAGACCTGCCAGTGTATATGAGGCTTCAGTTAAAAAGTCGTTTTGATACAGAAGTCATTGCATTTGGACCTGAGCCAATCAAAGTTTGCTTGTGCGAACTGACATTTCGCATGCATTTCTAACGAAAGTGAAAGTGACTGAATGTTTTTAAAACAAACAAAAATGTGCAAACATGCTCGATCCCAGTTTTGGGAGGTCTGATAATGGCATTGCATGTCTACTGTTGATTGTGTCTCTGCATTGGGGGAGTGCAATAGATTTATAACTGCAGTGAAAACGACTGCGGGTGTGATTCATTGACTAAGCACCAACACCTGTGAAGGCTTTGCGCCGAGCTCATGGAGACTGTAGATTAGGGCCATGATCATCCCAACAGTAGGGGGCAGTGTTTTTGATGAGGAGGGGTTGGATGAGCCACATGGTGAACAGGTCAGATGGGGATGGAGCACAGGCATCCAACGGATTTCCCTTTGCCTGCGGCCGGCTCAATGGACCAGGCACGGTTGCCCGCGATCCTTTCTGCACTTACCACTGGTGGTCATAGAACCGACAGAGAAGCAGGTTGATCTGAAAAGGACACACACACGCACACCAACACACACACACAAAAGCGTCGCTAAGCAACCAGGAAGTGCAGCTGCAGCCTATCGAAAGCGGAGCACCTGCGACCTTCTCCCCCTGCGTTCCGACAGAGATCTGACCGCGCACACTCTCTCATTCGACCGCCCCGACCCTGAGCGTTCTATAGCAGTGCCACACAGCAGCGAAGCGGTGCCTTCGCAACGGTGTTACTTACATCTGGTGCTCATGGACTCGGGTCTGGAAGACATTCATCTGCAAGCAAGTTCAGAGTTTTAGACACGCCGGTTGTGTCGTCATGGGCCCAGGTCTGATCACGGATTGTAAATGTCGCTTAGATTGGAGCGGGGAATGTACAGGTGACCACCTAAATAAAGGAAACACCAGCATCCCTCTTCCCTCTGTGAAGTTCTCAATAGACTGTTCTTGATGAAACTGCCTGCTCACGCCCTATATTGATATTTCCAGTCAACTGATTCAGAGTCTGTTTTACCTTGCATCTTGAATCAATGCAAGGACATTATGGTTGAGGACTATGCACTATCAACAACAGTTGCCCCTAGTTGATGATGACTTCCATGCCAACATCACCATCACTATTCCTTGTGAAACATCAACAAGTTGAGCAGTCTTCGTCACTGAAGCTCCTGCCAAACATGCCTCAACAACCACCCCAAACCTTTCAAAGTCAGTCACTGAGGTCTCTTCTTCTAGCCATGGTAGCCAAAATAATGGGTAACTGGGCCTGCCCAGCATTTTTATACATGACCCTATGGGCTTAAATAAACTTCACTTAATCATGCGTACGCATACATAACATACTCCACTGCATACTTTTTGTCTGTCTGGATGTTTAAAAGCTATATCCACTAGGGGGCAGGTCATTGCCAAAAGTAAGTCTCTGGCCGGCATACATTGACAACTACTTCGATTCTGCACAATAAGATTGTTTTGATGTATATCTTGAGAATACGGCATAAACAGTGGCATCGGCGCCAACATGTACATCTGGATGTAACCAAGTGTTTTATTTTTTAAAAGTGAAATGTCAAATAAACTAAAGTAAACTAAACAACGGAGATGGTATATTAGACCATTAAATGTATCCCAGCGTAACGACGGAGAGTATGTTTCTCTCATTCTACCGATGAGAGAAATTTACGATGAAAAGCATCATCAGTATTTCCGTATGTCCGCCAGCACATTAATGACTTGGTTCCTCGGGTGGCCCCTCTCATTACACACCAAAACACGCACAGTGAGCCAGTGGGTGAAGCAGAGTGGCTTACCATCACCCTCTGCTTTCTTGCCTGCCCCCACCATTTATGTCGGTATTGCATAACGTTAATTTCTTGAGGACATGCAGAAAGGACACTCCCAATGACCGCAGGACACGCGTGGCAGCCATCTTACGTACGCGTACGCATATTTAAAGTGAAGTATATTTAAGCCTTAAGCATGGTGGGATGTTAATTGCTTTATTCAGGAACCACTCCTGTGAGGAAGCACTCGCTTTCGATATTCTTTGTATCCCTCATTTATTCATGTGTTTCCTGTAAGCACTCATTACCCTTTCAATATTCTTTGTGTCAGAGAGGTAAAACCATGCTAAGCACATACAGTATGTCTTCATTTAGGGACATTATTTTTGTTTCTAAATTTTTTATCGCATTTTTCTCCCAATTTGATGTCAATCCCCCTAGTAATGTGATTTCGCTGCCTGCGATAGTCCTGCACTCCGAGACGGCACTCGAAGTGTTGACCGTAACCCGGTACTACAGGGCCACTCTTATGCGCAGCGAATGTCATGTCGGCTTCCATCCCCCCTCCCTGGCGCGGACAGCCAATCACCGCCCTGGTGACGCTCCCAGCCAGAGCTGACTCTGGCGAGATGGGGAATTGAACCCCGGTCTCCGTGGCCAGCGTCGAACATTGTAACCACTGGGCCACGCGGAGGCCTTAGGGACACATTTTTTTATATTACTGTAATGTAATATATTATTTATAATAAATCAAATAAATAGTTATAGTATTACATCTTTATTTTCAGTTAATGTATTCCACTTAACTGAACAGTGAAGCAGCACAAATCCCTGCTTTTTTACATCTCAATTAAGCTAATAATGCTAATAGATATATAGCAACAGTGTATAATGATATCTTGTACAGAGGGATATATTCAATTAAACTTATTTACCTGAATTTAAACTCTTACCAAGCCAAACAGCCAGAACATAAACTGTAAAGCAAGATAAAACTGGCACATTGAATCACTTTGTATGTTCAGTGGTTGTCTAGGACAATGGACCCATGGTAACTGATCTGTGTGTGTCTCTCTGTGCAGCTACTTACATCATACTTCTGTCTCTTCAGTTTCTCAGTGAGGTCAAACTTCTCCGCCTCCAGCTCAATCAGCCACTGCCACAGGTCACTGGCTTTGTCCCTGCAGGAAGGGCATCCAATCGAATGAGAGCTATTAGTGATTGACATCAGCACAGAAGAGCACCGTCCAATCCTTTGTGGCTGAAAACGGAACTCAGGGGAGGGGCCCCCCGTGCCAAACATGGTGGAGTAGGGGTTGTATTAATCGTGAGACTGAAAGGTGTAGATGTTGTCATTGTTAAGATTAGGATTTGGGTAGTGTTAGCTGGTCCTAAACCAGTGCTTAGGGGGCAACTTCTGCCTCTATCTAGAATGACTGAATGTTTGACTCTCAGTTGGGGTCAGGCTTTTTTAAATGGGTAATTCATCAAATTAAAGTGGTTTAACTCTCCTTTGATACATTATATTATAATGTATCACTATGTTATTGAAAAAAAAGATAAGGTAGGTTGTTCCCATGCTCTTATGTTTGAAATGTGTTCAATAAATGATTTGGACGCACTTCAGTTTGTCCTCGCTGAGATGATCGATATTCAGAACTTTTCGTCTGTCAGCCAGAATCTTCTTCTTCTTCTCTCTCTCCGTTTGCTTCTTAGCGCCCTTGCGGCCCTCATTCTGCCAGGAGATTTCAGTTACAGGGTTATAGGAACAGTTAAACATGACGTATCACACACATCCTCACAAAACACTCCCGAGACTTTAACCACAGCCAGCCGTATTATTGCTTTCTTTTTTGGCCTTTTCCCCCTTTTCTGGCAATATGGAACGCTCAACAATATTCTAAGCCGGATTCGCTGCAACCTCCGCTGTTAATTCAGGAGATCGTAGACAAGCATGTGCTCTCCTCCGCTGTTAATTTGGGACATCGTAGACAGGCACGCGCTCTCCTCCGAAACATGTGATGTCAGACCAATAAACTTACTCTAACTCCAGATCAGGAAATTAGAGCAAGTGCTTTGACACATGTAATAATATATGTTCCGTTAGATTAGCACTAATGTGAGTAAATTCATTCTAAATTAACCCGTGCATAGTCTGGGCTTCACTTCAATCTCTTTGTTGTAACAGGTGGTGATAGCCAGGGGGTGAGATGGGATCTGACCTTCTGCTGCATGCCTCCATACTGGTGGGTCATGTTAGTCAGAGCCTTCTTCTTTTTGGCATCTTCATCTTGTTTCTTCCTGTGCTCCTCCTGCTCCTTTCGCTCCTTCTCCTCCTGCATAAGAGAGACAGGAAAACTCCGCCCCATCAACTTATCCGTTTCCCTGTCCCTGTCCCTCGGACAGTCTGCTTCTAGTTCAGTGTAAATATTTGTTCTCCTTTGCAATCTTTGCATGTTTCGTGTAGTGCGTGTGCTGTGTATGTTTGTCCTTCTGTACTCATATCTGCTGCCTTATTGACCCCTACCCTGTCTTAACTAGGTCTCTCATGTAAAAGAGGGTTTAACCTCAATGTGAATTCCTAGTAAGACAGACGTTGATGATAATGATGATGACAATGGTTAGGCAAAGGTCTCAGTGCATACAGAGACACTTTTCAGTGCATAGAATATTGCCGTGTCTTTGCAGTTGTCATACTGTGTGTCACAAAGCTACAGCTCTGTTGGTGCACATTGAAAGCTTTTTCTTTTGCTGCACTTTCTGCCTTTTTCAGATTTCAGGCTTCGTATTTTCCTGCTTTCATACTTTCTGTTTTTTAATATATTTATTTTCAGTTTATGCTCTTATTCCCCATTTTTCTTCCAAATTTTAGTTGCCAAATATATCCTCCCCTTTTTCATGTCAATTATCCCCACCCTCGTATGAGAGGTCACTGCCGTAGTCCTGAGACTGGTAGTGGGCTCTGTACCACCTCCTCCGAGCCGGCACCCACCATGGTCACTCTAACACACAGGACCACTCATATATGCAGCAAGCTCATATCGGCTTCCCTCTCCCCTCCCTGGGGCGGACAGCCAATTGCCGCCCCCTAGTGGCACTCCCGGCCAGAGCCGAACTGGCACGACCTAGATGGAATTGAACCCCAGTCGCAGTGGGTAGCGTCAAACATTCTTACCACTACACTACACTTTCTTTGTGACAGTGCTCTGTAAAAATGAAATAAAGTGGCATGTGTCTCTTGTGGTGGAAAGAGTGGCATCTGGCGCACGTTTCGGAGAGGGTGGGGGGACTCACCGCAACCCTGATCTGCCTCTCCTTCTCCTTCTCGGTGCGAACTCTCTGCTGCTCCGCCCGCTCTGCCCGCCTCTTCTCCTGCACGCACCCACAAACAGCATGGAGCAGGGAGTCACTTCCTGTTTGCCTCGGGTCCACCTCACACGGACCTTGCAACATGCTCCGTTATCAGGACACTCACGATCCTGCTGACGAGAGCCAGCAGCTCCTCCTCGTCCTTCTTCCTCTGGATGAAGTGCTGCTCGATCAGAGACTGCAGCTCCTGCAGGTCCTTCTCCTGCCGTTTCCTGTGGATGTCCTGAAACAGCCAAACGCAAACACCAGTCACCCCCACCTTCCACCTGTCCCCAAATGAGACTGATGTGAAGCATCGGTGGCGTAGCTTTCTGCCACAAGCGTACCTAGATTGTACAACACCCTGTCTGATCAAATTAGGGTTGCTCTCACAGTCCCTAAGTTAAGTCTTTATTTAAGTCAATTATGTTAGTGTTGCTTGTAATTTACAACAGTTTTCACATTCAGGTTGAGTGAGGGTGTATTGGGAAGTATCAATCCAGTTCCAGTGCTTCGAATACTTCCTGCCTGTCCCGAACTGTGCGTTTATTATTATTAAAAATATTCCCCACATATTTCCCAGTATGGCAATTTTATGACCTTTAATTGGGTATGAAAACAGTTCACCTCACAGTTTTTAGTCCCTCTGGATAAACTTTGATTAACTCTGGATAAACACACTATCCAAAATATGGTCAATTAAATTCACAAAACCCTTAGTTTATTTTAGAAATCAATTTATCTTGATCTTAAACAGCCCAAGTGAAATCCATTGGCGCTAGTGTGTTTGTGTTTTTATTCCTTGTGTGTCTGTGGGTATGCGGCTATGTGTGTGTGTGTGTGTGTGTGTGTGTGTGTGTGTGTGTGTGTGTGTGTGTGTGTGTGTGTGTGTGTGTGTGTGTGTGTGTGTGTGTGTGTGTGTGTGTAAAAATGGCAAGACTAAGATTCCTGACAAATAGTTAAAGCAAACATGTTCCCCACTCACATCAAAATCTACTTTCTCTCCCTCTGGGATTTTGGGTGCTGCGATGTTCGGCAAAAACATTCTGCGGAATAAAAAACAGCTGTATAAACAGCCTGTCTCGAGCCATCGTAACTGAGCCTCTCAAGAGAAGGACCCCAGTCCACCATGACTGAGCATCTCAACTGAATGACCCCCAGCCCATCACAAACTGCCTGTGTTATAGCAAATCCCATGATGTTTGTGAAATGTCTGTTGGGTCCTTTCATATAACGAAGCTTGTAATTAGCATGTGCATTTTAATCTAATTTTAGGAACAGCTGGGGACAACATTTAATTTTCTGAGAAGCAAATAACTACTTACTTTGGCTTGGGCTTTGACTCATCTGTTGTTTCGGACAAGGAAAAAAAACATGAGTTTCATACCGTATGAAAATGAAAAGAGAAGAGAAACAATCATATTATAATGATACAATTCATCATCTGCCATTAAAACAGCTGAACTGAACATGGCATTTGTGAAATTCATTAACATTATGGACACATTTTTTTAAACTGTGGATTTTTTTTCTTCAACATTGGGAGAAAAAAAATCACCCTGTTCCCAGATGGTAGTCAGCCACTGGTCTAAGTGCACATGGAGAAACAATGTTCCCTGAAGCTTGTACCTTTGATCAATAGCAATTGTCATTATCAATCATCTGGATATGTTATTTTATCATAAAAAGAGCACAAATCAAAAACACATGCAGCTATAAAATGAATGCTGACTAATAATCATCAAGACTATTTAAGAACAAAGAGCATCTTCCAAATTCTCATTTTGGATAAATAAAAGAAGACTGAGTTAACTTCACATTTGTGATTTTGTCGAAAGGTCATTAGAACACACAGAGGCTATAAGCAGAACCTTTCATTGCAAATTGATCATGTTGATAATGTGTTGGGCCCACTGCTTTTTTTCTGCCAGTGATTCACCCATATTAAGAACAGTATGAGTGAGTTAATACCTTCAGCTACAGGGAAAACACTTAAAACAACATGTTCAAAACTACTGCCAGCAAATACCAGTAGTGCAAGACAAAATATGAAATGTGTATTTCATACACGTCATGTGCCCACGTGTAATAGGCCTATAAGAAGTCTCCATCCCTGTCCAAGAGAAGATAACTACAATATGTGTGGCTTGGGCCGAGTTTGTGTAGAGCAGGGGTGCCCAAGTTCGGTCCTGGAGAGCTACTGGGTGTGCAGGCTTTTGTTCCAGCCCTTCAATAACACACCTGATTCCACTAATCAACTGCTCGTCAAGGCAATTCATGTACAAATCAGGTGTGTTAGTGAAGGGCTAGAACAAAAGCCTGCACACCCAGTAGCTCTCCAGGACTGAACTTGGGCACCCCTGGTGTAGAGTGACGTCTGTTACAGGTGAGGTTGGCAGTAGTTTTTATTTGGTTTTATTTGGAATTATTTGGTGAACTGTTAGCTAGCTAATGATTGATAATAGCATTCATTTGTCAGTCTGCTAACTTGCTTGGGCTATCTAACTGACGTTTGCAGTTCAGATTAAACATGATATTTTAACTAGCTAGTAGGGGTGTAACGTAACACGTATTCGTACCGAATCATTGGTAGGCTACAAGGAAAAAACTGAGTGGAGTGCAAACCCAGCTCCCCATGGCATTTATGCAGCCTTTCGCTGATAATTTAGACCGGGCCAAAGCAATAACAAACGCCGTAGCTATTTTTTTTATAGCAGCGGATCTGCGGCCATACTCCGTTGTCTATATCAGACATGGGTTTTAAACATGAATTATGTTGAAAGTGATTGAGCCCCGCTACCAAGTTCCCTGTTGTCCGCATTTAATGTCAATAATTTTTCAGTAAATTATGGCCAATTAGCCACTCTTTACAAAGTTCATAATACATGAAAAGCAATTGTATATTTTGCATGTCTTTTACCCCCGCTGTCCCGAAAACGTACCAAACCGAGGTAGGCCTACGGAACCGTGATTTTTGTGTACTGTTACACCCCTACTATCTAGCTAGTTAACATGACGTTTTAGAAGAAAGTCTTTGTATATTCAACATGTCAAGTAATAAGCTTCCAAAATGTATACTGTTATGTTGAATAACATTTGCATTACCTATGTTCCAAGTCTTTAATAGACTACGAATTTATTTTGTTTCTAATGTTTCATCAAAATACTAATTTGATGAAAAAAATGAGTTATTTGTTATTGAATGAAGATGGTAGGATTGTCTTAAATGATATGATGTCGGGCGTTTATTATGATGATAACCTCTATTTTGCAGTAGTCAGGCAGGCAGGCAGCATCAAGGGCAGTGAGCACAGTGAATAGGTATATACATATATATGTGTGTGTGTGTGTGTGTGTGTGTGTGTGTGTGTGTGTGTGTGTGTGTGTGTGTGTGTGTGTGTGTGTGTGTGTGTGTGTGTTAATCATAAGAAACAATAATGAACAAACGTTTGTAGGATTCTGTATAGCAACAGGATTCATGCTTTACACTGATAGGCTATATCAGAATGATTAATCATGCCTCCCACTCGCATATGAGCATGAGATTCATTAGTTAACTAACACAGCCATAAACAAACTCAGACACTTACCTTCCCTTTATAAAAAAAGAACAGGGGGAAAGAAAGATCAGCCTATAGTTAGATGATACATGTCATCACACTGTAAATATTAATGTTTGGCGTGGGTTTAAGGATGAATGATAACAATTCCAGGTACTTACTGCTCCTCCTCAATCACCTCCCCTACAACTTCAGTTTCTGCCATGCGTGTAATATTGTTCTATCTGAGGCCTGACAGGGAAATAACTCCAGTAACAATCAACCTGAAAAACATCAGAGAGATTCGTATAAGATGTACCGAAACACATGCACACACAAATATTAGACATACAATACACACACACACACACCCACCCACACACACACACACACACACTTAAAATTAGGGCTGATGCTTTTATTTGACCACAACCATAACACATTCTAATGCGTAGGCTATGTTTTATTTAATTAACCAGGTTGGTCTCATTATGATTTAATATCTCTTTTGCAAAAAAAATAGGCTAACAAACGAATGATCACACATAGCCTAATGTCTTAAATTGTAGCCTAAAGCTGAACATAAAGTGGCTATAGCCTATCGAAAATAACTTACTCGAGTCGGAGAATGGCCTACTTACCCAGTCGTTTCATATTATGGCACAGGAACACTAGCTTGTCTAAATTTTTTGGCAAAAGGCTGCTCCTCGTTTTATTAACGATAAACCCTGCCTTGGAAAACGCGCTTGCAAAGTTTACATTCCACTTTTTTTGGATCGTCCGCGACTAAAACGAAATGCTGCCATACTACAGATTTTTTCTTTGACTTTATGTTCTTAGGCTGGCCCGCGTTAACCTATTGGGCAACATGGGCTGCAGCCCAGGGCCCCGGCCACTAGGGGGCCCCGGGAATAGTAGATTACTTTAGGCCTACATAGAATTTTTGAATGCGGGTTTATGGTGTTTTGACTGTTACTGTACATTTTGGTCCACTTTCCCACCTGTAGTAGTCCACATTGTCCTTTCGCAACAATCAGTGTCAGTGACTACGTTTACATGCACACCATATTCCGATTAAGGTCCATATTCAGGTTAAGGCAATATTCCGAATAAGGTGTTTACATGCGCCGCAGAATGTTGAGCTACGGGAATATTCCCGTTTACATGTTAATCGGCATATTCCGAATAAACCAGCGATGTAGTGCCGCGCAAGAGCTTTCTGGGTACTCAGCTTGCTTGCTTTTGCGTTATATTGTGTTGTCTTCTTAGCACTTCTACATCATAATGTAACAAGAACACTCGTTCTCATTCACATACTCAACCATGGCAGACGAGAACGTGAGGGTTTTCCACCGATGTTTGACCTGGTCAGCAGTGCGCACAAAACCTGCTTCTTTGAGTTTGTCGCACACCCTTTTAAAAATATCGCTATTGCGGTGCTTTCGCCCATCGATGTATTCCATGATATTTAGATCTTTCATGATTTGAATACATAAATTTGTCTCATCCTCGCTCCAGAAGTGATTACTTTTCTGAGTGCTTTTCGCCATGTTGCCAAATTGCTAGCTAAAGCTATTGCTATAGCAACCAAGCTAAATTACCCAGATTCCTTGCAAAATGAACATGCGCAGACGTAAATTAATATTCCGTTAAAGGGCATATTCCGACTAACATGTTTACATGACCCAATAATCTGGTTAATACAGGCATATGCCAGGGGTCTTATTCGGGTTTTTAGTAATCAGAATATGATCTTAATCGGGTTATGGCAATCGGGTTAAGGCGTTTACATGACTCATACGTAATCGGAATATTGTCATTATTCCGATTAATACAGGAATATGGTGTGCATGTAAACGTAGTCATTGATAGTGTGTTTGTATAGTCTGTTCCCTTTTGCGTAAGGACGGCTTTGTCTCGGGAGCTCGATTCTACAAAGTGGAAATCGCCGTCGGTCCAACTCAGTGTGTCGGAGGACTTTCATCTGTTGCTGTAGCGTTACGAGCAGAGGTAAACCTGTCGCGCGGCGCAATTACGTCGCTACCTGTATGCGCGCTGTCGTTCTGCTTTAGTGAAATTAGAAAATGACCTATTTCACGTGCGATAACATTTTGAGACTTTAGTTTCTGAAATTGGCGAGAGAAACGCACTTAGCTAGAGCTATAACCTGAGACGTCCAACCAGAAAGTAATAAATTACTATTTATAACGGGTTTCGCTGCAAAAAACTATGTTGTAGCCTATTCCCCCAAGCAACCACCATTTTATAACTGTCAACAAACTATTTCAGATAAATTCATCTTAATTCGAGTTTGACTGAAGAAAACGAAGTGGGCTAATTTTGCATGACCGAATAGCTTAGTTGTGTTGCTAAGTAAGTAACGTTAGCTAGCTGAACAACAACGCAATTTAATAGCCTAATGTTCTCTAGCAAGTTGGCCTGTAATTTGTAGCAATGTTTGGACAAAAGTATTTTTTAAAAGCCAGTATAAACTTAAATTATGTCAAGTTTGCTGTATACATTCGCATTTATTGTAGATGCAGGTGTTAATGCTACGTGTTGAAATTAAAACGGTAGCTCAATTAACTTACACAAAGTATGACACTGTCCTATAGGTGAGTAACATTAAATCATTTATATCAATGCTTGTTTTGTTGGTGCTAGTGGTTAAACGGGAAGTGTATTGTTTTGTGCATTGTCATTTGTGGTCAAATTTCTGGTTTGTAGGCCTACTTTGTACACGAGGCTACTACTCCCTTTCATTATCCTGCCATGCTGGGCAAGGTTGGTCATGACTTGAACTTGAACTCATGCGTTCGGGTAACAGACGTGAATATTTCGAGAGCACTGTAATATAAGAGTCGGTACTCTTTGACGGCTTTTAATACATTACAACGTTCAAAGTTTTCAATTGGAGGTCTCATTCTGTAACATATTCACTATCTACTTCTGATATCCTTTGTCATAGGCCTATTTGTCGAATTTGCAGCATGTCTATCGTTGCCAGGCCTGGTCGCGTCAATGTGCTTTTATTTTTCCAGTTGAAAATCGTGGACATAGGGCCCCGGGAGGTGTGTTAGCCCTGGGCCCAGGGGAGGCTTAACGCGGCCCTGTTCTTAGGTTATATCGAAATGAGTAATTAAAGTATGCCTATATCACTAATCTTAACTGTAGGCAAATCTTAGGCTACAATTAAAATGCACATTCGCGTGCCTAAAACAAGAAGGATACAATATAGGCTACATGAAAGGGGGTGTTACACATGTTAGTTATAAATATATAAACCATACAATTAGCAAAACACATTTATTATAAAATGTTACTTGTATTAGTTTTGCAGAATTATTCACAACATTACTATTAGCTTAACTGCCTAATATAATTTAAAGAGAACATATATAGGCCTTGCTATGTTAAGAGTGAAGGACTGTCACTGCCATACCCGCAGCATCCAGAATGGATTATTCTACTGACAAGCGCGCCTAACTGTGGTGCGAATCTCGGTGTCTCATGCTGCGTGGAGAATTATTTTTTTATTTTTTTATTTCGCGCGACTGCTCGACCAAAACAAATCTCTGTCGACCAACAGCCCATCGACCAAACAATCGACCTGTCGAATAAATGGGGTCAGCCCTACTTAAAACACATATAAACATGAAAGTATTCAACCCACTTGACATTTTTCACATTTTATTTTCTTACTTGATGGAATCAAACTGGATTTAATGGATGTCTTGCCACTGATCAACACAAAATACTCTATAATGTCAAATAAAAAAACAAGAAGCAACTTTAGCTACAATTACAGCTGTGAGTCTATTTGAGTAAGTCTCTACCGGCTTTGCACATCTGGACATTACAATTTCCGCCCAATCTTATTTACAAAATTGTTAGAGCTCCATCAGGTTGTCAATGGGGTTGAGGTCTGGGCTTTGACTAGGCCACTCCAGGACATTGATTTTTTTAATTTTTAAACCACTCCGATGTGGCTGTTTCTGTATGCTTTGGGTCATTGTCCTGCTTGAATATAAATCTTAAGCTTCAATATAAGTCCCAGGTCTCTTGCAGACTGCAGCTGTCATGCCAGAATGTGTCCGGGTCTCAGGAATGTGTCCGGATGACGTCATTGGAATTTTGGACTGTAGTTGCTATGCCAACATGATGAGCTCGCATTCCTGAGTGAGAAAACCCGGAAGAATGTGTCCGGGGTGTCCGGGTGATGTCATTTAGCTACAAATAAGCTGTACAGCTAAGTTAGCTGCCTTGCTACGAACATAATATATGAATTATAATATATAATTATATTATAATTATATAGCCAGCTAGCTACGAAGATAATAATATGCATTGTCTGTTCAGCTGTTAGGTTAGCTGGCTAGCTATGAATATAATATATGGAAGTCATTACATTACAGCTAGGTGGCTAGCTACGAATAACCATTGCTTGCTCAGCTGTAAAACTAGCTAGCTGGCTAGCTACGAACATAATATATGAATTATATAGCCAGCTAGCTACGAAGATAATAATATGCATTGTCTGTTCAGATGTACAGTTAAGTTAGCTGGCTAGCTACGAATATAATATATGGAAGTCATTATATATTATTTTCGTAGCTTAACTGTACAGCTGAACAGACAATGCGTATTATTATCTTTGTAGCTAGCTGGCTATATAATTATAATATAATTATATATTATAATTCATATATTATGTTCGTAGCAAGGCAGCTAACTTACTTCTCACTCAGGAATGCGAGCTCATCATGTTGGCATAGCAACTACAGTCCAAAATTCCGATGACATCACCCGGACACATTTTGGCATGACACAGCATATTTTCCTCCCAAGATTTGTCTATATCTTGCACCATCCATTTTGCCCTCTATTTTGACAAGTTTTCCAGTCCCTGAAGCAGAAAAGCATCCCCATAGCATTAGGCTCCCGCCACCATGTTTCATGGTAAAGGTAGTGTTCTTGGGATGATGTGCACCAAACAATGCCTAAAGTTGATGCCAAAAAGTTCAATCTTGGTCTCATCAGACCATAGAATCTTCCTCCACTTGCTTTGAGAGTCTCCCACATGCCTTCTGGCAAACTCTAGGCTAGATTCTATGTGAGTTTTATTCAACAATTGCTTTCTTTTTGCCACCCTCCCATAAAACGCAGATTTGTGAAGCGTCCGGGCTATTGTTGTCCCATGGACAGTTTCTCCCATCTCTGCCATGGAAGACTGTAACTCCGTCAGAGTTGCCATATGACTCTTGGTGGCCTCCCTAACAAGTGCCCTTCTTGCACGGATGCTCAGTTTTGTAGGACGGCCTGTTTTAGGCAAATTCACAGTTGTGCTATATTCTCTCCATTTCTTTATGCTGGACTTAATGCTCCCAAGGATATTCAAAATCTTTGAATGTTCTTTAGTGTTCATGATGAAGCTCTTGTTTGGAAATGTACTAACCAGCTGTGGGACCCCTCACAGACAGGCATATTTCATTTGAAACACCTTAATTGTACACAGGTGGACTCCAGTCAAATAATTATGTGATCTCTGAGGCCTTTTGATTGCACCAGTGTTTATTTAGGTGTGTCCTAGAAAAAGGGCTGAATACTTATGCAATCAATTATTGTCTGCTTTTTACTTGTAATTCATTATTAAAAAGCTTTAGAGATTTGACATTATGCAGTATTTCATGTTAATCAGTGGGAAGAAATGCCAATTAAATACACTTTTATTCCATTAAATTCCAATAAAATGTGAAAATGGCAAAATCACATCCACAAGAAAAGAAAACACACGCTAGGACCAGTAGATTTAGACTTGATGTATATTTATTTTTTCAACCCAAGGTTAGGATTACACCAGAATTATATCAAGTGTATGCTGACAGAAGATAAATATACAAAATGAATATGGAATTTTAATTAAACATATTTTTTCTTACGTAAGCTAAAAATAAAACAGATTTGTCGAGAGGGACTAAAAATGTCTTATTAACATATTTTCATGCCAAATTAATGTAAAGATTCCATAATAGCCACATTGGGCAATATGTGGAGAGTCTATTTTAGTAATAAAGCACAGTTCAGCCAGATTCGCTCACTCACCCAGACTCACTCAGACTCACCAAAACACACTCAAACTCTCCCAAACACATGCTGACTCACCTAGATTCACTCACACTCATTCACACTCACCCAAAGATACAGGGACTCACCCAAACACATGCAGACTCACATAGAATCGCTCAGACTAACTCATACTCACACAAACACATGCAAACTCACTTATATTTACTCAGACTCACCAAAACGCACTCAAACTCATCCAAACACATGCAGACTCACCTAGAATCACCCAGAGTAACTCATACTCACACAAACACATGCAGACTCACCCAAACATATGCAGACTCACTTTGAATCACTTAAGACTAACTCACACCCACACAAACACATGCAGACTCAGACAGTAAATCACACCTCATATTACCCTCAGGCTCATTTTGACTGCAGTTAGATCAGACCACTCTGCATACAGATTCATAAGATTTATCTAACGTGCTCTTTGGGGTTTTATATGGTTAAAACAATTATAATTGTAGAGCATTTATTTCATGTACCCTATTTTACCCCTTCAATTATGTTATACCTTTTTTATAATGCATGTAACCCAGAATTTTTGTGAATTATGAGTCTAAAGATTATATATACAGTCTATACATAAGAACATAAGAACATAAGAATACATAATGATGAGAACCGGCCGTTCGGCCCATCTTGGCTCATCATGTCCTAATCTAAAGAACATCTAGTACTACATCTAGCCTGGCCTTGAATAGCCCGAGCGTTTCTGCCTCTACTACCTGACCTGGCAAGCTGTTCCAGGCATTGACAACCTGTTTGTCTGTCTACTGTCTCTCTCTCTCTCTCTCTCTCTCTCTCTCTCTCTCTATATATATATATACTGTACATTATGTTGTTCACTGACAGGTGTTTTGCAAGTGACAGAGATAACAATGTCCACAATGTCTAACAGCATAGCGGAATGAAAAATAATGCCATCCATAAAATGATTCCCTCTGCATCTACATGACTGGTATTCTCATTCTCAGATATTTATAATGCACCATAAAAAGACTACATATATATCTGTATTTCCATTACAGTTGCTACTCTATAGCTCTGTCTCTTTATAGATCCATTGGTCCCGGGGCAATGTTAGAATGGCTGAACAAACCAGACATTCAGAATTTCCTAAATACAACCCAAAAATCCAACTTAACAATACAATAGAGAGTCATGTCAATGTAAGAGAAATGCGCATTTTGGATTTATATTGTGTGTAACAATTTTTTATATTTTTAACTACAACATGGCATATGCTTTATCAAAAATAAAAGTTGTGTTGGACACAGCGAGCAGACGAACAAAATGTACAATGCAGTATGACCATCTGTCTCTTGGCGCCTGCCTGTGTGGTCTCACTCACTGCATTGACTCAAAACCTTACAGTATGCAAACCTCCTCAGAGGTCCAGGTTCTAAAAGACAACGTCCGATATAAAGCACTACCATTTGACAAAATGGAGGCAAATTTGACAAGTAAATTCTCCTGATTATTATTCTTTTCTTAGGTGGAGGGTGCAGATGCATGCTTTATCTGGTTGTACTTTAGCCATTTCACATAATGTCTAACATGCCATTCCAGTGTGCGTTCCCCTCTGTGAAGAGCCCTTAGTTTAAGTTCTTTCTAAAGCATGCATCCACAGCAGGTGAAAGGTTAGGGGTTATTCTTGCCCCTCTTACCTGGGACCTCAAGGTAGAGGTAGTTGGTCTTACTCTCAGGTGTCCAAAGTTCAGACGTCGATTCAAGCTACAAGGCTCACATAGTAGATCCTTTCCTGATCACGTGACTCTAAACCTTCCTGATTGGTCAGTGCAGTAGAATGCTTTGTCTATTGTTAGACTGTGAAGAAACACAGTACAGCACAGGTTGGGTTTCAGTGATGTCAAATAAAGTCTGGAAGACTCACTCCAGCAGAGGTTCTACCCATTGTTTTAGTGCTCTTTTTCTAGGAATGGAAACGGGTAGTGTGGGCGTTGGGAATTAATTGTGATGAAAGTCTTCCGTGTGAAAAGAATTTCAGTGCACCTGCTCGAAAGCAGTGGTCTTCGTTGGTTTACACAAGCTGAAATACATGGGCCCCGAGTAGGTTTGGGCACAGAACTGAACTCTCCATTCGGGTCTGGTTCTGGTACTGGCCGAAGGGCTTGGCATGCGTTGAGACCCAAAGCCCCCACACACTCTCTGTGCCACTCACTGCACTGCTGGGTGTCAGAAAAACCTGGGACAAGACATGAAGAACTTGAGTTCAGTGTGTCCAGTGTTAAGGTTAACCCCCCCTTTTCAAGAGAAAAGCAAGCACAAGACAGTTTTTGTTTTTTTTGGTCATTTAGGTATTTATTGCTGTTGCAGAGTCAATGATATAATGTTGAAACCTTCATCATGTATGAAGCTATCTACTACGATACGCATACTGAGAGAGTGTACAAATAAACAGAGGAGGCAGAGCTTGTGAGGACACAGTTTGCATAGTTTCATTCTTATACAAATCACAAGTGTTTAAAAAAAAAAAATGTAAACACTAAACAAAAATAAGAATTGAATCATTTCAAATATATATATTTTTTCTTAACACAACTTAAGTACTTCTTTTGGAGTTTTTTTGCTTTCTTATCCGGAATGGGCAATTTTTTAATTTTTTTTCGTAAGCAAGTTTGCAGATATATCAGATCATTCATGGTGACACGTAAGACAGAACTACATGAGAGCTGAACACTGGTTTAAAACCCAGCCTTACACTGTACATGTTAATATCGATGCATCTCTAAAAACAGGAAACAGTATGTGGACATGGCCAACCCAAGTGCTTTTCTGCAGTACTGCCACGCTAATAAAGTAAACAACATCAATTCGGATATTTAATTCAAAATAGACAGACGGTGGAAGTAAAACGCGATTCATTTGTAAGAGTCAATTGGATTTGAATGCAGTTCACAGATAAGCTACGTTTAGAGACATTTATGACCGTGTTACTTTATAGTGCATCCAATTAACATGAGGTATTAGCATGTCATCTGATCAATATACGTTTTACAAGGCCTGGGAATGGTGTTTGTCTGAGTTTTTAACATCCATAGCTCTATATGTCCTCTACCTTTAACTTTGAAAACAATAATTTAAAACACGTTTCTCCAATTTAAGAAATTATCTTTCAACACAAAAGTAGTCATCCTGAATCCTTAAAAAAAAAAATCATTTTAAAGATCGCTTTATGTTTTCAGTCTAAAACCAGCAAAACCAGTCTACATAATTCCCTTCTCACGTTAAAGATTTTCCTTTGAGTGTTAAACGCAAATAATTCAGCGACGCCATTTCACAACCTTTTGGGTCTTGATATGGCACATAGAAATGTTGTAAATAAACCAGCTAATGTCCTTTCTCTCTGTTTTAAGAGACTTTCATCAATAACAGTTTCAGTTATATAGAACATTGGTTCAGCTCTACACACATCTCTTCGTTGGCATGGGAACCATATTTTGGGGCCCCAGGTGTGGGTTTCACTGTCCCTCAGAGAAGTATGCAAAGCAAACATTCTGACTTTTTGGGGCACTTTTTGACTATTTTAACAAATGACTGAATTAATGTAATAGGGACAATGCACAGTTTGTCTCAAAGGCTAATTTCATCTGCAATCCCTGGGCAAGCCGGATCAATACAAGTTGTGTTATACTGTGTATTAATTAGTTAATAATAAGAAGAAAATGAGACCGTGCACAGACAGCAACATTTAGAGAGCTGTCAATGTATTGTTCACAATGAAAAAGGCTTATTTAGCACTTGTTGATACCTTGATGAAAATACATTTCCATGTCTGCACGTGAACTCTTTATTTTCCATGAAATATGAAATACACTGTAATTAAATATGTTTGTACAGCTTGCTGCAATGCATGTTTGTCAGGGAATGTGTAAACGCTACTTTGTTGTAGGCTTCTGCTCAATTACATAATATCGGCCTTATGCTGTCACTAAGCGTCGTCAAGCACTGGCGGAAAAGAGCAGAGGTCAGGCTCACACCTGGAGTGTGTGCCTGCCAGGAAGCTGGCTGCAGTCTTCGGCATTCTCTATGTAGAGGCGGAAAGATCCTAGTAACTAGAGCCTGCTCGTAAGCAGAAAGACTTTTACTAGGCTCGAGCCGGGGGAATTGTTTGCCTTCTCTAGGAAAGAGGCGAGAGGGTCAAAACCAATCAAGTATGAAGAGGTTCATCACCCCATATCCGGGTTCATGGGAGAAAACAACAGCAAACATCCATTAAATAAAACGTCATAAAAAATAGAAATCATAGTTTCAATTAACTTTATAATGATAATTTCACTTTTTTCCATAAATGCTTCCTACTGGCTGATATCAATTTTGGAGTACAAAGTGTGTGCAGAAATCTCAAATAAAGAAAAGCTGTGATATAGATATATTGGTAAAGTTCAATAATAAATATATGTAGTAACATATATTACGTAGACCATTGTTTTACTATCAAAAGTATCAATAAGTGGGAAATACAAAATGAAGTGATGAGTACATATTAAGTTTGTCCTTAACTCTTAAGTGACCCATTAAAGTCAGTACTATTATCAGTGAATCATGAATCCAATTGCAGCCTGAATATTTGCTTGAATAATAAACTAGCATTGCGATGGAAACTTGGGACAGTTTTTTTTCTTACAGGACAAAATTTGCCTGGTACATGTGAAGAGACCAGTGACACCAACTTTTAGGTGACTGAACAATATCATTTGTTTCAAAGAACTATGATCCATATCCGGTGGCAGGGATATGTTTACTTTCCTTTGAGTCTGTAGGTTTAATATAAAATTACTTTCAAAACTATAATAATCATAAATGTTCAAATTTCACAGCATAGGTTTTTTTAAAGAAAGTACAGGGTCTTGTGCAAAGGCAGTATGCTTAAAACATGGCCGTTTAAGACTGTGGGGTTTTTAAATACAGTGCTAATATACATCTTGTTTCCTTTTGTTGGTGCCCTCCCACCCTAACCCCTGGGGTATTATTATTTTTAAAATCTTTTTTTTTTTTTTTTTGGTATTAAAAATATACAAAGCAAAAGGGAGTGTGTTGCGTTTTTGTGTGTGCTGATTCTGGCCTTGTCGGGTCTTGGGCTCTCAGTACGGTTAATGTCCCATTCCTGCTGAGAGAAGGAGACACAGATCCGTCATTAGTCTTAAAACAGACCTCAGAGAGCAAAGGTTCCTGCCCCCCACCACACACATTTTTACAAGAGAGAGGAGCCATAAACCTGTCACATATAACAATGATATAACAAAAAGAAGAGCCTGATTTGCGCCGTGCTACTAATGCAGGGGCACACAGACACATCTCTCCATTTATACAAACATAATCTGCACGTGGCATAATTAAAGCAATGACAAACCATTTGTTCTGTATTTGTTACTAAGCGCTGGGTGCTAATTCTTCCTGCTATACATGGCTAGGGCCGCTAGCTAACGCCTCCCACCCGTGGCCTGGGTTTGTGTAGCTGCTGCAGTGACACATACTTCGCTCCTGTTTGGGCTTCCCTCCCGCCGCTCCTTTTCATGATTGATGGCCGGCTGGCCGCCGCTCGCCATTCACTCGTGGTTATTTCAGCTGGAGAATTGGGAGGCTTGGGCGGGGGGACCTATTTGGAGAGCCACCCAGTTTTTGTATTCGCTTAAGACTGAGTCAGGGTCAAAGGCGAGTGTTTGTTCAAAATGGGGCGACCTTGACCATGATGTTGCCGTTGGGTAATCGCCGGCCGAAGCAGCCGGGTGTCTCTGACCGCGATCCGATCCTGGCTGCTAATCGCACTCCTTTCGTCAGCCGGCCCCGACGGAGCGCTCTGGTTGGCTGCGCGTCGCTACGCTGATATTGCCGTAATGCGACAATCAAACAGCTGCGCTTGTGCAATGCGGGGTCAGGCTGACCAGCGCACGGTAAGAGGTGCCCCACAATTCGCTGCGTGGGAGAGGGACGCGTAAAAGGAGCGTTTCCGACATCCCCGGAGCAAGCGAAATTCCATAGACCAGGATGCAAGGCCGCTGGGCGAGCCGATTTAAATATAGCGCACAATGCACCCCGCTCGATGACATTTAAAAAAAAGGCCAAGGAAAATGCTTTGATTTACAGCGAGGTAGCAGCCTGGCTCACGCTGTCGTCTGTGAAAGAGTGGGGCATGGGCGTGGAGCCACATGGTCGCCCCTAAATCACGTCGACTGCATCGCCACCGGCACTCACTTGTCAACCATGTCCTTCAATAGAGCACAGGGCCACCTAAACTCACAACTCACTGACTCCCTTTTGCTTTCCTCTCCTCTACTATCGCTTCATAAAAGGACTGGTTAGTGATGATACAAGGGGGGGAACTGTGTTACAGATGCACACACACACACACACACACAGTGATGACATTTGTAGGCCACTCTCCCTCTCCAGGTGAGAAATGCCACTTACCATTGGTGACGGCTTTACTCTTGCCTCCGACTGCCACCTGCCACGACAGGTTGAAAAAACACAAGGGGAAATAGCGAGTGAGAGACACAGAATGGAAGCATAACCAGTGAGAGCGGTGTGCGTGCACTGTGGCGTCAGCTCAAAGCAGTGTGTGTTTAACCTTTACGCTGAAGGCCACTGCAGAGCATGATTGATTCATTTTGCCTTGCCTAGGACCCAGGAATGGGAGACTCTGCCAGTTTATGCTGTGTTGGTTATCCAAACATGACCTGAAATTCAGGCTCATAACATTGCACACTTCATGCGTTTGCAGAAATAAATCAGGTTCAAACGTGCACTCACAGTTCAAGCTCCAAACACAATTTTTTTGATTCTGTGGGTGCTTGAAAGTCAATCCAATGTGTCAATCCGATCCAATCCAATAGATTTAACCTGAACAACAGTTGTGGACTATTGTACCCATCATGCATTTGGGTCTGTTTAAACACCCATAGGTACCATAGGTACCATGCCTTCAGTGTAAAGGTCTGTAATTGAAAAGGATGGAAAATTCTGCCTGTGTGATCAGATCAACATGTTATTGCAGAAGAGAAAACAGGACTTTTTTTTGGCGTGGAGGTGCTTAAAGATGGTGGTGCCAGCATTCTCCAAGCTCCAGGGCTGTGACTGGCCCTAAACCTCTGAGGCCCGATGGCCTTTTAATGACCCCAAAAACCATACTGTGACAAAACCACTCGCACCGTGTCCCCGTCTCATCTGCTGTGACTGCAGAGTGATTACCGTTCACCTTTCCTGAACCCTGCAGACCTCCCGACTGTCATCAATCTTCATGAGCCTCCAACAGTCTTGTCTAATTCCCCAACCAACACAATATTCGATTTTTTTTCTCCCTTTTTCTTAAGTATTGCTATTAAGAATGAATTCATAATATTGCTTCTAGCCACCACTAATTGGCCAACTCGGCGCTGTTCTACGTCAGTGCTGCCTAGCATTAAGCGTCCTGCTGTCCAAGTGGTGTCTGTGGTAGACCACGTTGCCGTCCATACCCTTAAATGCTGCTTGTGTCAGTTCAGTAATGGCATGGCGCTCTGTCGCACGCCCCCACCTTCTCAGCTGTTGGCAAACTTGGAATCGTTCTCAGGACCTATATTATTGTTATGGATATTATTTCATTGAAATATCATCCCGTATAAAAATTAACCACCGCCCTGGAGAGTGCCGCGGGACTGCGGAATGCCATTCCTCATCAAAAGGTCGCCATGGAGACTATTGATAGCCGTGTCGCAAGGCGCATACGCAGGATGTGGCGAGCGATAATACGTGGCAGGCATCCATGCTGGTTTTGACGGCGAGGGCCAAGAATCACTGCCATGGAACACATCTCTCGTCAAACTGCAACTTGAAGCGAGCAGATTTTTGGATCCGTCATCCCTTTTGGTGGGCACTAACACATGCCCCCTGCCCTAGTACGTATACTGTCAGAACTTGGTAAAGTGGTAGTCATCAGTTAAACTGCAATCGCATCAGCAAGTGAGGTTATTTAGCTCTTGCCATTCACTCCAAAGGTTTACCTCGTTTGCTCATCCGGGATTATAGGCGCCGTCAACTAACTAAGAGAAGGCTTAAAATAAAACAGACAAGCAACAGTCCAGAGTTATTACGCCTGCTTGTGTGACCTCATTTCCTAACACTGGTAATGCTTCACAGGACTGCTCAAATGAATCTGTAAAAATAGGGCAGTCATCTATCAGGTAAACAAGTTACTTTTCTCTTTCGTCTCAATTGTGTACCATTGTCAAAGAAGTCTTGGCCTCCCGCGTGGTCCAGTGGTTACAAGGTCCGACGCTGGCCACGGAGACCGGGGTTCAATTCCCCGTCTCGCCAAGTGTCGGCTCTGGCCGGGAGTGCCACCAGGGCGGCGATTGGCTGTCCGCCCAGGGAGGGAGGGGAGCCGACGTGACGTTCGCTGCGTAGAGTGGCCCTGTAGTACCGGGTTACGGTCGGCGGCCCTGCGGTGCCGTCTCGTAAGAGGCGTCACTTCGCCCCGTCACTACCGGTCGCAGGACTACGGCAGCGAACTCACATTAGGGGGGATTGACGTAAAAATAGCGGGTCTAATTGGCTACCAAATTGGGAGAAAAATGGGATAAAATCAGAAACAAATTTTTTTTTTTTTTTAAAGAAAAGAAAGAAGTCTTAAGAGGGAGACTCAAAGAGGAGCCACTGAATTGGTACTGGAAAATATTCAGAGTAGGAAAGCAAAGGAACCCAATTTCTATGGTAACTGCAACATTTGCATTATCTGTGCTGATTGTCGTAAAATGTTTTGACAACGGTGGTATTTGTTTGTATTGGCGTCTGTTACCTTAGTAGGGGAGGAGCCCTTGTTTTCCCATAGGCTGCGCTTGTTGGTGACATCACCGGGCTTTAGGTCCTGCAAGGAACAACACATGTCAGTGCATCATGCCGCACAGAGAGAAAACTAGGAAACAAACCTAGGTAACACATTACATACAACATGTAATGCAATAGTGTATTGTAACAGACAGGCTTTTTTCTTACCCTTGAAAATGTTGAAGTCTCTCTATAAGAGACTATTGTATACAAGGGACTGTTCACTGGAGGACACAGTTTTATATCCTCAACAGATATTTAATGAATCAATTATCATTCTCTATCAGGCCTCTTACACAGAAGGATTTTGATATAGTCAGGTCATTTCCAGCTAGCTTAACAAACATTTTTTAATATTATTTTTATGTTGTAGAAATGTTGTGGGGTGGTAAAAAAGGAACCGTTGCTTAAACATTGGTATTCACCCTAACCAAATCACAGCTTTACACACTTACTGCAGCTTTTGTAAAACGTTGGAATAATGTTTTGTGCTAGCTGGGTTCACGGCGGAAACCCTGTCAAGCCATTGACGATAGCCTTTATTGGTTTGGCTGTGTCTGAAAGGGGAGTTCTGTAAGCGAGAGGAGAATGCTGTAGGGTGGAGCAGCCTGTCCCATCAACCCTGGAATATATTTAGACATATTACAGTGAACGTAGAATATATAAATATATATGCTTCTCACAACGGGTGTTCTCAGAAACAGGGCACTGCTTTCAACTCTCTGCACAGATCAGAGTTTCAGGAAGAGATTGTGGCGGGCTGTAATTTTCCATGCCCTTAACTCACAGTAACAAAGACACTTCCCTGAAATTCTGCACACGGTTGAGGGGGTCTTGTTTTGTAACTGACACGCACATACTGAAATGCTGACAAAAGCCACTTTTTTGGTTTGTTTAAACAATCTTAATCCATCCCTTTCACTAAAGTTGCTCAACTTTGCTTTGACTGAATAAAGGGTTGATAAAAAAAAACATCTAAAGTGCAAAGCCCAGTGCACACATACAATACCTGCTGCGGAGCGAAAAGCAAGGAAAGTAGAAGAAAGAGGAGTCCGAGAAGAGTGGAGACTGACAGGGACTACCAAGCAGAGCAGAAGCGCTTAGCTAGCAGAGGAGAAAGGGGAAGGAGGAAGAGGAGGAGGAATAGTTACTTACAGGAAGAGGAACTCAGTGGAAAACAGGTGAATTGGCAAAGAATACTTGGTAAACACTCTGAAAAGCAGCTTGATATTAGTGGTCGATTTTTGTTATGTTTACATACGTACCCCTATATCAGGGGTATTCAAATCCATGCCTCGAGGTCCGCAGTGTCTGCAGGTATTTGCTCCAACCACGCACTACACCACCTGATTTCAATAATTAGCTTACCCCCTGGTCCAAGGGGGTAAACTAATTATTGAAATCAGGTGGTGTAGTGCGTGGTTGGAGCAAATACCTGCAGACACTGCGGACCTCGAGGCCTGGATTTGAATATTCCTGCTCTATATTATGTATTACATCATACCATATTATAGATGTCATAAATAGATATTTCTCTAATCTGTGATGGGATTTAAAATTTGCACACATACGCTGTTAGATATGTTTTGCCAAAGGCACTTTATTATTACATACTGTTTATGAGTGATAACCTTCAGCTACAATGGCAGCCAGGGTCATGGTTTGTCCACCAGAGGGCAGTCTGGTCTTGTTGGGCCAAGAGAATAAATGATTTCACTTCCACATCACTTGATGGTAGAATGTTGGAAAATATCCCAACATTCCACTGGCCAGAGTGATTCATATTATAGCCGTCCCTTAGTGGAGGCGTGGTCACTAGAGGCACTTTCTATGTGTAAACAATGCTTCTTGACTGATATTGTTGCGTGACAGGGAAATAAACAGTTTACTTTCCCAGTTGGAATGTGGCTGGCTGATGCCAATGCACTTAGTTAAAAGGCGGCTACGTCGATAATTATACATAAATCAAAGCGAGATATCGTGCCACTTATGTAACTGTAACGTTGCTGTTCAGTTACCACAGCATCCTGAGCCTTTGTGCTGCTCTTGAATAGATAACCGTGTGAACAGCCCCCTGGTGTCCAGACGTCACAGTCTCAAATTCACCTAGCTTTTAAAAGACTTTTGACTCTTCCAGCCTTACATTGATATCTGAAAGTGTACACATACTTGAACCTCAATGTCTGGGATACAGTTTAAAAAATAACACGACGAACAGCAGCTGCAGGAGAAAAGTAGTCTCACAGAACAGCGAAACAGAGACAGGCAGACATGTTGGAATCTTGCCACCAGGTGGCACTGTGGAGACTGTTTTGACTAGCTGAACTTTAGATAACCTGCATATGATCCCGTAATAGGATCTTCCACTGCATATTACACAAAAATATGAATACATATCCGTTCATCTTGTGTACTGGTACAAGACCTGGCAATGTCAACTGCTCGAGGCAATGACATATTATCTGTCATGATAACTCTTGATTCTCAACAGACTATTCACTCTCTCACATCACTGTTCCTGTAATTTACCTTTGTGTTTGGCCCTGTGGTTAACAAAAAAGCAGAAACTTTGAAACATTGAAATAATGAAAAAATGATTGTTCATTGTTCACTTGTTGGATTAATTTCCACTAGATGCCGCTAGATAGCTTCCACCACTCGGTGGTTGATCTGGGGCCACAGTGATTCTGACTACATTTGTAATCAAGCAATTTTATAATGCATTTTTCACTAAACATCTTTATCAATTAACCACACACGAGAGTGCAAAGTAATATTGCTCATCACAAAGAATATTAAGCATGCACCAAATTATAATCAAATGCTCTCTGTTTTCCATTTCGATGTCTGGAGTAGTTTCCAACCCTGGTCTTGGAGAGCAGCAGGCTCTGCTGGTTTTCATTATTGCTCAGCACTTAGCTGATCAATTACGCCAGCTGAATACATAGTCCACTCACCTCACGCCTGTGTCATGGGTGTAAAGTGGTTGCTGATTTTGAGCTGAAAACACAAACCTGCAGACCCCTGTGGCTCTCCATGAGCAGGTTTGGGTCCCCCTCCCAATTTAGTGGCCAATTACACCATCTATTTATTTCCATTTGCCTTCCCCACACGAATTTGCAGTTTGTCTCTACGAGGCAGGCTAATTCTCTGAGGGCAGCGAACTCAGCTTCCTTCGAGACGGAATTCACCCATGCACATTCTGGAGACGCCCTTATGCGCTTCTCAGCGAACTCATGCCGGCTCACCCTCCCCTGGGGTGGACAGCCAAACGCCACTCCCAATCAGGGCTCCCCACCAGGGCAGGTACAGTTGGGTTTCGAACCGTGACTGTAATAGGCAGCTCACGCTCTTAAAGGACCAGCCAATACGGGTGCGTTAGACCGCTACGCTATGTTTTATTTTTCCACGTCTACCAAACACTGCGTGTCAACGACGTGCATATCGTGCATGCCTGCTCCGCTTCATTTAGGGACACGATGCAAATAAGTCTGATGAAAAATGTTGGAGAAAAATCGAATTCATTTTCAAATTAAATTCATTTCAACAAATTAATCTAACACATTAACTTACCAACTAACTAACCAACCAACTAACTAACTAACCACCTAACAAACAAGCATTCTGTGAGTGTAGCGGTGGTGACGGCAGAAACTTACAGCAGGTTTCCCTGCGGCTGCTTTGCCAGGCTCCGGGGTTTTGTTGAGCCAGTCGTTGATGCGGCCGGCTACGCCAATCTTCATGCCCACTGCTTCCTGCACGGAGAGAGGAGCGGAGAGGGGAGAGGGGAGGAGAGGAGGGCTCAGTCCGGCGCACACAACATTTATGTAGTGTTCATGGGGCGTGTCCTCCGTCCCCTTCTGGCTCTCTCAACCTGCCGCCTACTCATCCCCCAGTTTAACTGGCTCAATACTCCCCTCCCTCTCCAGCTCAGCTGATGTATGTATGACTTTTTTAAGGTAAGTGGGACCAGCAGAACAAGAGGCCACAGGTGGAAATTAGTTAAAGGCAAATTCTGCACGGATATTAGAACGTTTTTCTTTACACAGAAGAATGACTGGAACAGCTTGCCAGGTCGGGTAGTAGAGGCAGAAACACTTTGAGTCTAGGCTAGATGCAGTACTAGATTCTCTTTAGATTAGGACATGATGAGCCTAGATGGGCTGAACGGTCTGTTCTCGTCATTATGTATTCTTATGTGCAAGCGTTCTGGTGCAAAATGGCTGCCGTGCATCACCCAGGTGAGTGCTACGCATTGGTAGTGGTTGAGCTGAGTTTCGCCCCTTCACTGTAAAGTGCTTTGAGATCATTCAATTAAAGGCGCTGTAAAAATGCAATCAATCATCATTAATATCATTACTATTATTAATCCTACATTGTTGGTGTTTGCAGTGCCTCCAGGGGAGCCGAACACGTTCCCTTTCTCCCACATGCTCTTGATGTTGCGGATTCCGTCGGTCACCACGGGCAGGTCGGCTGCTCCGGACTTGGGCGACTTGGGATCCTTGCTTGACTGCGAGAGCAAAACCGAGAGTGAGCACATGCATTTATTTCATTCATATTTACTCATTTCATTAGGTTAAATCCCTTAGGGGGAAAATCATATGAATTTCACATGTGAAGTGTAAAACAAAACATGCATGTACACATAAATACCTGTGTGTGTGTGTGTGTGTGTGTGTGTGTGTGTGTGTGTGTGTGAATGTGTGTGTGTGTGTGTGTCTGTGTGTGTGTGTGTGTGTGTGTGTGAATGTGAAGTACCTGTGACATGTGATCACATGACAAACATGTGGAAGCATCACATGCCCATGGAAACATGTTGTAAAACTATATATATGCCATTCAGCAGACGCTGGTATCCAAACCGACTTACAGAAATAAATGCATACATTTCTCAGTATATGTGGCCCCAATGGGAATTGAACCCACAACCTAAGCATTGTGAGTGCCGTGCTCTATCCACTGAGCCACACAGAACCACATCATCTGGACAATATTGTCGAGTCTCACCTGAAGAGCGGTGGTGTACTGCTCCAGTCTGTTGTCGATCTTGGAGACGACTGGAACGTGTGACGTCTTCACAGCGCTGCTGAAATCAAGGACCAGCGGTCGTCATAATTCATTGGTAAGCGGCGAATGCATCCTTCCGCCGAGGCAGCTGTGTTGGGTTGTGCATAGTGCGCTAATGCTCCCCGACTCTGTCATCGGCTGTATTCTGTTCCCCATTACACGGATTACTGTGCAGGGTCATGCTTACAGTAAAGGCCCATAAAGCGTGACATTATCACCCTTTCAACAGCAACTGTTCCACAATTTGCTTCCCTTCTGCCTTCTTTTATGGTGATGCCATTTTGGAAAGTGCTTTGCGTGCCATACAAGGAAAGCACTGCATCACTAAAATCATTATTACTTTAATAGTTATTATCATACAATTGCAAGTGTAGTGCAGTGAACGACAGAGCCCAAAGTGGGTGAAAAAAAGGGGGCCAGCAAAGGAAAGAAAGAAAACACCATTACCTTTTCTGGGCAGACTTGTTTAAGAACTCTGCCCTCTCTCCGATCTGTAAGCGCAGGATAGACATGATTACACACATGGTGAGGTCGGACACATATTATTATGATTATGATTGAGATTTGATGACTTTTATTGTGATTATGATTTAACCGTTTTAAAAGCACCTCCATGCTAAAGCAAACACACACACACACACACACGCACACACACAAGAAAGAAAAAAACATATCCCTATTTTCGACTTCTCCATCGTAATTGGGAATGCGCGATTTGTGTGTGTTGGCGCTCATCCCTGCAACCTCCGCTGTCAAATCGGGAGAGCGCAGACAAACGCGCGCTCTCCTCCGGAACACGTGATGTCAAGCTGCTCCTTCCTTTCATTACGCAGTCCTACACACACAGTAAAAGGAAGGTGGACACTTCGTGTGCAGCTTTGTGCACGCAGACCACGGGCGCCTGACTGACCAGGAGGGAGTAGGTGGCGTGTGACGAGGCGCAGATGTCCCACCGGCCCGAGTCCCTCCTGCCCGGGATGATGCTACAGCCGACTGTGTGCCGCCCTGCAGGACTGCCGGCCTCTTCGACCGCATTTCGGGACACCCGTCTTTGGAAGTCTGCAGGACTACAGCTTTGCTCTCCCTTTTCTTAGCTTGCTACATACATAAGAGGTGGCTAAATGTTCCCCTGGAATTCTTACTTTCCCAGTGGTGGAGAAAGCAGTGCTCTTGCGCTTGTAAGAGTGAATAATTATAGGAATTACAGAATTACAGGACCTGCGGAATGGTGTTTAAACAGCCCAAAAACGTGCAATCCCAAAATCTTGCCACCCCCCTCAGCTGCTGGGAAGTGGGAGTTACTCAAACGCCCCTGACAGGAAATTCTTCAATCTCAAGTACATTTTTTAACAGTCATTACTTGAGTGCAGTTCATTCTGTTAACATAATTGCTTTCCTGCAAACCTACAGTTAGCATTTAACAAGAACTGTACACTTCATAAAATGCTATTTTTTTCTCTTTCAGTTCATCGTTAGCGGAATAATATGGCCGCAACTAAAACAGAATGACAGTATGAGAGCTTGGATTGTTGGTTATTTTCACGTTTGTCTCGTAAAATAAATTACCGAGGCACAGAGTTAGGCCCAAAGACATAAATACCTTTCTGTGCCTACTGTCCCCAGTGGTAACCATTGCCAACCATGATGGAACAGAGGATTTATTTTGTTTCATTATTTATATTTTCATTTATAAACTAACATTTAAATTTAATGCAACTTGTGGAATGTTTAAACCTTACACATAGTATGCATTGGTTCAACTGTTCTGGTATGTTCTATTCACACAGAGAACCCCCATGCATAATAAAACACACACAACACACAACTGCCCAAAGCACTCTTCAAACACCACCCGACCCCCATCACATGTGAACCTACTGTACATACAGTGAACATGATGACAAAGTATATCTGTGGGAGGAGTCAGGAATATCAACATTTACACATGGAGAAGTACAGCCAAAATCACAATGACTCACAATGCAGGCTAGAAACCAAAAAGACATTTAAATAAATAATGCTAGAGCTCACAAGATCAAAGAGAAGCAGCTCAGGGGAAGGTTGGCCAGTAGAAATAACCACGAGCTAACTGAGATTCGATTTTCTCGACCCAAAACTGTTTGCTTTACCCTCAAAGACGTGCGTGGGCTCCAAACCCAAACAGCACTCGGTTCTGGCCGACATAACCACCGCTACCGCGGGTAAACATGAGCTACTCTGAAAGCACGGTCAGCGGTTTCCTAATTGTGACTGGTTTTTCTTTCCTTAATAGCTTTTCCAGGGAAGGACGAGGGGCGTATTTCGGGACGGGGTCAGAGGTTTGCCGTCTCCTGAGCGAGGGGTGGGGGGGGCTGACCTTCAGCGACGAGCCTCTTGGGCTGACACATTTGAAGGGCTTCTTGGTCTCTCCGTCGGCCGAAACCTCCACCTTCTGCCTCTTCTCCGCGGCCTCCGCCCGCCTCTTCTCAATCTCCTCCTTCATCCTCTTCTTCTCCTCCTGTAAGAACGTGATCTTTTGTTTCTCTTTTTTTTCTTTATCAGACACTCTGATGCAGAGCAACGTACACATGGTTTTATTTACATACAGTCCATTTGTACAGCTGGATATTTTACTGAAGTAATTTAGGTTTAGTACCTTGCTGAAGTGTACAACGGCAGTGTCCCCCCTGGGAACCGAACCTGAAACCTTATTGTTACAAGTCCTGTTCCCCTAACCATTATACTACACTTCCGCCTGCATGATCCCACCAGTTCCCCCTCGGCCAGTGCTGAGTCTGACTCCGGACTGCTGCAGCGTTGGCCAGTGTCTCAGTAACAGGCAGCACAGCTCTCATTCAGCCTGGGGCGGGCCTGCAGCCCTGCGTATACCCCTGGAAACTAACACAGGCAGCTTCTCCATGTCAACAGCACTCTGCGCCTGTAATGTGCAACTAGACTGAGGGTCAGATCGCTTTTTTATTTAAACCAGGCCCTCCGGATAGGGACAAGGCGCACACTAGCACTGCAACGGAGCCGGAGCGGCTAATGAGACCACGCTAACCCCATCCAAGTCCGATGCTGCCAAACAAATCGCTTTCACAAAGACATGTTGTGTGTTAGAGCAGAGAATGGGCAAAATGTCACGGCTAATTAGGGATTTACTACCGCTACTTTGCTATAGCAACCGAATCATGATTGGGTTTCAAGTAGAACGGTGTGTACACGATCTGCTAACAGTCTGTCGTTGTGTCAAAAATGCTAATTGCTCTCTTGGTGTCAGTGTCAGGGTTAATCCCTCTCTCCTGTTCTCTCTCTCTCTCTCTCTCTCTCTCTCCCCTCACGGATAGCCTACCTCTTCCCTGGCCTTCTTCTCCTCATGCTCCTGCTTCCTCTGTTTTTCCTCCTCCTCCAGCACCTTCCTCCTCTCCTCCCTCTTCTTCTTAAGCTCCTCCAACTCCACCTCCGCCCCCTGCTGCTTCTGCCTCATCTTCTCAAACTCCTCGCTCTCTGCGTCGTCGCGGCGGCGCTTCAGCTCCTCCAGCTTCCTCTCCGCCTCCTGGCGCGCCGCGTCGTCCTGCTCCTCCGCCTCTGGCGAACGCACGCTCCCACGACTAGCTCACACACACACACACACACAGCATGCACGCAATGAGTCACACCCTCCTCTCAGGTAACACTGTAACCTGACGTACCTTACAACACCAGCTCTCTGGGGATTTAAGTAAGTAAACTAGAGTGGTTCTGCTTGGGGAAAACTTGCTCAGAGCTACTGTCATTACTACTGTGGCTGCTTAGTCTTTCATAGTGTATACAATATGCCACACAGGCCTGGACTGAGTCAAAATTTGTCCTTAACTTTGACATGATAAATAAATTCGAGCGTTTTTCCCATACAAATGCTTTGGCGAGTCAAAGCGTGTTTGAAAAATAAAAAATAAACGTTTCATTTTGAGTTGGAAGTTAAGAACAGGTCTTTATTGAATCCAGGCCTCAGTTTCGACACGTGTTTGCTTCTGCTTTACGCTGACACCGAGAGCTGTAGTCAGTCTCAAGTTGGAAATGGTCGGTATGATACTGTGGTGCCGTTGCAGTTCCTCACCTCAGAGTCCTCTCTGGCTTCTTGTGTTTGGCAGCGGCGTTATCGTGGATGGCTCCATTTTGCTGTTTGGTTGGCGGAGCGGATTCCTTCACCTTCTTCTCAATCACCTTCAGACAGAAACAAAATGGCTGAATGCGACAGGCCAATGCTTCAACGCAAGAGGCTTCCAATGCGTAACTGCAAAGATTAGACGATGCATTACAAACACCTATGTTTAAGATTCACTCACTCATTTTGGTTGAGGTGAAAGTAATACTGTTATAATAATGGAAGAAGACTGGTATGATAAAGACTTCCCCCTCACTAGCTTCTTGTCAGGAAAAGCAGGCAGGTGTAACTGAAACATTCTACTCTGTAAAATGGCCTGAGCACACAGAGAGAAGAGAGATCAAACAGAAAGGAGAAGGGAAAAGCCTCACCTCTTCTTTTCTGAAGGACCGCTTTGTCTTTTCCTCTACAACCTCCTGTTGAAGGGCACAAATTAATTTTTCAGCCAAAAGAAAACGAAGACAGTATAGAACATTTCAGCCCTTTAGGGCAACAGTCCAATTCCAATGTTTCTGAAATTACAGCAAAAGTGGATGGAACCTTGAATGAGAAGCAATGTCACTTGAGTGCTCAGGTGCTCGAAACATATGCAGTGTCACTATTACCTGTTCTCTCATGAAGGATCTTTTAGGTTTCTCCTCTACCACCTTGACAGAAAAAGTAAAATTACAACCACTGGCAAGACCTGTATCAAGACTGGGGAGTCCATGACACAAAGTTTATACAAAGTTTTGACTTCACACAATCCAGCCAAGCTCAACTGTGCGAGCTCAGTGCAGCAGAACAGCGGAAGCAGTGAAACCCGCCGAAAAGAACCCCGCAAGACTGGCGGCAAGACGAGTGTAAAAAGTATCGACTGAACCACGACCGACGCGAGTGACCAAACCGTGACTGTAACTTGCAGTGCTGCCTCTTATCGATAAAGAAAGCAACACACCGTGCCCGTGTCTTACAGCATTGCAGCTGTAATCAGTGCAGTGTACATAAAACACACACACAAACAAAAATAACAATACAGTGGAGTCTGGATAACTCAAATATCGATGGACCAGTCCTACCAAAAAAGGTTTTTCTTGCCTTGACTTTTCAATGATTAAATTTTGAAACATTGTGATATATATTACTGGTCAGGAATAATTGTAAATGTTTGAGCTATCCAGGACTTTGGGTGAAGCTTGGCTCAGGTGAATCTCACTCTGCTGAAATAAATATCTTAACAATACCTCTTTCTTTGATATGGCAGTTTTTTCTTCAACCTTTTTCTTAGATATCATAAGTTTCTCTTCAACCTCTTTTTTTGATATGGTAGTTTTTTCTTCAAACTTTTTCTTTGATAGCAACATTTTCTCTTCAACCTCTTTCTTTGATATCACTGGTTTCTCTTCAGCGACTTTCTTTGATATCACAGGTTTCTCTTCAACGGCTTTCTTTAATATAAAGGTTTTCTCAACCCCCTTCTTTGATATCACTGGTTTCTCATCAACCTCCTTCTTTGATATCACATGTTTCTCTTCGAACCATTTCTTTGTTATTGGAGGTTTCTCATCAACCTCCTTCTTTGATATCACATGTTTCTCTTCAACCGCTTTCTTTGTTATTGGAGGTTTCTCATCAACCTCCTTCTTTGATATCACATGTTTCTCTTCAACCGCTTTCTTTGTTATTGCAGGCTTTTCCTCAAGTTCTTTTGATATCACAGGTTTCTCTTCAACCACTTTCTTTGCCATTGGAGGTTTCTCATCAACCTCCTTCTTTGATAGCACATGTTTCTCTTCAACCGCTCTCTTTGATATCACAGGTTTCTCTTCAACCTCCTTTGATATAAGAGGTTTCTCTTCAACCTCCTTTGATATAAGAGGTTTCTCTTCAACCTCCTTTGATATAAGAGGTTTCTCTTCAACCTCCTTTGATATAAGAGGTTTCTCTTCAACCTCCTTTGATATAAGAGGTTTCTCTTCAACCTCCTTTGATATAAGAGGTTTCTCTTCAACCTCCTTTGATATAAGAGGTTTCTCTTCAACCTCCTTTGATATCAGAGGTTTCTCTTCAACCTCCGTTGTTATCAGAGGTTTCTCTTCAACCTCCGCCTTTGATATTGCAGGTTCTTCCTCAAGTTCTTTTGATATCACAGGTTTCTCTTCAACCTCTGTTTCAGAAATTACAGTTTCTTTCTCGACCTCTTTGTTTGCTATTTCTGGTTCTTCTTGCACCTCAATGTTTAAGGTTATTGTTCTTCCTATCTCTGTGTTTGAAATAAGAGGTATTTCTTCTACCTCTTTACTTGCTGTGACAGGTTGTTCTTCTACCTCTTCCTACATATAAATAAAATGTATTACATTTCCTCTATAATTCAATAACAACCCAAGTAAACCCTTTAAAATAAATAAATAAATTACTTCAATTCATATGCATTTAAAATCAGTTTTTCCCTCTATGGCTTCCTACGGCAAAAAAATGAAATATTTTTCAATGGATGGGTCCCGGGAAAAACAACCATTCTAGAATCCGAGCCGGAGGAATGACTCACCTGTTCCCTCAGGTAGGACCTTCTCGGTTTCTCCACCACCTCTTCCTGTTTCTCCTCCGCCTCTTCCTGTGGTGCTTCCTCTTCCGGCTCCGCCTCTTCCTCCTCCGGGGCTGCCTTCTCTTCCTCCTTTTTCCCCTCCTCCTCGTCCTTCTCCTTCCAGGCGTTGGTTTCGGGGGCCTCGTCATTGAGCTGCTCATCCTCGTCGAGGTGCCCCTCCTCGGTGACGGTGTTGCCGTCGGTGATGGTGGGGTCCAGCTCCTTCTGCCGATCCAGTGCCTCCTGCAGCCTCCTCTGCCGGCGCTCCTCCCGCTTGGCCAGCCGGTCCAGGAGGACCTGATCCTCCTCACCGCTCACTGGCGTGGTCACCGACTCCGTCACACTGCCATGAGTCAATCGATTGATCAATCAATCTATCAGTCAATCAATGAATCATTCAATCACTCTGTAAGTCAGTCAGTCAGTTAATCAGTCATCAGCCAGCACACATCATACCCTTTTTAAAATATTTATATATAACAGGCATAAAGATGAATATATTGATACATTCAAAATATGTATATATACTGTATATCTATATAAATATATACAGTATATATGATTTATAGTCACAAATGCTAAATATAGGTCTTAATATTACAATTTTCCATGTGTACATCTTTGTATTATACATTGCAATTAAAGTTTCTTGTATCTTGCATCTAACTGAATGAGCAAAATGCAATAAGCCAAAACAAGTCTGCAAACAAGATGTCAACATTTTTAGTTGATTAGTTAAGTTTATGGCTCTAGTTTAAAAGGTCATGAGTTGGCATTTGTACACACACACACACACACACACACACACACACGCACACGCACACACACACGCGTATACCCCAGTTGCTCTCTGTGGATACAAAAGCTCATTGACACATTTTCTTGAATGGGCTCATCAGACAGCGATCCGAATTGTTCTGTGAGGGTGTTAATTGGCTGCTTCCACCGCATTCTTCCGCTTACTCGCTGCATAGCTGAAATGCACAGGACTGTGGGCCCACATCCGACTGGTACGCACACATACCATGGGAGGTTAACGAATTCTGACTCAATCTGTTTGGCAAACAACAGGCACAGCTAATGCTAGCAATGCTATTGTGCTCAGAAGAATGCGATGAACACATATCGCTACGTTCCTGGGCTTTCTCACAGCCCAGATGTAATCTAGGACATGTTCTAGGTTTTTTCTTTTGCTAATTCCCACACGGTGGGGGGGGGAATAATTTCGACAACAAGGTCTCTTCCTGTATGAGCAGAGACAAGTCAAGCCCACCGCTTCCACGGTAGTGGCCCAACCTACAGCAGTCATCTCTGATCCGCACAGCGCAGGGTGGCGGCTGCAGGAAAAGCAGGAGGGGAGAAGAGCCGGAGACTCAATTCGTCAGGGATATGGTTACAGCAACTGGAGTTTCCTGTCTGAGGAACCGGGTTACACGCATGCATTATTGAAGAAGAGACAACATGCAGACGGGCCCAAGCTGAGCCCTCCATTTCCAGGAGCCTGGTCTGGAGGCAGCGAGGCTAGCACAGGGTGTAAATGCAATGCTGCAGCGGAGACAACTACCAACTGCTGCCGCTTTTAATTAAAGCTTTTTTTTTGTTGCTCTGATATTTTCTGCTTGATTTTTTTACTTCAGCAATACGCAGGTGAAAGGGCCAGCAAATCTAGCCTTCTAACAGCACTCTTGCCTGAAGGAGTATATCTGCAAGCCTGTTTAGGGGGTGGGGGGGGGCTATGGGGAGTTAGCTGTTACTCCCCAAAGGGCCAGTGTAGGTGCAGGCTTTTGTTTGAGCCCAGCACAACAACACCTGATCCAGCTGATCAACAAATCATGATCTTCAATCAAGACCTCGAATAGTTCTTTCAGGTGTTTTAGCACTGGGCTAGAAGAAGAACATGCACCCACATCGACCCTTCTCGGGTAAGATGGGATAATGTGGGTGTGGGGTTGCAGGGATTCCCTTTTGGGGGGTGTTTTGTGTTGGAGAGGTTACCTGTTATTGGGTGTGTTGGGGCTGGGGTTGGTTAGGGTTAGGGTTGGGGGGTGGATGGGGTTACCTGTTGGTGTTTTTGCCTATTGGAGGGAGTTACCTGTTGGGTGGGTGGGGTTAAGTGGGGATACCTGTTGGGGGGTGGGTGGGGTTGGGTTACCTGTTGGGGGAGGGGTGGGGTTGGGTGGGGTTACCTGTTGGCGTTGTTGATCTCAGTGCTCTCCGTCACTGTGCTGGCCCCCTCCTCGTTCTCCCTGTTGCGCAGTCGCTCCTGCCGAGCCCTGCGTCTTCGCTCTCTTGCTGCCTCTTCATCATCATCATCGTTCCTCTGGAAGCTCATCCTGGAACACACACACATTCCGTCATACTCTCTGCATCATAAAACCCACAGCACCTTGTGCCCATGCCTCCAGTAGAGCACAGGAACCCACAGGGCCTGCTTGGTTCTACATTGTCAGGGATGTACAGGTAACTGCCGAAAAATTTTAACTAAGGGTTCTGGCAGCTCTGTTATGAAGTGGGGTGCATTTTCTTGGTGTGGTTTAGGTCCGCTCAACCCCTTAGATGGCAAGGTCAACAATAACTACAAAACTATTCTCAGTGATCACCTTCATCCTATGGTGATCCATCCTCCATATTCAATCCTGATGGGAGTGGTTTCTTCCAGGATGACAATGCCCTGATCCACAGGGTACAAGTGGACACTGAATGGTTCCAGACACTTGTATAATCTATTTCAAGGTGTACTGAAGGTTTTCTGGTGGCTCTTGGTGGCCCAACGTCCTAATAAGACATCTTATGTTGGCATTTCCTTTATTTTTGCAGTTGCCTGTGCAGTTTTCCACTGTTTGGGCTGTTCCAGGTCTTACAAGAAGCAGGTTAGTGCACTGAGTGGCATCTACCAGTAGGGGTCTTCTTAGGATGCTCACCTTCATCTAGTAAAACCTGGAATGGCTCAAACTGCTTTGCATTGAGTGCCATTTCCACCCATGAATGTGCATATCTTTAAACTCACTTTAGCACCTTGTGTATGCAGGTTTTTGTTTCCTTAACCCTGGTTAAATGTGCAAATTAGCTGTACACACAAAGGCCGGTTGACCCGTAAAATGTTACCACAGTAAAATGTTTAAAGCAAGAACAGCCTTCATCTATCATTCTTGAGTTCATCCAGAAATGTAGCTAAAATGTTAGACCATGTGAATGGCTGTGCTAATAAAATAATTACGACCTAAAATGCCTGCTAAAAACGCCTAAAAACCTAAGTTGGCAAAAATAAAAAAAAAGCCAAAACAGATTTCCCCCATGGCTGCCCCAACACACCCCTCTCTTAAACAAATTCCTTTAGTCCCCTTTTAACCTGTACATAACGTACTGCTGTACATAACGTACTTCTCTCAGCGTTATAGAGAAGACAACCTACCAAAAAATGGGATGGGACAGGCGACGGGAAGAAAAAGGAGGAGGGAAAGAAAAATGACATGACCCGAGATGTGATTTGGCTGCAGGCGAGAGGACTGAGACAGCAAAATGACTTCATACTTCATCCAATAACAGAGAGGCATTGTGCACCCGGCACCTGCAGATAGACAAGCCCATTAAGCGCTCTCAGGAGAGCAGTCTGTCAGGCGAGACGTTAAATAGAGAAGGGACTCACGGCGGCCTTTACAGACCCCGCTGACACGCCTCTCTGGGTGTAATCTTCCCCCTCACAGTTTAGCTTTAAAGGTAAATCCTTGCCACTATATTCAGTGAGCTGCTGTTCAGCGAGAATTGGAGGGCACAGCAATCCCCTCCGGCCTCCCAGTATCACCCAAACGGGTGCAAAAGGTCGAGTCAAGGTCAACAACCTCTCTCACTGTAAAGCCCTTTGAGAAGTGACGAGTCTTCGTATATGCAAGTAGTAATAATAATAATAATAAGTAGTAGTAGTAGTATTATAAGATATAAAATGGAATATTCATGGGCTATCATTTCATGGGCTACTGCTCACCCCCCGATCTGTAACTCTTCACTCTTCAGTGCAGGGGAAGCTGTCATTGTTCCCTCTTTTTAATGATCTGAAGACTGAGATGAGGGATCCTACAGCTCGGAATCTCTATGAATGATTTTGGACACAAAGATAATCTAATACGATGTGCGTCTCGTCTTGCCTTGCCAAATATAAAGCGGGGGGGTCAAACGCACTTGTGGCTGGGAGTACGTTTCAAGCCCTTTATGTCTAACTGAGTTTTCCCAGCTGGAAAACAGGAAGCCTTTTTTTTCCCTTTCCAATTCACAAAGGAAATGCCATCAGTTAACATTCTGTTAATTCCTGACAAGCCTGCATGGAGTGTAAGCAAATTCATATGCATGTTCAGTGCTTAACAAACATCTCAGTTGATTGGCTTGCCAAACCACCATCAAACATATGGCAACTGTCGCCAAACCTGCTGTCTGTCCCTGACTACTTTACTTATAATGGTGCTCAACCGTGCATCGTAGTGGTTAGGGAACCTGCCTTGTTACCAGAAGGCTCCAATAAAAAAGTGGGGTGCTGTGGTTGTTCACAATTTGTATTATTTCTGTAAATACAGAGCTGTCGGAAGCTGATAAAACGCTATGACGAGCGACCGAGAGAATGGACATCCACTGGGCAAAGGAATAACGTTTTGCGACAGTGGGGTGACGTATAGTCACGTATTGTGGGAGTCCCAGGATCTGATAAAGGAGAGTGGCTCTGACCCACAGCACCCCCTCATAAGCTAGCCTTTGTCCTGAGGTGAGGCGGTTTGACTACCAAACATGGACGTGAACCAGCTGGGGCCCGCGCGGTTTGGGAGCCCGACTTCAATGGCCGGAAAGAATGTAAACAGAGAACGTGTTACGTACACATCCAGTGGCTTTGAGAATAGCAAGAATCCCACCCCTTAGGGTACACTAAACCGATGCTACTATTCCCAGTATCTGCAGCTACAATCGCACTCCCACGATACAGTTCCTCCACTCCAGTAATATGCCCTTTTTGCCAAAAGACATTACGCTTTCTGTGCGCTGATGCTTTTCCCATTATCGGTGTAAGTGAGAGGACAAGGGAAAAGGTATTGGCTGGAGCAGAAGACAATGCTGCACATGTTTCAGTAAAAAAAAAGGGCTACTGTGATTTACCATGAGAAACGTTAACTTTCACAGAATCAAATACACTCAAATACAGTATACTGACTAATGAAACATCCGTGCCGAGTTTCACTGTAGAATGGACACCCCACTGTCTCTCTCATAGTGAATTCCCAATCCACTTCCCCCCATCCCCAAGAATTTCTTGAAACAATTCTGAAAAGCTAGGATTATTTGCACATTAGATTACTCAAATACCGGGTCGTTCTCTTTTTTTGTTCTGGTTTTGGATTATTTATTTATGTATATAACTGTAAACCTATAAGGTGATGGAACATTGTCTGCTGAGACTCAGCAAATAGTGTTTTACTATCACTACAAACGGTGAAAAGATATACAATGTGGTGCTTTTTCTATCTGATGCCTTTAATGGTACCTTGGTTTTAGCATACCCTACGTTCAGTGCACTGCATATGGAAACAGAGAACAGTAAAGTCTCACTAACTGCTAAAAGAGGAATTAACTTTCCTGACAATCAAACATCTGGATCTTAACTAATACATCAGAGAACCCCCTAATTCAACACCCCCAGAACACACACTGTCTCAGAGACAGAGAGAGCAAGAGAGAAAGACTTACCAGAACTGTATTTAGTTGTTAAACCAATAACAAGGCAGCCACATATTTCCATATTTCAGTACATAAAAGAGAGAAAGAGTCAGAATTTTATTAGAACTTTATTTTGTTGTTAAACAAAGCAATGAAAAGGCAACCGCATGCTTCAACACATGAGAGAAGGAAAATGATAGAGAAAGAGAGAGAAAAAGAGCAATATGCTTCGTTGAAAATAATAACATTCCGTGCGACAGTTCAGAGTGTGTAAAATATTTAACATGCCTGGCACACACACTCAAAGACACGTTTGAACAGCTTGTCAAAATACCTCAGATTCTGGTACATAACCCTGTCCACAGAGTATACAGTTACTCATTTTGGTACAAATTTTAAGTCAAGAGTCAAATTTATAACGTTCATGTAGCATATAATTAGCTCACCAAAACTGCAAAAACAAGTCAGACAATCTCCAGCACCCCACATGAGATGATCATGTCACTGTGATCAAAACAGCGTCAGATCAAAACGGTGTCCCCGAAAGATCAGTGCAAATTGCTTCTTTAATATGTTGGAGAATACTCCCCACACACTGAGTCTAGCTTTTTTTTGTTTAAAGTTATAGTTCTAATAAAGATCGTCGGATTTTGAAAGAGACACAAAGTACAGGAGTATTCTTCAACATATCCAATGTCTCCTCTCCATGCACCTGTGGGTCGCTGTACGAGGTGTGCAAACATCTCCACTGACAAAGAAATGCTTCTTTAAGAAAATGGATTATCTGCTACAAACGAGACCAGATGAATGCACTCAAAAGCAAGAAACAACAAGAGCCTATTACCAAATAGGTCCTGGTGGCCAAAAATGTGAAAAATGACAATGAAAACAGAGTCAGAGCCAGAGAGGAAAGGCCTTTCTCGGAGGCTCCTCACCCTGGGAGCGGCAGGCCGAAAAGGCTCCCCATTCCCACGCTAGGCCCCGCACCTCCTCCTCCTCCTCCTGCTCCTCCCGCTCCTCCTCCTCAGCGCTCCGCCCGGAGGAAACGGCGCTTCACGGCGGCTTGGTGAGCGTGTGGAGCGTGACGGGCCGGGAGGTTTACGGGGCAGGGAGGGGGTTTGAAATGGCCCATTGATTAAGGATGGACATTATTTCCTCTCCGCTCTTCCTGACTTCTTCTGAAATGATTTACAGATGTTGTGTTTGGGGGGGAAAGCGGGCGGGGTCTGCTCTCTGAGAGCAGAAATCGAACACGCCCCACTGGGAGTTCTGAACCGAGAAAGGTCACTCAGAAAAAGATTAGCTGAAAAAAATATGTCAGCATTGTTTCTGTTTCTGTTGGACACATCCCACACCAAAAAAACCCCACCCTGTGAGATTCAGTGCAGGTCTGCATTCTTAGGCTGGTCAAACTGTCTGCAAGTCTACCAGCGCTAGTGCACTTTGCCTCCTATATGCGAAAGCCACTTGTATACTTCATCTTCTAAGCAGCGCTCTGGATAACAGCATCTGTTAAATGACCGTAATGCAATGTAATGGTCAGGGTGGGCTATTCGTCTCCCGAGGAAAGAAAGAAAAAAAATCCTCTCAGACTCCGGAACATTCCGGCAGCATATTCTGTTCCGAAATAAAAACAGCAGTCAAAACATTCCAGAGTCTGCAGCGTTTCCCTGGCCCGGCGCTGTGTGCAGAAACGCACGCCGGCGAGGCAGGACGGGAGCCGCAGTCTCCCAGGCCAGTGTCGAGTGTGAGAAACTGCGGGCCTGCCTGCCTGTGTCTTTCTTTTTTTTTCCTCCGACACCAAACAAACGTTTCCACCCGGGCTGCATGCGTGAAAAGTGCATGGGAAACCATTCCAAAAATGCCTTGGTTTTGCAATGTCTCTACGTGTACCACCTAATCCTCACGTTGAGATACTAACAAATGGGTGCAATACAAGCTGCATCTGCCACACTACAGACACAGACAGTGTGCTCATTTGTACAGCTGTACGAGCTGTCGAAGAAGGGCTCTTAACTAGAGGGGGAGAGAGACAATGCATTATTGTGTCCCACTGTCAACTGACAAGCGTGATCTGCCTTCCTGAGGAGAAACCGTCTCCACCCGCAAACCAGTGGCGAGAAGGAAGTTTGCATCAGCAAAGCTCATTATCAAGGCACAACAGTGAGGAGTCACTGGGGGAATATGGAGATTTGTGTGTGTAACCCTCCCCCTTTCATATCACTTCCTGTCTCAAAGGTCAAGCACAGGCTATTTTTATGCAGGCTCTCCTCCATATCATGTCATTAACTGAACACAAGAACAACGAGGACTCAGAACAATGAGGACACATACTTAATGCATACATAATACATACAACATAAAGCAGCAGACTGCTAGTTGTGAGTAAATATGATATAAAACACTGCTACGGGCATATAATATGCAATTACAAAAAAACACGGCGAGGGAAAATGGCCATTATACGTAGTTGACATTATTTATTTTGGTTAATATCAGGGGACTCCACAGCAGGTAAAGGAGTAGCTGGCCCACAATTTTAGTGCAAAAGCTTTTGCAACCCATTGTTAAGATCTCATTCAAAATGTATGAAACAATGCTTATGAAAATTGAGGGTAATAAAGAATGCACTGAGACTATAAAAATAGTTCCTTGGGAGGACCTGACAACATAATTGCAAGCTTTTTCAGCTAATTGTTCCAAAATACTCTATAACAGCAGATAAAAATACACACTGCAATTTTTATCATTAAAGAGCCCTTTCCCTTGAGAAAGAATTTAGCCAACGTTTGCTTGTGAAAAACAAAGCTGCTTCTGTCAACTAAAAATAAAACCAGCCAGCAAAGATCAGAATACCTGAAACTAACTCAAGCCACAAATGAATATACGCTAATATAAAAAACTCAATGCCTTACATTGGAACAGCCCAAAAGCCTTTCTTTGCTTATACTTTTGGATGTTCCTTTGTGTTGGATGTTGCTTATTTCTTTAATTTTTTTGTTGGGTTGGGGTTTTTTGTGAAAGTTTCCCACACAGTTATAGCACAATGAAGACCACCTTGAATCTGCAGTTCTTTGAAAGATGTAGCTCGTTCAAGGTGGCTTTCAAGCTTGATGCAAGTCCCTAGGCAAGGTAGCGGTCTGCCGCTGTTCCTTAAAGTAAGGTACATAATCGAAACCGTTCAGTGCACACTGAGCTGTATAACCGGATAATCCAGTCTGTAACGATATACTGTCTCTGAATTTGTATTCGAATAGTTGAATTCATATAAACTTTTAGTTTTGATCATTCCAGCATGTCAACTGCATCATTATTCATAGATTGTTTATTGTTTTATTTCCTTTTTTGTTGTTTTCTTTCCTGCGGAAAGCAATTTCATAATAAACTCTATAAATCACAGCTGTCAGAAGCTGGGCTCAAAAGCTCATCTGCGTTTCCCCATGTGCCCACTGCGAGAAAGGGCGCTCGCATGCGTACGCCGGTAATTGAAGCGTTGCGGGGCCTGGCCCTCTCCGTCCGCCTCCCTCCCTCCCTCCCTCACGCCCCGAGTGGCCACGGCGCTGTTGCTGAGTCAGGCCCCGCTGCTCTTCTGGATGAAATGTGCTTTCTTTCAGCTCTCGCTCTGGAAGGGCGGAGAGAAGACCTGGCTCTGTCGACGAGTCACGGCGTCTCTTGAGTTCGTCTGGAAATAATTCCACTGGCGCTTCAGTCAACCCCCCCCCACCTCCTGCTCCCAAACTGTGCGGCGCATTGCCCTGGATGCCATGCGCTGTTCCAGACACACGTGGCCTGGGCAGCAGTCTTTAGCGCCCCATCATAAAGCTAGTTAAAACCTGCGCGATAGGCAAAGCCTCCGGGATCTAGCGCCTCCTCCTCCCCGCTGTGTGTGTTTTGCGTTTCCGTGTTTACAGAGATGTCGTTCATGATTTTACTTGAAAATTGGAGCTTTGTACACTGTTCTCTTTGTCAGTCGATTTCCTTTTTTTTTGGCAGGAAGAGCCACACACACTTCAGACCTGGTTTCTGAAACACACGACGTCCAGTGGAAGGCAACAATTACACACATTGTGCGTCTGGGAAAGGAGGATAATGCGAAACAGTTGCAGATCGCTGTGTAATCTGAAAAATGCATCTTGGATTGAATGCCTTCTTATTACTTAGCGGTTTAAACTACGAGCTGACAACGAGGCCTCGCTACTCAAGAAAAAAAAGAAGAAGAAGAAAGAACTGGAATGCGACGAATATCTCGAACAACTGAACTCATTTGCTCGAATGTAAAGAGGGTGAGGTCACGCCAGCGCTCATGGTGAACGGGGGCTGAAATGCTCCTCGTTGTCAGCGGTTGACATTGCTGCAGAGGGCCTCTCTGGACTGTAGATACGAAATGTGCGGTCTGATAAAAGACAGGAGGGGCGGGTGTGGCTGTGGGGCCACATATGCAATTGGCAGAATGTTCTGTTACGCTTGGAACGTGACAGTGTTTTCCACCACCGTCAACAAAACACCACATTTTTGGAATTTCTCGTGGAAGAATGGTGTTGCATCCTTCCAGTTCCAGACACTTGTAGAATCTATGCATTGAAGCTGTTCTGGTGGCTTGTGGTGGCCCAACACCCTATTTAGACACTCTAAGTTGTTTTTTCCTTTATTTTAGTAGTTACCTGTACATAATACATGCGACATAACGTCTGTTGAACAGGAAGTGCACTACATTTTCCAACACTCCTCGGGACATGTTTCAATGCGTGTGTCGTAGGAGCGGGAACGTTGGCTCCACTAGGTTGGTGGTGGGGTAATCTATTGCTCAGATTTAATGTATGTATTTGGCCACAGTATAAAGCCACACACAATTAGTCACCATACCTGCAACGTTCTGACACTGGATGTTCAGTTCAATCTCGTTTCCATTTTTTAAACATTCAGGTAATGATTTGGTACTCCTAAATGCCCTCCAGATAACGGTTAAAGGTGCAAAATGTTTTTGCTAAGGTTCACGTTAAACATTACGTTCACCCTAAACGCTTTACAACGTTTTGCAAACAACCTTTGCTTTTGCTTCCGTTTCCGTTTCCGTGGGATTTCGTGGGCTGCAACCGGAAGCTGCAAGTGACATATTTAAGAATCGCTGTAATGCCGTACCCAACCACCCAATCAGCAACAGCACTCTACAACTGGACATTCAACACAGCACCGCTTCAGTCTGCGAAACAGTTTGCAACGTTTATCTCATCTTCAGTGCGGCCCAGTGCTTCCTTAAACAGCAACAGCGATCTTGGCACACGAGGGCGGTGGTGCTCATCAAAGCTCGGTTCTCCCATCGCCCACTCACATCTGCCCGCCCACCCATATATGGCTCTGCGGATCGCCGTGCGTTTCGGGAGGAAGGGAAACTCCAGCGTGTAGGAAACGACCTCTGGGGCCCTGACAGTAAACATTCTTAATGTAGAGGCCTTAGCAATCTCACAGCCTATTAATCCTGAGGGAAATGTTTCTATCCTGTGAGTGTTTTGCATCTGCAGAAAATGTGGTTCATTTGAATGGATGAGGCCCAACAAAACAAACGGCAACATTTTTTTGATTAAGAATTTTTTTAAATATTGTTTACTGCTCAAAAAATGAACTTAAGTTTTGTTTTCCTTTATTCAAAAGCACAATTTGGAAAGCTCGGCAACACTTGCATTTATTTTTAAGTCACAGGAGAAATGTTGATTGAAACCAGGCCTATAGCGTGACTTAATTTGGATGAATAAATTAATGAATTAAACTGACCTTCCAGCTCTCATCAGACCCTATCGTATCAGTCCACAGTTAAAAACATCAAGTATAAACTAGTTAATTAGTTCTTGAAATCGTACAAGCTCAAATACAACGAATACACCTACCATTACTGTTTCTGCCAAACTCCATATTTGGCATAATTTTTATGAAGCAGACAACAAAGATTATTTTTATTGTAGTTTCAAGGTGCCAATAGCACAAATAATGCTGATTTCATGACGTGCCATTAAAACAAGCAAGTAAATTAATTTATAGACTGCCATGTTCAACCAACTTCTGCGTTTACTTGTGAACAATTAGTTTCTCATGACGGCGTAATGAAATGCAGAACATTTGAAAAGTTGCCACGTGCCTTTTGGCCCTAAACCGGCTTATTTCATTCGTAAAAGCTTTTGAGGTTGTTTTTTTTAGTTTATTCAAGTAGGTCCTTTTCCAACTTTTAACAGGAATTTATGACAGAAACCAGGGAAACAAAAGTCATTTACAAGCCAAATAAAAAGTAAACATGATTCTTAATTGCCCTTATATGGAAGTGTTAACATGGAGTACAGCAACTTAATCGTGGTCTGACCCAATGAAGTTTAAAGCCAGCAATTCTGGACATTTCTGAGTCATTAGGGGTCAGATTGACATTATATTCTCAATATACAGGTAACCGTCATAATAAAGGAAACAGCAACATAAAGTGACTTAATAGGACGTTGGGCAACCACAAGCCACTAGAAGAGCTTCAATGCACCTTGGCATAGATTCTGGAATTGTCTGGAACACTATTGGAGGGATGCAACACCATTCTGTCACTAGAAATTCCATTTGGTGTTTTGTTGATAGTGTGGAAAATGCTGTCTCAGCGGCGCTCCAGAATCTCCCATAAGTGTTCAATTGGGTTGAGATCTGGTGATAAGATGACCATGGCATATGGTTCTTAAACCGTTTTATTGCTCATCAAACCATTCAATGACCACTCGTACCCTGTGGATGGGGGGCATTATCATCCTGGAAGAGACCACTCCCATCAGGATAGAAATGCTTCACCATAGAATCAAAGTGATCACTTCATGGATTTGCATTTATTGGCATTTACCTTGCCCTCCAAGGGGTTGAGCAGACCTAAACCATGCCAGGAAAATTCACCCATGCCATAATAGAGCTGCCAGAACCCTTAATTTAAGTGTTTTATATGTGTATGGCCATCACAGCGCCAGAAATTCTACTCCCATCATGTCAGCGAGGCATTGCTGGGGATTTGTCCCTTTAACTCCATGAAATTCAGCGAACTCCACCACATGGCTTTCAGTGATACCTCTACACAATGAATACTCCACTTTCACTCCAGAGGAAAATAACAAAAAAGATCATTTTCATATTAAAAGGACTGCATTACAGACCGCCCAGCCCTCTCAAGTGAGAGATTGATGGACAACCACATCCATCACACGGAACATGGCAGCGGCCTTCACTTTTGTCCTGCCTGCACATCCTCCAGCATCGCTGAGTTACTTTTTCAACCCTGACAGCAGGATCTTTATTGTCCACTGTCTCAGACTGAAGTGGAGCTGAAGCATTACATCGCATTCATTTAGCAGACGTGTCATCTTACCCAGAGCGACTTACATAAGTGCGTTCAATAGGGTTATAGGTGCAGCCAGTAAGTACAGAAAAAAACAGCCTCTAGCCAGTTAGAGTGCAACTATCAACTACTGTCTATTCTGACAAACACATTAAGCTATCCTGTCAACACATTCAGCAAAGAATGCAGTGGCAAGACACTATTTTTGCATTGCCGTTCCCGATATCTCTTTGGAGATGCCCAGATTAATCGGCAAAGTTTAGCGCTGGTCTGTGTTCTGCTCCTGCTTAACGAGGGAAACGGACTGGTGACTGACGCAAATCGGCCTTTTGGGTCGTGTGAACGCGGGTTCCAAAAGCCCCGTGCCTCACATCACCGAAAGTCTCCAAAAACCCATACATGGACACACACACTGCAGCCGGAAGTTCGCTGAGGTGATCTGCTTGGCATCCCGTCCCAGGAGAACAGGGGGGGGGTGGTGTGCATAGCCGTGATGTCGCAAGATAAAACTACTCACGGAGGGTGGAGATATGAAATGAACCCACCCTCATTCGCCCATCTGAAATGAGTCTTTGAAATGAACCCACCCTTATTGGCTCCTCTGGAATGAACCCTCCCCACTGGCCCGTATGAAAAGAGCCCACCCTCACCGGCCCCAAAAAAACAACATTCCCGGAACACAGCACTATCAGGGCTAAAAATACCCTGCATAATAACCTTTGGGAGGGAGAAGTTGTGTTTAGTTTTTTTACAACTTGAGAAGGAAAAATCTCTCAGCCCTAACGGAGCAGGGGGTTATTGAGATACATTATCGAGACACCTGAATATCTTTAGGGAAGAGGAGACGGAGGCCAACAGATATCGACTGATGTTTTTAAAAGCCTGAAGGGAGTCCAACAACGCTGGAATGAGCTCACTAGCTCCAGGTTGGCATGGAGATCAGAGGCCATCTGAAACACTTGAAGGAGGGTGGAGCTCTCTTGTCGTTCTTAAAATTGAGAGCGCTTCGACTGCAAAAGTAACGCAATTACAGCATGGCTCATATCACGGGCCACACCCCCTCCTGACTCAACTCAAAGGGCATTACATTCTCTTGTAAAATAATTCTAAACACAGAGTGTGGCAGAGCTTGTAAACGTAATGTATCGAGTGAATTCATGCATTGACCTGTGACTGACTAATGATTATGAAACTAGATTAGTTACTGGGCGGTCGACTGCCTTACAGCCTCAAGAACACGGATCAACAAAGATCATTCATACGAGTTCAGAGAGAGAGAGCGCACGCGGCCATCTGCTACAGAAACCGACATCAAGCCCCTGAGCTTCGATGAGAGAATGATTAGTTCCCTTCATTGGGGACTGTCTGTCTTCAGCTCAGCAAGCTAACAGCATCTCAGTGCGGCCGGCACGGGCCGTGGTGTGAAACCCACGGCAGACCTATCCCTGTTGCGCCTGCCATGAACCTTTGCAGAAAGTGCGTAGCAGGCAGGTGAGAGTGTGAGCTGGTTCCGACCTGGACGGAGTTGAGCCTCACCTCTCCGCCTCCAGACGCATCTCCTCGCGTTTCTGCCTCCTGATCTCCCTGCGACGGTCAAAGTCATCATCCATGATGGCCGCTGGATACGTGCTCTCCCTTTACAGCCTGAAAAGGACACAGCAATCGCTATTAGCCGGCGCGCCCCCACACCTCGTAAAGCAAAAGCTTGGGTCTGGATTCGATCAATGTTTGCCCTTAACTTTGACTTACAATGAAGTGCATTAAGTGAAATTACAGTTTCTCTGCAATTAATTTTGGTGACTGCTGAACATATAAATACAAATATACAAACAGTTACACAAACATGAATAAATAAATAGTAAATCATGTATTCAAAAGGAATGAAGAGAAAGAAACCTTAGCCTGGATTCAGTAAACATTTGTCTTTAGCTTAGAAATAGTTTTATTTTTTTTTTTGCACTGCAAATCCTTTTCATTAATTTCGGTGATCACCAACTGTGTTTTCAACGAAAAAGGGCTAGAGCTTAGCGTCTCATATTCTCAGTATCATTTGTGTCTGTTCTCAGTGTCACTTGCTGGAGTTTAACTGAAAGCGATGAGCGCAGAGGAACAGCCAATCAAAGTGAGTTACTGAAGCACTCTGTGCCAAGAATGAGCACATCAAATTCCCAGTCCAAGGTGCTCAGTACATTTCCCGCTATCGCGATGCACGCTAAGCCATATCTGGAGATTCACCAAACACATCCTAGCCTTCTCGAGTGTGAGACCTGCTCACAGGACTCACTAACGGAGTGTTGTCATTTTTAATTCATAAACTAAATCTGAGGGACAGTGCAGTTCTTTTCGTAAATATCACATTTACATTTCTTCTAATGAATGACGTGCATTTGCTGAGCTGTTATTTTCAGAACATCTGCTATGCTTCTGGCATACACAACCCCACCCAGGTCTAACATCCTGTTGTCTCTTGAGCCCTGTCACTCCAGAGAGGAAGTCGAAGGTACCAGAGAACTGATGATTATAAATACCCATCAGGCCAATTGTTATTCAAACCGCAGCTGAATCCTGCCCCCTCCTCCCTTAACCATGGTTAAATGAAGGTTCTTTAAAAAATAATCTATATGTGCCCCTTTCTGTTTTGCATACTGAATTTGACGAGATTCCAATTATTGGAGGATGGAACATTCTGTCATTAAAAACTTTTAAAAAGGCCTGTACCCTTGCATTATTAAAAACATGCATTATGTGCTGGCTACATACTTTGGAATTAGCATTATAACTGAGATTGTTCAACTGGCACATGTATCAAAAGCACACAAAACAGTTACAAATGCAGGTTCCCTACAAAATGACTGGCAGAGACCTTCACGGGACTGTCAATTCTCTCACGATGGGCTGACATTTTGACTGGTCATGAGAAAAAAAAGCTGACAGCATAAAAAGGTACTGCATTAGTGTAGACCGATCCCTCCTCGAGAACTAAACACTGACAAATATAAAAGGGCTTCACAAAGTAGCCCTCAAGCTCCTCAAGGCAATCTCTGCAAACACTGCACTCTTTCTAAGGGAACAAGTTGCCTTTTCAGTGGAGATGCTCACATTGTGAACGAGTGAAAACCACGAAAGAAAAATCTGTGCTTTAGACCGCATTGCTCTTAAACTAGTATTATTTTAGTCCGCATTAACATTCGTGTCTCATGCATTACAAAAAACATATTCTCCCAACTTACTTTCCGTACCTGCTTAATCTAAATACCTGAGCCTATCTTGGGTTCATCACTGCACTGAAGAAACCCACCCAAAACGACGAAAGAAATGGACGAGGAGAAACAGCAGCATGTTAACTCAATCAGTAGCAGAAACACAGAGGGCGTGTTAGACTCCAGAGGACCACCCAAGGAAAAAACTGGACCTTACATCATAAATCTCCTCTCTGTGAGAAATCACACGAAGAGGGGGAAAAAAGCCGTGCCATACCTTAGCTTTGTCGACGCTTAGCCCATGAACGGTTCCCCGTCCTCTCACACCCCACCAACTCCTCTGTCTGGCTTATATCTCACCCGTGCTGCAGCACAAAGAATTTCTGCTCCGGCTTTCAGCAGCTATAACTACCAGAAAAGGCAAAGCCTGCCTCTTCCCCCTCGCTCTCCCTCCTCTCTCTCTCTCTCTCTCTCTCTCTCTCTCTCTCTCTCACTCTCCCTCTCCCTCCTCTCTCTCTCTCACCACTTCTAACTCCCTCTCTCGCTCTCTCTCTCAAACTTTTTTTGTTCCTGCTTTGTTTACAGAGCTGTCACTGGTTAGCTGAAAGTCAGCCTGGAATCTGGCATTTAAGGCAGGCTCTTAGATTGCTTCCTCCATTTCACTGGAGGCTTCACTTCCTCTGGCATCCCGGCCCTGCACTACGCAGCGACTTCTTTTCCAGCTCGCGCGCCGGGCCAGCCCAGAGGCACTGCAAGCTCTGGAACAGGAAACACACACACATAGGGAGGTGTGCTTCAAACCTAATGTATTGCTCCTGATCAGCACCCCCACCTCTTCTCCCACTGTAACCCCTTCAGCTTCCTTACAGCCCCAGGAAAAATTGTTTCTGTGCGGTGCACCTCTGCCTGAAATGCTCAGATGCGTTTTGGGGAGAGGTTTTTGATTTATAGACGGTGATTTACATATCTGTAGCTGCCGCTGACAGGAATGTGAAATTGGCACTTGTATTTCAGTTGTTCGTGCATCCCTCCTTGTGTTTGTGTGCATCCTGTTAACACTAAAAATAACATTGAAAAATGCATTTGATTAATTACATTCACACCCGCATTCCTTCATGTGGAAATATAAGTGAATTTGTATATGCAACTCATTGTTGTATTTAAAATCCATTATTTGCAAGACTACATTAATACTTCAGGCAGGCATTATCAATCATGCAATAGAAAGAGAAGTGCAATAGAAGTGTTTTTTCAAAACTCACTCAAGTCTCTTGACCAAAACACTCTCCAAATAGATTTGTTTTTGTGCTTGTGTGCAGTTTTTTTTAATGTATTGTAGGGGCACTTAAAAAAAATCTACACTGTCAGAACCTCCCAAGCATAGAATGTATAGCTGGACGTGACAATATTCTCTGCAGGGGGCCAAAGTTGGGGGGAGGGGTGGGAGTTTGAGGGAGGGGGCAATCCAGTTGATGAAAGGGGGCCCACCGGTTTTCGAGACAAAAAGTTCTCGACTGAGCCTTCTAAAAAAACAGAGAAATATACGCGTTTGCGCGCCCCTTCAAGGAGACCACCCATGGTTTGTTAAAGCTAGCACTCAGTGATGAGAATAAAGCAGGGCCCTGCCGGTCTACGATTTATTAGAATTACATCTTCCGAGTCCCTCTTGAAGTACTTCACAACATGGGATTGCCTCCTGTGCACGACTATCCACAGATAAATGTCTGTTCTCAGCCAGCTCAAAGAGTTGTAATGCCACATTTACCTAGAAAATTACAGCTTTGCCCTCGTTCTTCGGCACTTGTGTATGCTTAAACAACATTAAAACGCCTCCTCTGCTATTAAGGACACAGGCTTGGGGGCTTGCGTTTTCATTTTAGCTTAATTTTAACATCTGGGAGACTGTGACAGGCCTACACAAGTCCGTCACCAGATTAGCCTCCACCAGCGAGGTCTTGTGTTTAGCGCCTGACAGACAGCAAGGGGAAAGCTGAGGCAGAAAAAGTGAAAAAGGGGGAAGAAAACATTACAAGTGTTTCGCATTTTCCGAGGGATTGGGAAACGCAATTTTTGAATTACGTCCAGACGTGGAGAGGAAGGAGAAGAGGTCTCAACAAAAAAACAAAAACTGAGCTTTGCTTCCAGGCCCTTCTGGCTCAGAAACACAATAAAATAAATCACAGCTAGCTTCTGTGCGTTTGTATTTACTGTCTGAAGTTCCTGTGCTTTTAAGAACAGTGCGGGAAACGTCTGCCGGACCCTTGGGGTTGAGTCGCTGCGTAACTGACACACACAAATGACACCTTTTATTCTCTGTTCTCAAGCAGAAATGAACCCAGACTAACTCCCTCCAGGAAACCCCAGTGCAAACAGAGGCAAACAATACAAACTGGTACAGTTCTGAAAACTATTAGTGTTTATTAGCTGTGTAATAATATTACTACAACTAATAATACTAATATTAATACTAATAAAAATACTACTACTACTAGTAGTACTCCTACTACTAGTAATAATAATAATACATTTTATTAGCATAATTGCATAATAATTTTAATGCTGAACTGTGCAAAACAATGCACAATTTCACACGATTCATCAGTATGTTTCACTCTCCAGTGGAGAAACCTGAACGTGAGGTTCCAGGTACAGTAGCACCCCCCCCCCCGAGGGCCTGTGGTGCTGAGACAGGTCTAGCTGGCGGACCGTGTCGTCCCTTCACCTCTTCCGTGGTCCCCTTCAGCAGCCATCCCAGAACACAGTCGGATCAGTAAGGTCAAGGTGGGGGTGGGGGGGTAAATACTGACACATTATTCATTACTGTGGAACAATTACAGCTTTGCACAACATTCTTGAAGACAGTTACTGTGCGTTATTGCCCTTACCACTGTCAAATAATAGTGGCAAGGGCCACTTACCACTGTTCTTTTTTTATAACTGAATGAATAAAATAAAACCTTTTCATTGCTTAGAAAACGTAATGCCTTAGGAGAGGTATTGGCAAAATCCCAGTCATCATTTCATTCATTTAGCGCAATAAGAGAGGGCAAAGTTTCTTATGTGGAAGAAGCACACATTCAAACTCTGTAGTCAGTAAGAATGCAATGTGTGTCATATTGGATAGATTATGCTTTTTTTAAACAATGCTTATGAAGTGAATTAAGCCTGTCAAACAACCAAAGAAAAATAAGGATAAGTTATTACTGAATGAGAATTCCCCGGGCAACAGTTAAGATTTAAGAATGGAGGGAGTACATTCCTTCGATCACACTTTTTTTTATTTTATCACTTTCACATTTTCATCTGTAGAGTTGTCTGAGTCGGCGCACTTTTGCTGAGAGCACACTGTTAACAGAGGCCAAGAGCTGTACTGCACTCTTCTGCTACCAAATGCCTTGTTTTTGTCTTGCAACGGTACGTCTTATGTCGGATCCTTACGGAAAAATCATGTGAATTTCACACGGCATCAGACACGAGTTTAAACACATACACGTTGATGGATTCGCTTCTCTCGCCAGCCACTCAATGGATAAATTTTTAAAGATTCTGATCATTTGCAGTAAAATAAAGGTAGTACAACAGTGACACGCTAGACTTCCAGACAGCCTCGTTAGGTCTGCTCCACTTATTTCTTTCCAAATGTTCACTTCTGCATTTTAATTTGTGCATACTTATTTTGCCTGCCAAGGTATTTGTTATATTTCTGAGCAATCTGTTGATTGTTGCATGTTAGACTTGCACTAAAAAAAGTATAATTCTATGATTATTTAAAAAAAATTTAAGCGAAAAAAAACACACCAAACCACAAGAATGAGCAGCAAAGAGGGGCAGGGTGGGGCCTACAGAACAAAAATGGCTGCACCAAATCCCCCCCCTCATGGGCTCGAAAACCTCCTCCAGCCCCGTAGCACAGCTGCACTGGAGACAGTAATATGCACCCGTGTTAAATCTCACTGTTATATAATGAGGGGGGCATTTGTAGCAATGCTCCAAAGCCAGAATATTAAACCCTAAACTAAACCGCAGCCATGGTTCCATGTCGCTCAGTAGGTAGAGCATAGCGCTGACAACGCTTAGGTTGTGGGTTTGATTCCCATTGGGACCACATACATGAAAAATGTATGCATTCACTACACTACTAGTCGCTTTGGATAAAAGTGTCATATGTCATATGTAAGTCAAACGATCGGACCAGGACGTCAAACAATGCAATCCGTGCTGTATGTTGACACTTAAAATGATATTTTATTTAAATGTTTATATATATATATACATATTTATATATTTATATATATATAGATATAACTGCGTCCATGATAGGCAGCCACACTCGTATCGGACCAGCCAAGATATGGTGCGTTAGACCGCTACACTATCCACTGCCCCCTACACTATTTTAACACTATTTTTTCCTTTATCTTTTTCTTTACTGTCACACAAAAAGTTATTTTAGGAAGGGAAACAAGCGTTGTTTCACACATGAACAACTTGATATGCAACACCACCAGTGACAGGCCAGCCGTGCGAAGGCTTCTTGCTTTTCAACAGCAATTTGCCGTTTACAGACTCAATGACAAGGTGAAGGCAGCCGTTCAGACACACTAGGAGAGCTGGCGCAACCTGTGATGTCTATCCAGGAAGATTACATGACAATGCGCTTCAACTGCCACCCACTAATTTTTGGATCACCGCCTTTTTTGTGCAGTAGCTAAGCATGCGCTGTAACTAAATACGTAGGTGGAAACGGCATGAGTATTGCCAAAACAAAGCCTCTCTCTGTTCCGTCGATGTGTCTGCACGCCTCCCAAAAGGCTCCCGTCCTTTATTCGTGCGGCTGAATAAATCACGCTCGCGCGAGATGTTATCGCGCTCTCTTTTCTTGCGTTTTTGGCGCACGGTCGGACGCAGGTCTCTCGCAGCGGAGGAGTGACGGACGCCGAGCTTTGCCGGAGGGGCCCACCGCCACGCCCGTCCGCCCATGCGTGTGCCTGCAGGTTTACGGGGGAGCCAGGTGTCGGCGGCGGACGCACAGGGGCTCTCCTGTGCGTGGCGGGGGGCTCCACCTGCCCCTCCAGCATCCTTCATTACACACAGTAGCTCTCTCATTAAAGGTGCTGCAGGTATTCCAGCTATGCGCACTTTGGCCCTGTCTGCGAACGAGCCAGAGAGGGCACCGTCACTCGCGGCGCCTGTTCGCATCAAGGTCACCTTGGCTTGCATTCGTCACATTCCTCCTCCTATCATCGTTATCGCCATCATCATCATCATCATCATCATCATCAAAGGTATTCATCTAAAGTCGATTATCACCAGCAACCCGGTTAAACAGTGATGTCTCTTCATAATCATTTCTTTGAAAATTTGTACAGAAGGGACAGGGTTGCCAATTTTAAAATACAATAGACAGGTTTGAATTCAATTAACATTTGTTGTGACACAAATTAATGCTAATTTTTTGTTTTGGGGGGTCCTACAAACACGAGTTAAATTTGGGTGATCGCTAAACTTGCTAAACAGTTTTTTTGAAGAAAAAAAAAGATACCACATGCATTTAATCAAGGGTTGAAGATAAGGACAAATGTTAATTGAATCCTGGCCACAGCATCACACACTAATCATCCCTGCCGTGAGCATATTCATAAGCCTTTTATTCTGGTATGGAATACCCTGATTATGATTATGTAAGAGCTAGCTATACCCCCCTCCGGGAGTATAAAGGGCAGGTGTAGTCTTACCTGGAGAGAATGAGGGGGTCTGTCAGTTGCGTTGAGCCAAGCGCTTGCCTCAGCCTGTGTTCCAGCACCTGGAGTGATTGCTGTGAGAGAGAGAGATGGAAAGAGAGAGAAAGAGAGAGAGAGAGACTTGTTGAACGCTTTTTTAAAAGGTCTTTATTCAACATTTGTTGAAACACCACAGTTTGGATGAGCACAAACCAGAATAAAAAATTGAAAAACATAAATAAAATCAAGCAAACTAACCCTCAAAAAATGGGTGAAAATGAAAGGACCAACAAAAGGGAACACAACCACAAAAAAACTGAGACAAAAAAAGAGAGAGCGAGAGCGAGAGTGCCCAGAGAGCCATCCCCCCATCATCTGTCACGCACCGCAGCCGAACCGACATCCTAAGGCTCCCCATTCTCTGGCGTGTCGTTCCTGGAGCATCGCTAGCCTGCGAGGCAGCCCGTCAGGCCCCACTCCTCCGTTCCCCCTCTTTCAGATGGCCGACGGGGCCCTGATTTCTCATTACCTCACAGCTGCACTTACAACGTTCTGAGTTTGGCCTCGGTGTATCACAAAAGCTGTTTTGTGTTTCTGGGCATTAAAACGTAAAAAAAAGTTAAGTACGGAGCGGGCGCGTTAAGATACGGCGGCACCGGCAAAGCTAGCAGCACGCATGTCTGACGGCTGCTTTTACTGGAACGGGGCTGTTTTGGTTGGCCGTGCTCCAGGCAGAGCCGATCTGGTATAAATCCTGAGCCGGGGATGGGAGAGACTCAACATGTGCGGAGTTGAAAACGCTGGCGTGGGGGGGTCGTGCTCCTCCGAGGGGCTGTAGAATCTATGAGCGACGCGGCGTGATTTGCTTACGAGGGCACTGCGTCGTGCTATGCAATCTGCCCATCCAGCTCGAACCGATCAGTGTCAAAGGAATGTCAGCGCACCCCCCATGCCTTTGGTCAAATCCAAACCCAAGACGAGAAGCAAAACGTGGACCAACGCTCAATCCGATGTAGCTAACCAGGGTTCTACAGTGCAGGAGAGAGAACGCAAGCTACTGTAACGCTCTGGAGAAGAGACAGAGGACAGATAGAGGCACTGTAAAATGTTCACACTGACCGTCGCCTCTCTGCATCCCGTCTCATACATAATAAATACACTTAGTACAACATTGAAAGGAATAGTTTGTAGTGTTGTACGCCCTCCATGTCTGTAGGGGGCATAGGAGTGACTCCAGCAATGCTGTCCTTATAAAAGCATTGAATGTCAAACGCATGAAGTGGTGATTAGAAGAACCAATATTACAGTGCATACAGAAACAATAATTTGCCTTTATTTGTTGGTCGAGGCAGGACGAAGTACCCAGGACTGGGTTTAGGGGGAACAACGTAACAACGAGTGTTTGAGTCTGTAACCCACACTCATGGGTTCAAGGCCTCGACGGAAGAGGGCTGTTTTCCCATACTTCTGTTGCTCCATTAAGCCCAACCATAATAACAGTCTCCAAGGGCCTCCGTGGTCCAAAGGCATAATACATTAATTACACTGTGACCAGCCCCCTCCAACAGCAAAAAAAAGAAGAAAAAACAGGCAAATGCCTTATTGTATAAGTCTTTGATTTCAGGATTTTACAAATCAAAAATACATTTATAGACCCAATAAATGAATTTATGTTTTGGGACTTGGGGTGTTAGATCTGACAGGACTTTTGATGAGATCATTATTGGCTCATGAGTGTATGAAACATTCAAGGCCAAGTGTATTTGACTCATGTTGTCAATTCTCCAGTAAATGGGGAATCAGACTGTTCCACATAAAAATGGGAAACAAATCCATATCCTAAATATATGAATGTTCTAAACTCATATAAACTATAAACTAAGAGCGAAAACGTTAAATGAGTCCAGAGGTTTGATCCACACACATCCACACACACACACATACACACACATACACACATCTACACACCTCCACACACACACACTGCTCTGTAATTCTTTAGATATAGTGTATGTGCTGTACTTCTGTGGGCTATCCCAATGCAGATGTACATACCTACAGTACAATGTCTCTCCCTCCCCCTCTCACTCCCTTCCCTCTCTTTCTCTTATTCTCTCTCACTCGTATCATTCTCTCCCTCTCTGCCTCTCAAATTCAAATTTAAATTCAAATTCAAATGGAGCTGTATTGGCATGACAAATACGATTGTGCTGCCAAACCATAGTACACTTTGTACAATCAATAACAATACAAACAATAATATAACAATAATAAAAATCATACACTGTATGTTACACATGTACCTTACATATGCATAAACATATACAAACATGCACAAACATACACATATATCAATACACACACATTTTATTTTTAACTTTTTATTAATATACCCACTGTCCCTCGTGATTTGGCAGGATGACACATATTTAGCTGCAAGATTAATAGTTTTTTCATCTGCTCCTAATAGGATGGGATTTTTGTATTTTTGTATGTTGGGAACTCTGAAATAGTTTTTTCAAATTGTGGGAAATATGTGTCACGTAATGTTTTGTATTTTGAGCAGGATAACAGGAAGTGCAGCTCTGTCTCTGTCTCTTGCAGCTCACAATGACTGCACAGTATTTGATCTCTGGGCATACAAGAGTTTTTGTATCTGCCTTTCTCTATTTCAAGACTGTGGTCACTGAGTCTGTACTTTGTTAGAATTTGTCTTCCTTTTGAGTTTTTTGTTTTCAGGTATGCTGCCAATGCAATTATTCTGTTTAGGGCCTGAAATCACTGACGTTTGTTTATAGATTTTCATTAATCTTTCCAATTTTCAGTGTACTTGTTTTTCAAATGTAGATCTATTTTTTCATTGTTGTTTTGGGAATTATTTTATCTGTATTTTATCTCTCTCTCTACCTCTGTTTCTCTCTTACTCTCCCTCACTCCTATCATTCTCTCTCTCTCTCTCTCTCTCTCTCTCTCTCTCTCTCTCTCTCTCTCTCTCCTCCCTCTCTCCATGGCTCTCCCTCCCTCACAGCTAGCAGCATATAGAAATGGCAGTCGTACTTCGGCTTTGCATTGTACGTTTCCCACCCGTTCTATGTCCAGGCTTCCTTTCACAAGGTAAAATCAAGTCAGAAAATCATTTCCACATGAAGGAGATTGGAGATTTTCACATCTGCAACTGATTTGGCTTCCTGGGCACACGGCCCTCTCCCAAACCTCTCCCCTCTCGCCGCGCGGCTCGCAATCCTCCCGGAAAAGAAAGGGAGCTCCTTCAAAGAGCCGTGCCTGCTCTGCTGTCGTCCCCGCTAGATCAGCAACGCGTTCCATCCGTACACCAACTGGCCCCTACCGTCAAACTGCCCGCAGCCCGTCCATTAACATTCACTGCCGTAACTATGGAGAGGGACGAGGGGGCTACCCAATAAAAATGTTGCAGGAGAAACATGCTTCACATTTGTGGATTTTCCTTAAGGAGCAACGGAATTCCAGCCACGGTATTACCCGCCGTATATCAGCCCTCTCCATGCTTAGTCCAGCTGCTGGTTATTGCACGTTTATCAGCAAATCCAAGAGTGTGTTTAAACCCACACGGCAAAACCGAGTTAATACGACCGCGTGATCCAATCGCAGCTAAAAATGAACATTCTGGAGCCTTAACATTTTGCTCTATTAGAGTGCAATTAACACTGTTAATTTCGCTGTGCATACAAAAAGTCTTGCCATTTTAAAATTCAGACAAAGAAAGGAAAGAAAAAAAAAACGTAAATATAATGTTCCATTTATAGGAGAGGGTTATCACAAATATAGGGCAATTATTTTGGAATAGCTTTCAAAATAATGTAACCACCAACATAAAGTGTCTTAATAGGACCACCATAAGCCGCCATAACAGCTTCAATGCACCTTGGCATAGATTCTACAAGTGTGTGTGGAATGCTGTTGTAGGGATGCAACACCATTCTTCCACAGAAATTCCATCATTTGGGGTTTTGTTGATGGTGGTGGAAAACGCTGTCTCAGGCGCCGCTCCAGACTCTCCCATAAGTGTTCAATTGGGTTGAGATCCGGTGACTGAGACGGCCATGGCATATGGTTTACATTGTTTTCATACTCATCAAACCATCAAACCATTCAGTGACCACTGGTGCCCTGTGGATGGGGGCATTGTCATCCTGGAAGAGACCACTCCCATCAGGATAGAAATGCTTCACCAAAGGATGAAGGTGATCACACAGAATGGCTTCACATTTATTGCCATTTACCTTGCGTTCTAAGCGGTTGAGTGGACCTAAACCATGACAGGAAAATGCACCCCGCACCATAACGGAGCCGCCAGAAACCTTCATTTACTCAAGTGTTTCCTTTATTTTGGCAGTTACCTACGCCTACATGTACGAATAAATATTTAAATAAAAACAAAGATGCCAGTAGGTGTCTCATGCATGAACATGGCTTAGATAAAGGCATTGCGACCAAAGCTGAAACAGAACTCATGGAGGGATGGTTTTAATGTCGCCAAAAATAAATGGAGTTGAACTAGATTTTAAAAGCATCTGCTTGGCGTAATGGTCAAAGCATTCGCACGGAATGCAAGTTGCCCACTGTGGCCGCAGTTCGAAACCCGGCTGTGCCAGCCCAGCTCTGGGCGGCGATTGGCTGTCCGTCTCAGGGGAAGGGGGAAGGGAGAGCCGGCATGACCTCACCGAGGAGAGTGAAGGGCATCCCTGTAAAGTAAGTGGGTGATTTCCATCTCATTGCCGGCCAGATCATTGCTGGCCTCGGGGTGTTCGTTTGACCTGTAGTGATGGGCAGTGGGCTTGTGAGGGAGGGCGAATCGAAATAAATAGAGGGTATAATTGGCCACCAAATTGGGAGAAAAAACAGGGAAAAAAATCTGAAACAATTTTTATTTATTTTTTTTTTTAAACATCCACTGAGCCCAGTGTGCAATGACAGGGTCCCTGCTCTCAATCCCATCCATTCCCTAGGAAATCTTCAGTTATAACCAGCATTTACTCACAGGATAATAGGAAATAGAGTAGCTATTACAGGGATAAATTTAGAGCGGACCTACACCTACAGCCAATATCACGCCAGTCTCGGAGGTAACAATGCCAGAGCAGTGTGTGGAGTCTCCGTGTTAGTGGATAAGTGAGCTCCCGAACCACTGAGCTCTCATTTTTGGGGGGATGAAAATGGAGACTCCTACATTCCCAGACACTGGTTCACATTCCCAGACTAGTCTTGGGAATCACATCCTTATATTAACTCTATCTCCCGGTGGCTGGCCGAGGTTACCTCGGAAAAGTGCGCTTTCTGTGCTGTGAGATCACTGCACATACTGTGCTCTCCTCGGTACATTACAATACGCATCGAAAGACACACAGTATGCTGTACTATTGTGTATTTGTATTGTGCTGCCGTCTTGGCCAGATCCTCTTTGGGATTTTCACCGGAATAAATAAAGAATGAATAAATACTTAAAAAATGAATGAAATGTTGCTTTACATGTCTGCTTGAAAACGCTGCCATTTATCTGAACCTTTGCGAGACAGACGGACAGATAGATAGATAGACATTTTCTTCAGAATGAAAAGCAGCACCATCAAGTGTGCTTTCGTGTCAATATTTAATTATACGTTACGAGCTTCTACCATACCTACATTTTCAATGAGCCAAAACATATTCACAGGGCGGCTGTAAATATATAAGGTATACTCAAACCAGCAGCGATTATACATGTATGGGATGCAAAGCATGACAGAAACCTCTAATAAATACAGAACCCGCCCAAAACTAAATACACGCTTCGCGAACGGACACTTGAAATTAATGTAAATCCTTAATCCGTTCTCCAGCCCCAGAAACATGTTTAAAACATGTTTGTTATAGAAAGTTAAAGATAACTGAAAAATACATTAATACAAAATATAAACATAGATTATGAGCTATTATTTCCTTCTTCGTTTCTACTGTAATACGCTAAACACCACTATGCCACTTTCTTGGGAGCCATCTTTCAGTTAGCACAAAAAGATCTCAAAGGAGAACCAACAATCGGACAATCACAACTTATGGGAGATTCTGGTGAAAATTTGTTCGGAAAGGCCTAAGAGTTCGTTTTCAACCACCACTGTACAACAAAACACCAAATCAATGGATAATAGATTATGAGAAGCGTTGAACAATGCCATGGCCATCTCCATCCATGACACTTCTGGGAGATTCTGGACCTAAGAGCGTTTTCAACAAAACACCAAATGATGGAATTCTTTCAATGGTGCTCTTTACTTTTCCCCAGGCTTTCCTCTTCTGTAAGTCAACCCTGCTCTGAGTCTGTAGCCTCCCTCAACACTGTGGTTCATACACTAATATGCAGATGTGCACCTGCTCAGGCTTAGCAGTGAATTGTTTATGATAATGAGAGCTTTAATGAGCTTAAAATTTGTGCCTTTAAGCGTAAAACTGCCTGGCTTATAGCAACAACAAAAAAAACTCAACCATATCTGCCTTATATGATGCCTGCATAACTTAAATGCACCATTACACTTTGTTCTTGTAATAAATGTATACATAACTTTTCTTCCTGGTTTCCTGTCATTCCCTCTCCAAACACTATATGGCATTCATAATGTTCATGAAACAGTGACGGGACAGCATACAAATTCAAAATATTTTCCCTGCAGCCTATTTAATGACCACTTTGCATTAGCTCGGGTTATTCAATTCTGAGCCACAAATCACACGGTGAAGAATGCATCTTTCAGACACAGGAGCAGCCAGGCAGTGCCAGATGTTTCGCAAGACAAGGCTCAACTCCTTTTCTTAAAAGAGAGGAGGCTCAGATGTCCCCCTAAAGACGGTTTTAATGAGCACATGCCCAACCAGGAAGTATCAGGAGGCATGACTCTTAAAAAATAAAATAAATAAAAAATGAAGAAAAAAAAGGTTGAGATGGTTGCACAGCACATCAAAGGCTCCTGCTTACTGGCCTGGCTCCACTTGACCAAATATGGTGAGGAAAAACAAACTCTGAAAAGTTTACAAGATGTGCAGTGTCATGGCGTCTCTGACTCCCGCTCACTGTCCGGGGGGGGGGGGCAGCGGTTGTCGTGGCGACGGCCGACGTGACCTACAACACCGCACACATGGACACGACTGTCCACGTGTTGCTCGCCATAGTGTACAGATGCTCCAAATGAACATTCCTGCTATTGCTAACAGAGCAGCGCATTCTGGCAATTGTTGCTGCACTGTTCCTGGCTCTAAGGACGGTACTTGTCCAATGCTGTAGTCACTGCTGTTCTAATCAATCCATTAAGAGCACCTGCTATATGAACGCAATGCAACCAAAAAAAAGTGATATAAGTGTGCATAAATTGTGCCTGGACACGTTTCTCCAATTCATCTCCTTCTGACCGGCCACACGTGCATATTATTGCTTTTGAGCCTCTCTTCTGCTGTATTCCAGGGCCCATATTTCCTCTGTCATAAACCGAAGCACACAGTAGGCCTGGATTCAATCAACTTTTGTCCTTAAGATTTGACTCAAAATTAAATTTGAGGATTATCTTTTCAAAAGTTCAGTGATTTTACATGTATATTATAGGCATTTAGCAGACGCTCTTATCCAGAGTGACTTACAATAAGTACATTTTAAATGGCAAGAATAATCACAGCTGGAGCAAGAGTTCAGTGATCACCAAAAGTCAAAGTTCAGGACAAATGTGGATTTAATCCAGGCCATAAATTGCGCACACTCCGAATCCACTGAAACAAAGTCTATCCCAAGTCCATAACGAGTGGTGGGAAAAACAGCTCAGCTCAACGCAATGCACAATCTGCTGAACATGATCTGCCTTCTCATAGATCTATTCAAGAAAACTGGTTTCAGCTTTAAGAGGTGGGCTGGCGCAGTTGGGTTTCGAACCACGGCTGCAGTGGGCAACTTGCATTCCAGGCGTATGGCTGACTTTTTACATGGCCGATTGAGATATTCCCTGCAAGTAAATATGCAGGAACCCCCAAATCACCCCACACTCTAACATACCTCAGGGATCTGCCTCCCCCTCTCCTTTGTACAGTATTTTTGTGGCCCCCTTTCTGAAACATGTCCTCCATTCCCCATCATGAAGCCATTTTTCTTTTCATAATTGAGGGAGTCATTTTTGTGGAGAACCCTGCAGGGGGAACAGAGTGGGGCGTCACACATTTTTCATTGAAAGAGCCCCTTGGATCTTCCACTAGGTGTTCCGGTCCACACTTCTGGGTGTCCCGTTCCAGCACCGAAGTGCATGCTTATTGTTCAATAAAACACGGAAAGACTGGTGTGAAAAGACAGCTGCAATCAGAAGAAGAAAAAAAAGTGCACTAGACGAGTGATATTGGTAATGTTGCTCATGTTATTTGCGTGGTAAACTTGTAATGCTTCCACAAAAAAATGAGCTTCAATTCAATAATAATTCACCATTTCAATAGTCCTTTTTTCTTCAGAGAAATTGGGTTTAAGTGCTCTGTTTTATACAGGTATTTATCATGACCCACGGAGCATCATATTTTAGACACTCTATACGCCATTGCTTTATGGAAAAGAAAAAAATCTTCGATCCATACTATTTCATAGGACATATTTTATGGAACATAAAATGTATCTGTTACAAAATCTGAAAAGTTCCTGATGTGTCTTGTAAACGTATCTGTTAGTGTTTCAGATGGATTTCTTTAAAAAGCAAAATGGCAATGTTGGTTGCTGACCTTCTATGGCAGACAAAAAAAAACACAAAAAACCCTGAAGATATATATGTGCCTGCTCTGTATCCCAGAGCCAGAAATGGCTTCCTGTTTGGCCTTATATGGAAACGTTCAAGCTTTACTTGTCATAGTACCATAGTATCCTACCACAGTAAAGGTTATGTTATATCCTGTGTATGTACATAATAGTGCCCTACAGAATTACTGGCACCCTTGGTGGAGATGATCAAAAAAGGCTATGAAAAAACGTATTTGTTGTTCATCAGCTTGATCTTAAACATACGTGTTTTTGAAGATTTTTTTCTTCTTTGAATAATTTTACTTCAATTAAAGGTTATATTTCTCTCATATTTTGAGTATAAGATCACATATATATAAATATAAAATATGAAGACCTCATATTTTTAAAGATTTATACCTTTTTTAAATAATCTAAATAAAGTTTAATCCAGTGACTGACTTATTGATTAAATGATTATAACCATTATGTGTCTGCTGTACAGATGTGTAAAGTGAACAGGCACCACAACGACTTCCAAATAAGCAGTTTAATGACACTAAGCGTGCCTGAATCATTTATAATCACACTATTGTAACCAAATGCTCTTGCACGAGGAAATCAATGTTGTATATCAATGGATGGGATAAAATACTGAGTTTTCCTTCCATTTCCACCTCGTTGCAGTCATTTCAATATTTATACAAGAAATAGAAAGAATATATTCCAAACATCAAACACAGGTTTATATAAATTATACACATGCTCACCACGCTCTCAACAATAGACTACATACAACTACTAAATTAAGCTCCTTTTTTTCCGCATTAAAAAATATTCTACAAACACATTTCATTTCCTAGAGCAGTACAATCACAGTATTTTCATATTCGTCTTCATCTGGCCCAGCACCGAGTGTTTCTCTCTCCACCCCAGTGCTGCAGCTGTTTGTGCAACACTGTAAAATGTGAATCACAGTGTTCTAATGGCTCGTCTAATAAATTCGTCTGGCTATCAGCTTGACTTTCAAGGTCTTCGGTAGGATATAAATCATCATCACTTTGGCCGTTAACAAACACACATAAGCTGTAAATCAGTCGGAGGAATGTGTTTAAGGCATGTTAGAGGATTTCAAGGGGTATTAAGTGACGAGAAACGATCACAATAAGAGGCTGCATTCCTCCATGGAGATAAGACAGCGCTGCGGAGTGGATGCTGTGAAAAGAATGACATCACCGAAGGTCGTGACCTTGCGCGAGGGGTCGGTAGGCCCGGCGTCAGCCTCAGTGGCCCACGGAAAGGCAATGCTGGAAAAAAGTTACGTGCCTAATGACTACAAACTCACTGGGGAAAGGGCATTGATGACGAACACCGCAAAGTGTCTTTCTAACACTGATGAGAGCAATTCACCTCCTCGTTTTCCCTGAGCATCTATAAGTCACCCCGTCCTGGGAGCGCAAGAGCCCCCATGCTGAGTGGTGGGGGGGCTCCGAAAAATATGTCTTCCAAAACGTGGGAGAAAGCATCTGTGCTGACACGGATAAAAGAAAATGTAAAAAAGAAAACACTTGGGGGGGGGGGGAATTTTTGGGACGGCAGCCATGAAGTCGCTTTCGGAATTCTAATCGGCAACTCGTTGCGCCTGGTCTAATAACCGCGTGTCCTCGTTATCACCCTCAGCTTACTTCAAAACTGAGCACGCTCCCGTTAACGAGGTGTCATTTATAATTGCGCTGAACACAACGCAGCACAACTTTCAGTGCTGCTTTTTTGTCCCTTTATTTTTATACCTCACACATGTGAGATTTGTGCAAAATGCTAATGAGACAGGCCTGCCGGGTGGTGTGTAGCGGTAAGAGCGTCCGACTGGGACACAAGTTGCCCACTGCAGCCACGGTTCAAAACCCGACTGTACCAATTGGCTGTCCGCCCCAGAGGGACGGGGGAGGGTGAGCTCGCCGAGAAGCGCAAAGCGTGTAGGTGAGCTAGTTCCATCTCGGGAGGAGGTGGAGGGGGGGGACGACAAATAATTGGCTACTACATTGGGAGAAAAACGAGAAGAAAAAAAAGATATAGAAAAATGCTAACGAGACGGGGCTAAGGGCTGCAAACTGGCTGAGTACAAAATATCTCAGGATGTAAGTGCAATCCATTCTGCCTTTTTTTCCTGCAGACCCCACATTCCTGCGTTTGCAGATTTCTGGCCTGTGAGTTACGTCCCCTTCCTGTACCTCAGCTCTCCCAGCCCTGCGTTCTGCCGCTGCGCAGTGAGATCACATTTTTGTACATATTTCCCCTCCCTGTTATTATTAGCTTGGCAGAAGGACAGTTTTTTTTCAAGAGCGTCCAAAACCAAGGCTGAGGCAAGAGGATCCGGTCGAAGCGATAAATCTGCATGCGTGCACAAATGTGCATAGGCGCACTTCTCTGCACCTATCGTGGATGGTCTTTATTCCGTCCGCTACCGGGACTTATCACCCCAGCCCTCCTCTTTCACGTGAGCTGCAGTTTCGTCACAACCGTTCAAACGTTCCATAGGAGCATTTCCTTCAGTTAGAATTTCAAGTTCTATGCAGTATTTGTCTTTCCAGAAACCTCATCTTTTTTTTTTTTTTTTTCGCTGTGGCCATAAGTATTGACTTTGCTGCCAGAAATTCCTGGAAACGGAGCTCCACAAGACAAAACAAAGTGTGCTCCCTCTCATTGTTCCTTTTTGTGAGAACTCTTCATAGGAAGTGTTCTTGGGTTTTTGCTCTTCGTCTTAAACCACCTTTGTACAAAGCTTCGTTTTTTTTGGTTGCAAAAAACAGTGCAATCCTTTTCTCCATTTTATCTTTTGTAAAATGTACACAGTGCATTAACCTTGATTCTATTGGAACACAAAATAATATCTAATAACAGCTTATTAGCTGAAGTTGGTAATACACTACTCTTAAGATGGAAAAGGGGATAGAAACAAAAAGGGGTTGAACCATGGCCACAGCATTTAAATAACCTGAATATGAACTTCTAACATTCGATGTCAGACATGGTCTAATAACCGCTAGATGGTCTAGATGTTTAAACGATTGCAGCAGGTGTGCTTCAGTGCCTCTCTGATCTTTGTCCGTTTAGCTAATGGAAAAATGGAAATGAGATTCCTCCAGATACCCAAGGAGCTGTGAAGCAAGACCTAATTCTCTCCTAAATTAAACCTTTTTTTTTTTTTTTAAGAACACACTCTCACTTCTCCATCCCTTAACCCACTCGTGCTTCAGCTGTGGACGATAACTTACTGTACTTCACATTAAGGTGTCGCACCTGTTCTAACACTGAACAGGGACGGACCCATTCACCTGCAAGCCTTCCTAACCTGCGGTTTTATATCATATATCCTAAATAAAATATCTATAAAATATTTAGATATAAAATCCATCGATTTCATAATATCATGATTTCTGGGGAATTATGACTGAAATTATGACATGAATAGTCACCAGGTTTGGCGATATTAGGGAGTCAACTCTGGTCCAGTGTGTGTTTGTGGGGGTGGGAATCCCAAGTAGTGATGTGAGGCTGAGGCTTCATATAACCCCAAAAAAACATATCTTATCAGTGACACTGATCTGAACCAATCACTGTGCTTTGTGGTGGAGAGCAAAACCTTGTAATTGGTTAAAACAGGTCAGTGATTGACAGTTGTAATGTTAGCTCCACCCATTATGATGCTCATGAAACTTGCGCCCCCCAATAAAAGGTGGGGTTGGCTGAGTGGATCAGACGCCCCATGTAGGGCACCACCCCCAGCAGACAGCCTTAACAAATGGCCATTGTGTTAATTGTTTCACGGGGATATTAATTAAACAAGCCTTTAATGGAGTCTGCTCACAGGCACCGCTCAGCCCAGCTCCCTACCCCCCCCTCTCCCTTGCCCACCTCCCTACTAAGCCCCCACCACCATCCCCCCTTCCCGAAAAGTGTGAGAAACAGAGGTGCCCTTGTTTGTGGCTTGGCGCACTTCACCCCACTTCCTGTGACGTGTGTCCAGATTGATACGATGTGAGTAGTCATTAGTCCAGATAGGAGAGTGATGAAGGAACACCCTCACACCCTCATTGTGGGCTCCCGCGTACAGAGGTGAAATTAATGGACAACAGGGATTCTGGTTTTTTTGTAATGAATAGTTGTTGTAGGCAACTACCATACAGCTCCCTGCATACATGGCTCTAGGAATTGTGCCTTATTCATTGTGTAAACCAAAATAGCTTGACCTTGCAGCATTGGAATTATGTTAAAGCAGTCGTCACAAGCAGCATCAGCAATGCAGACACGTAAAGTGTAAAATAAGTCATAGTAAATAGACGTTAGTAGTTTAATAGTTTTTTCACCTAAACGTTTGTAGCAGCTATCTTATGAGGTACAGGGTACAGAGCCCCCTGTGTGCCAACATATCTCCGCACTGTGGTGAATTTATGAAAATAAAATAAAGTACCATTTCGAAAGCAATGTTTTTGACAGCTTGGTTATTCTGCTAGCTACTCTGCTGCACGGCGAGGCAACAAGATGAAGGACCAAATGACATCGGACGACTCAGAACTAAGGACCATGATCTTCCCACTTCAGATATGGTCTCCTGAACATAGAACAATTCATGTATAGGCCTATCAAATAGCGTATGTATTAAACCAATCTAGTATCTCTGGGCCTATGTTATGAATAATCTATCATGACGTCTCTCACAGATTTTCATTCACAGCCATAGAGTTTTTTGACGACAGTGTTTGAGGACTACGGCCCTCCAGGTTAACTGCAGTACCCTGTGCTGAGCAGCACCCTGTAGGAGGAGAAGTGATTGGACTGAGTCCAATATTACATACAAGACATTCCTGAGCATACGCAGAAGACTATGAACTTGTGATAATGTTTTTGATTATACCAGAGGCTGCACTGCATGCATACACTCAGGAATAACGAGTACAACTTGGCTAAAAATAGGCAAGAGGACCTCATGAATCTGTATAAAAGAATACCATACAGGCCTAAAATGTACTATTTCCAAAAGCAATTTGATGTGCAGTTAGCTGATAAACATACAACAGATGTTCAAGTGCAGATGAATCCCGTCTTCTTCCTTGATTTTACTGGTTTAACAGCATTACTTGTTCTACCCTCAGGTGTACACGATAAAGGCAATGTGCAGGTCACCATCGGCTCCCTTCGTCACCACCTGGACATCCGTCTGCTCCGAAACCACATACATTTGCTCTGCTTGACACACACAATTCAAATGCCTACAGGGCCTGGATTCAACCTAACAAAAAATTCTTACGCTTCTTAAAATGAATTACCATCGATAAATGCAACAACGAGGTGTTTGCATCTCCGAATAAGGAAAATGCTGCAGCGTGACTATTAAAAACTAAACAGAGGGAAGAGAACCCAACAGTTTAGAACAGAATGGTAACGATGAGCCCATAAAAGGACAGAGAGAAACACATTTTTTTTGCAGTTGTAAACTGCAGTGAATATATTTGTAAACAGCTTAGCTAGTTTCTTATCTGAGCACCAAGTTCTTTTTTTTTTTGGGGGGACAATTAAAGACGGATTCAATTAATATTTGCCTTCTTTTAGTCCACCACCCCCCCCCAAAAAAAAAAAAAACACAGCTCAACAAGTTCAGCGCTCGCCAAAACGATGTTTCAAGTAAAAAACACTCGCACGTATTTGTCAAGTCACAGGAGGACGAACATTGACTGAATCCCGGCCAGCATTATCTGCGCGCATGGGAAAATGGGGTCCCACTACAAACCGACAGAGCGTCTAAACAGACGTCCTCTGTGTCTCTGTTGCACTCTTGTGCCGTGTGCTCTTTTAAAAACATGGAGTCAGGCTCCAATGCAATGCACGCAGGGTGAACGTCATTAACGAAGCATCATATTCCTACACTATTCTGGATGAAAGAGCATTGATCACACCTCCCTCCCCCTGCGATTACCATTTACACTTTCTAAAGTCACTTATATAGGACATAGCCCTGTCTGATCTATAGCATAACTGTTATTCATGGCACACAAACACTACACCGAGGTCAATGTCATTTTACACACATTGTTATACTCGCGCTGGCTACCTGTTTCTTTACCTGTTATATTTATGTTACCACTGATCAGCATAGCTTTAAGGAGATTGGCTACAAGTGTTGGGCCCTGCACGAGTCATCACGTTTACAGAATCGATCATGAGGGGAGCTCGGCCATGATCAGCACTAGCATCCAATCCCCATGTGCAGAGGCGACAGGGAAAGACAGAGCAAATCTCCGCACAGATACATTTCCTGTGCCTGATTTACCAGATAAGAAGCTCCTCAAGGGAGAAGGTTTTGGTCGGCAATTAGCTCACTTTAAAAAGTTATCCGCGAAAAGAACATGAGCTGCCAGCTTCGGTATTTGACACAAGGAGCAGCCTTTTTGGGGGAGGGGTGGGATGAAGGGGATTTTTGAGGATGAAAATCTGACACTTGCCAGTGAGAGGTATAAACAACAGAGCTATCACTTTAGCATTCATCAGGAAAGTTGTGCAACAGTTCAAGAACATTCTAAAGCAGACAATTCACAAATTGCTATGTCCTGTCCAATGTCAGACAGAGCTTTGCTGTTGGGTTTTTTGGTGTTTTTTTTGCATCCAAGAGTCTGGATCCTACCAAAATCAGCAAAGTCAAACCCAACAATGCACACACTCTCCAGGCACACCTTGGACAGCTATTGGTCACCATTAATTACCACAGCCAGTTTAAGCCTACACCAATAACAGCGCAGGGGGCTTTAAAGATCAGGGTGTGCAACAGGGCTGCGTTACCCTTGACCTCCAGTCAACCGTGAGTATATCAAAAGTGGAAAGAGAGGAAGAACTCTGATCTCAAACTCTCTCTCATTGGGAACCAATGCTTTCTCTGTGCACTTCAAAGGTAAGCAAAAGGAACTATTCATATATACATGACAATGGGAATTGCGTCAAAAAGGTTTCTGGAGGCATGCTATAAATCTCAGCTTGTCACTCAGCTGAGAGCAGATACTATAATGATAAAACCTCCGTTAGAGATTAATTGTACTTGTGCATCTCATGTGCTGCCTCTCTGAAAGTCTACAATAGTACAGTGCATCCCCCCCATACCTGGTGGTTATTTCTTTACCATACATTTCAACGGTGGCCCTGGATCCTGTGATAGGAAGAGGAAAATAATCTGAAAGGATTTTCCTTTCTCAAGCGACTGGCTGCCCTATTGAAAAGACAAGTGAAAAAAATCACTATCACAGTTATCTAATGTAGAAACAATCATTTCAGGAAGCTGAGCCTTCCTGCCCCTTGAAGACTTTATATACGAGGACAAGAGCTGTTTCCACCTTCCAGATAGCCATGCGATCGTACGCAAGGGGCTACTGATTCTGAGGGCTTTCAGCTTTTGGCCTGAAAATGTGGCTGTTTGCCATGTCATGTACAGTCTGCCGGTCGACCAATGACACTCAGGATAGCCGCTACGCCATTAATATAAAAAAAAGAAGCTGATCTCGAGCGTGAACGCACAAGGCCGGAGAGGGGTGCGCAAAAAAAGGAAAGGAGGAGGAGGAGGACAACGACGACGGCGTAACGAGGCTTCTCACTGCAGCCACTTTGGAAAAAAAACATTGTTCATCACCCGGGAGACAGGGCCATTGCTCATCAGCAGACTGCTGCTTCTTCACGGGGACCTCCGCGCTGAAGACCATCTATGGAGTACAGCCTTGACTTGGCATTGCTGCTGCAGCACAGAGCTTTTCCACTGCTGGGGCAGCCTGCTTAATGTATGACAAACAGTATATAAACTCAAATTACAGCGCCGACTCCTTTCCCGGGCAACGAGAACAGTTTCAATGTACAAAAACCTCAAGGAGGGGGGGGGACCGAAAGAGAGGAATTCAAGAAAGTCATATTACTAACAAAACATCTGCAAACGACTTATTGCATATTTTCAGGGACCTATATAAACAAAATGAGAAGGTTCAGTTCTTTTACTTCACCATTATGGAATGCTCAAATTGCCATTTCTTGATCATCACCAGTTACGCAGATCCTAAGCAGTCTTAAACAACGCCGTGCGCAGTTATGGAACGAAACACACCAAAATTATATGCTACCAAATTCTAAGTTGGGGGGAAAGAAAATGGCACAATGTATGCTGGCTGTGTTGGCGTCCTTTGATCTTTCATTCACCCTTGAATAAAGTTAATTGGACACTTCAAAAGAACAGCTCTTCCTTTTAAAATGCAGTGCCTCTGGTTCAAGAGGTCAGAAAACATAAATCAAGCTACATTTTACATTTAGGTCACTGGCTATATTTGTTAAGACGGTCTTGCGCTGAACCAAAAAGATGGGATTTATTTGTTTGACTTTTTTTTTTTTTCACTGTATAAAGCATAAAAATTTGAAATAACAAACCAATAATTTGTTTCTATTATTCTTTCCATATTCCTTCCAGCTGAGGCTTCATGATTTCCGGACTGTGCTTCAACAGTACTGCCGTAGACTTACTGCGATGTAACTTTTTCCTTGGCGTTCTTTGTCAAGATTTCTGTTTCACCTTTGAGTCTCTTGCAATCTTCCGCAAAGACTCAAAACTCACCTTTTCAGACTCCACTACCACTGAATTCTGTACATCTAGCCAACTGTCATCACCACTGTCTATTTGTTTAATACTTTTACTTTTTGTATATGTATACTTGTTTACTCCTGGAAAAAAAAAAAATTACTAACCTTTTCCTTCCCTGTGTTACAGGTATGGTATGCAGCTGCCAACAACGATGTCTGTCACTGTATTACTGCACTGATCTCTTGGGCGAACAATGATTGTTCCTACCATGTATTAATGCACATCTTGTAAGTCGCTCTGGATAAGAACGTCTGCTAAATGTTTAAAATGTAAATGTAAATGTAAATGTAGACTCACTGAGGCTGAGAGCTCACAAACCTATTATAAAACAATGATAGTAACAGCTGAACCACACTCTCAAAAAGTTAAGAAGTAAAAGCAAATCCATAAATATAGACACATCATTAATATACAACACAACAGAAGTGATATATTGTATCAATACAGCTTGGATAACCACCCTTCAATGTGATCAATATTGCAGCTTACATCAATGAATCAGACACAGACACCATTTGGCGAGTTCGTAACACATCATATTTATGTATTGGTAATACAAAGTTAAGAAAAAATGTTGACTGAATCCAGGCCACTGGATTCTGTGAACCAGAAGCTATGAATTGATCCTTAAATTTGACCAGAGTTCTTGTTCAGCGATCAAGAGTTAGACCAGAGTTCTTGTGTGCTACCCCGAACAGAATGTGACCAACACTGCTAACTCTGAGCCAATGGGATTGGACAGACCTGGGTAAAATAAGTATTTGAAATATGATTAAATCTTTAAATTATGTGGTCAAATTTGAAAACAATCCTGCAGATCCCCTAGAATTTTCAACAAAACTCTAGGTAACTACCAAAATAAAGGCAACATTTTGATAAACCGGGGGACAATCAAATAACCCTGGCCTGGGCTAGGAGAGCTGGGTGGGGTGAGCCTGGAAAGGGGAGGGATGGGCTTAACCCCGTACCAGCTGTAGCAACCCCAGGTGGACACTCACGGTGCTGCAGCCTTTCAAAGCATCCCTAATTTATTCAAGTGTTGCCTTTATTTTGGCAGTTATCTATATGTTACAAACCAAAAGTTAAATATATATATATGAATGATATATAGTTTTGTTCTAAATATTGGTGAAAACAGATGTTTCTCTTTAAATAATCAACAGGAATTTTACTGGTGTCTAAAGTAAAGGTTAAAGTATTTCAAATAATAATAATAATAATAATTATTATTATTATTTCACCCAGGTCTGGTATTGTAAGCGGACAGGTGGACAGGGTCTCTGTAAGCAGGTTAGGGGGCTCAAATAAAGACAATGAAGCCAACATGCCAAGTCGTTCTGTGTGGTTCAGTAGGTAGAGCATTGCACTGGCAATGCTTAGGTTGTGGGTTCGATTCTAATTGGGGCCACATATACTGAAAAATGTATGCATTCACTACTGTAAGTTGCTTTGGATAAAATTATATTACACATATTACTGTGACCCTCTCTCTCTCTCTCTCTCTCTCTCTCTCCCTCCCTCCCTCCCTCCCTCCCTCTCTCCCATGCCATGCTCTGTGCTCCACCCTCTCCCGTTTCTAGGGGTTAGGAACCCACATTTATTCAGGGTCGGCCCTTGGCACCGGGGGGAAGGGGGCCTCAGTCACCGGAAACAGAGGGCAGTGCCACTCACATCCTGCCCTGGGATCCCGGGCCCACGCCAAGCCCGTTATCACTGTGCCGAAATTACCTCCAGACTCCCCCCCCCCCCGTTCACTGCAGCACAGGAGCCACGGAAACACACCCCACAGCAGCGCCGCCGAGCTCGGCATTCCTAAGGTTATTCCAACCATCAGTCACCAGGCCCAGGCTGTTCCTTATAAGGCCTGCCCAGCCAGCGATTTCTGCTCCCCTAGCACTGCCGCCTGATCAAACACAGTTTCAGGGGCTGTTTCGTTTCTGTGCTACTTGGCTAAACTAAACATGTTAAAATGGCTAAAATGGCCTTCCTGTTATATTGTTCTCATGCTTGCCATTTTAAGTAAGAAGCATTCTTTGCTTACAGTATTGCCTTGTGTAAGGGGGGGGGGATAGAAAGGAAAATACTATTATGAAACTTTTTTTCCCTGTGCCCCCTGAACCAATAAAAGCCAAACATGGATTTTAATTTGAACACACTCGGTCCATAAAGTGGAGTTTTGCATCACTGTGCTCTAACTGTAGCAGTGCTCTCATGGATTCCTGGTTAATTACTGGCTGGGGGTCTAAAAGGGCAGAGGCCTCTGATTGGACGGGGGCCAGGCTCCTGGTCCACAGCACTGTAACCCCCCCATCCCCCCCATCAGAAAGAGACTCGGCTGAGGGTGAAGACTCATTACCCAAGATTTTCAGAAGACATTCCTGCCAAGTGAAACGGAAAGTCTGTCATTTAGAGACCGAACTCATGCCCATGAAACACTGAAGGCGGTGGATTCTGAGGACATAAACGCCACAGATTGGCACACCATGAACCCTGCAGGACTCATATAGCTAGCTTCCTTGTGTACATTTTTACTTATATTTGATTTGTGAGGAGAATTGTGCAATTATATATCAGGGTGAGCTGGGGTGGCTGAAGCCAAATGTCCCATTTATTTGAACATGTAAAATGAAAATAGGATTTGAATGCTTACCACTATAAAACAAACATGAAGAAACATTGAGAGAATATATGGGGAACTCGAACCCACTACCCAGTACCAGCATGTTGATTGACAAGCAGGTAGGCAGATATCCACATTCATGGGCTGCTATTGGTGGACAAATCTGTGATGTCATATGATGAACATTTTCATCCCACAGAAACAAGGAGCCAGATTGATCTCTCCAAAGAGAACTGGCCTGGAACATCAAAGCTGAAGGTTTAAGAGGCACGCTATTATTAAGATGCTGTCTATTCTCTACATGTTGAACAATCACACACAAGACATGCCTGATATAGCAATTACATTGCAGTGATTGACTGTATTTGACACTAATTTCTTAAAATTCCTGCTTTGAGGCAGCATATATTGTACATCCCTATAGCATGTTATGAGCACACAGTGTAATGAATACATCTGAAGATTCATTTATTACCTCAGTAACTAAAGTGGAATAATAAAGTGAACGTCAAACAGTAATGATGTTTGATGTTTATGGCTAACAAACAGTTTGGAATTAGAATTCATTTAAAACACTTAAAACATTTATTTGTAAATTAAAGTTATAGACACAAGTTGATTTAATCAAGATAGATTTTTAGAAAAGTATCTACCTCTGGCATGGATGTGTTAGCTCAACAACTAGCACAATATTTAGGACAACAGGGGCATACACTATTAAGTGCTGGTAACAGTATGATTAGCTAATATTAAATATAAACGGTATGAATAACCAATCGGCAATTGCGAATGCCATTGCAACTTGCAAGAGGTAATAGGTTCAACACAGCTATGCATACTTGCCTATCGAAGTGATGAAAGAAGTACGTACAATACACTACAGCAAGTCAAGGTGATTATTGCATTGTGGCTTCGTGTACATATTATTAGCAACATGTATATACAAATAAACAAATAAATAGACAGAAACTGCCTCGTCATACTCGCCACAATCACTGGCCCTGGGTGTACTATGCTAGTGAAAGGGCTCGAAAAGTCGAAATAGAGGCAGACCTCTTGCTGGCCTCGCAGACAGCGACCCGTTTCCTCTCGCTCTCCTTCGATAATAATCTGAAGCGGTGATGCAGCCGAGAAGAACTCTAAACATTCCCAGCGAGGCGCCTGCTTTCGCCCATTGTCTTTGTTTAAAACGCAAAGAGCAATTTATCCATAGCACGTAAGCAACGTTGTATTGTCAGTAGATAGAGTAATAACGCATAAACTATTTCAGGGAGAAAAAAGGCGTCATATTGCAAAAAAGGTTTCACTTGTTTCATTTCATGTATCACGTTACTTGACTTGCTTTACTGACTGTATTCCGGGAGGAATATCCGGATATCACGTATATTGCAAGAGTTGAGCCTGAGCCTGTTGATCGTGCGATAATGGTTTAGACCAGAAAATCACTTAAAAACAAACATGCAGACTGATATTTTCCAGTAGGCTACTTTGCAGACTTTGAACGATGAGCCGCAGCGAACACATAACTGTACACAGGCTATAGTTACGTATGAACTTAATATGGTACTCAGGGGTACAAGTAAAAACGAATCTTCCAATGCAATAGTAATGAGGGTTAAACTTAACGGCACAATGCATTTAAATAATGAACTTACCTGCGCAGCTGGTGAGTAAGCTTTGGTATTTGACGGTTTTTCAAAACAGCCAAAGAAGCGAGCGAGAACAAACGCAGTTTGTAAATTGCAAGATCCTTATTCAATAAAACCACTGGCGAATCTTAGCCCCTCCCTTAAAAAAAAAAAATCATCGAGCATATCTTATGTTTACAATTGGCAGCCACTGCCGTGCATTGTACGTGCTCTATCCTAATTACTAGCCAATAGCTGCTCAAAAACGTCGGTGGGTTCGGCTCAGTACGAAAAGCATGCATATAATTACGCTGGCCAGCAGCACACGGAGTCCTTCATCAGTTCGTACAAAATAAATAAATAAAAGTATAAAGACCGAAAAAGCTCAGAAAATTCTAAAGGGCTGCCAAAACTGACTCGCAGTATGCCCTTTTTTGGTTATCCTTCACAAGGCCCCTGGAAGAAAATCCTGTGTCAGGAACAATCATATGAAATGTTAATCTTGGCGAAGGGGGGCGGAGGAGTGGGGGTTGGGGGGATTCTGTTTGAACACTTAAAGGCAGAAGAAACGTGCTGTCGAATGAATGACAAAATGTGATCATTTCCAAGTTATAACAGAATTAACCTTTTATCGGCGTGCACACACAAAAATCCCCCACCCTGGACACTTACCAAAAAATAGGTTAATAACAGAATCAAACTTTCACCAACAACCTCCACCCCTACCCTCAACAACTAAATCCCACATCATCTGTATACTGTAGTATCTCATGTCTCACTTGTTTTTCTAATCTAAGTAACGGTAACTGCCAAAATAAAGGAAACATAAGCATATTAAGGGTTCTGGCGGCTCTCTTATGGTGTGGGGGGCAGTTTCTTGCCATGGTTTAGGTCCACTCAACCCCTTAGAGGGCAATGTAAATTATACCAATAAATACAAAGCCATTCTGAGTGATCATCTTCATCCTATAGTGAAGCATTTCTATCCTGATGGGAGTGGTCTCTTCCAGGATGGCAATGCCCCCATTTACAGGGCACGAGTGGTTACTGAATGGTTTGATGAGTATGAAAACTATGTAAACCATATGCAATGGCTGTCTTAATCACCAGATCTCAAACCAATTGAACACTTTTTCCAGCGTTTTCCACCACCATCAACAAAATATCAAATGATGCAATTTCTTGTGGAAGAATGGTGTTGCATCCCTCCAAAAGAGTTCCAGACACTTGTAGAATCTATGCCAAGGCACATTGAAGCTGTTCTGGCGGCTCGTGGCGGCACAAAGCTGCAATAAGACACTTTATGATGGTATTTTTTATACTTTACTTCCTTTACTGGCAGCTACCTGTACATCGAATTGTATTGTGCGGATATGATGGAGCACACAATCTATACAAAAGTGCTTCAATATTGCATCTAAGCTTGCTTGTTGTGCAACAATGAACATTTGTTGCACAGCGAGCAAGCTCCACAAACTTACATTCGATTAAAAAATAAATTGATATTACACTGACAAAGGCATGCATTCTATTCATTTATGATTATGGGGGTCATTATGATTATGATGATGCTGATGAGTCTTAAACTGGGTAGATTGCAAAAACTTAATAAGACCACATCGATAGGGTTTAATCCATTGACTGTGCAATCCATTGTTGTGTTTGTCTACAAATTTGATCTATGAATGGTTATGTGCACCTTCAACAACAGGGCAATTGTTCTCTAGCAGGGCGTGAAGCATCTCTGTGGCACAGTTGTTCTTTGTTGTCTGTCATAGATAAAACAATGATCATCTGGGATGAGCCTGGACACAAAGGAAAAGCACAGAGGAGCTAATTCTGCTAGTCCAGATTTAAAATAAAAGAATATATAATGCAAATCTGTGACTACGTGCTAATATTACAAAGCATATCTTTATTTTAGAAGGGGCCTTATTACATGTTTTAAGCACACGTGCATTGTTCTCAGAGTATTTGTATAGTACTGTGATTGGTTACTCTTGTCTGTTTGTTTGCGTCCAAACTGTATGTCTACAAGTGGACAAGTTACAAAAACAAGCGACAAGCATAAAACTTTCCATGGATCATTGTTTGTTATGTGACCATTTGCGTTGAGTAAACTATGATTACACGATAATTAAACGTTTGACTGACCACCAGCAATTAAGTACAGTTTTTTCATGTGCTAAAGCAGATCCTACAAACAGGATGCAGCAGAAACCATGTTGCCCACATTGTCTTGGATCACATGATGGGGCCCCATAATTTACTCACATTCTGTTTCAGTAAACAAGCACTGGAGGAGAAGAATAACTTCTGTAATTTTCATGTCAAAATATTTAACAAGGCTTTAAATGACCACAGGGCTAGAAGGAGATTGGCCATATAATGAGTATTTTCAACAAATAGCACACTCTCACCTTTCACTGTGAACCATAGCACAAATGGGATTGGAATATATACCTTGGAATGAAGGGGGTGTTTGAGGTTCAGATTCCATCTGACCTATGTCTTTATTGCCATACCATACACTCCCATTTCCTTTCTTATAAATGAGAAACGAAAACGAAAAAAAGACATTTATGGCTGTGGCACTCCAAATTAGGTAAAACATACATTATGGTAGAGGGAGTACTACTTTGAGCCATGACCCTGGCATAATTACTTGTGATATGAATCTGCTGTCTTATTGTATTCTATTACCACACCACGCCGGCTATGGAAAGTAGATTCTCATGTGTGGACACTAAAGTCATCTAACCCAATATGAAAAAATTACAACATTGTTAATGTAATCTGATGTGTATTCATAGTTTATGTGTTCTGCAAGGAAAGCTAATAAGTTACATATGTATAAAGAGGAGGACAGATAAAGGGTTTATATTCTGCAGAGCAATGAACTATCTACCACTGAATACTACACTGTATGTGTTTGACTTGGCAGGATGCAATGGTACTCCACAATGAATGTTTACTCCACAAACTTGATCTCTTGTGAGCCAAAAAGAAAAAGAAAAAAAGAATGAGGGAAGACAAATATAATTATGCGCATGCTTATTGGTTATTTACACAGAACCCTTAATGCAAGAGGCTTACTTAGGTTTGAATATTGTTTCAATAATACTGTATTTCAACCAAGCAACAGCGCACTGAGAATAAGGAAGGGCCCTTACAAACGTGTCACGAAGCACGGAGAACTCAAACTTCTAGTCGTGTGCTTCTCCAAGCAAGGCACACGCACACAATTCGATGTTATATAAACCGATGCTTCAGCGGGCTGTTTACATTTTGTGAAGAAAAAAAAACTTTTTGCTCTCTGGAGATTATTGTTTCGGTCTATATTTACACAGCCTATATTTATATCCTGATCTCAGGTATTTATCTTAGCGATGGATTGGTTTATAATAACTCCAGGCAGGATTATTACCTCATTTGAGCAGAGCAGCTAATATCACCGTTGGACATATTTGGCAAACGGTGCCTGCGCCGTGACTGCTGCAATCAACCGTGTTTAAGGAAAGACAGCTTCGTGTAAACACGGCAACATTGTAATGGGAAATCTGGCTGTCTGTTGTGGGTCCTGAGGGAGGGTTTCCAAAGCTGTCTATGTAAGGACTTGGTTTATCCAATTGCTTAATTGAATCTGCTAATCAGATGCGTTTGAAATTACAAAACAAATTAAGAAGCTACTTCATGTTCGCGATCGTTTATTCAGTGAATAATGCTCTTGCCATTTGATTGTGATCGTTAAAAGTTAACAAGAAGTGCAGTATGTTGGTTAGTGCAGTGCTATCATTTGGCTGCAGTATGTTCTGCGGCCAAATTAAATCACTCATTCACACAAAAAACATTTGGTGTGAACATTTTTGCACCTAAGAGTAAAATAACGAAGATGAATTCATTATTGTATAGGATAAACAATCCCAACTATTCATTAAAAAACCACATTGCTTGAAAAAACAATTATTTGGAACAGTTGCCAACATTATAAATCTGTCTGAATTTGACCCTATAGGTTTAATATGTATTTGGATTGCTTTTCAGAGCAATTGAATACTGATAAATCTTAGAACAGTAAAAATGGAATTTAAAATCAATCATTTGGTAGTCCTCTTAATCAGCTCAGTGTGTCAGCTTTCTCTAGAGGTCAAAGGTAAAGGTAAAGGTATCGTCGAAAGAGATGTGTTTACTGTAAGGGGAGCGAGAAAATAAAAAAGTTCAGTTTATAAGGTAATTTCAAACCTGCGAGAATCGGACTGTGTGACACTTAACCGCACTGTGTCTGAATGTTTCCACATTGAATCGGAGGCTCGAAGCAACCTAACGTACCATTGGCACTGGACTAGTTCTCAAAGTATTTACTTGATTAATTACTCTGAAAAATGATGTCTATTTCTGTATGTTTGGAACAGGAATCACACATTCTATGTCTAGCACTATGTCATGCCTAGCACTGCATAACAATAATTAGACAGTAATTATTCATACTATTTATTATTTATTGTTTTTTTACATGGCTTCATCTAGTCTCTTTGATTGATGCTTTCAACATATGATATTCATGATAATTTGTAAATACCTTATTTTGTGTTGAGTTTTAGGCTTGATTAATTGTTATGTGATGCATATCAGTGTGAGCTGCCCCCATCAACCCTCACCCCCACACCAACCCCAGTTCCTGGATCTGGACCCTCTCCACGTGGTTTAGCCTACCTAACTAATGAAGGGCAAAGTCTTTCAGCCCTGAGCCACCTTGGACTGACCATGACATGGTCTTTTTTGGACATACCCTGTGCCGGCCAGAAGAGGATGGGCTTCCCCCCTTTTTAGTCTGGTTCCTCCCAAGGTTTCTCCCTACCAAGGGAGTTTTTCCTTGCCACTGTTGCCTCTAGGCTTGCTTTTGGGGGGGGGGTCTAGGCCTGGGTTCCCCCTCTGTTAAGCGTTTTGTGACAATTCTATTGTGAAAAGCGCTATACAAATAAATTTGATTTTTTGATTTGATATGTGATCACCTGTACTATATACAAGTAATTGCCAAAATAGAGGAAATACTTGAGTAAATTAAGGGTTCTGGCAGCTCTGTTATGGTGTGGTGTGCATTTCCCTGGCATGGTTTAGATCCACTCAACCCCTTAGAATGCAAGGTAAACAACAATAACTACAAAACCATTGTGAATGAATGCTCCTATGGTGAAGCATTTCTATTCTGATGGGAGTGGTCTGTTCCAGGATCACAATGCCACCATCCACAGGGCACGAGTGGTCACTGAATGGTTTGATGGTTTGATGAGTGAAAACTATTTAAACCATATGCCATGGCCGTCTCAGTCACCAGATTTCAACTCAATTGAACACATATGAGAGATTCTGGAGCAGTGCCTGAGACAGCCTTTTCCACCACCATCAACAAAACACCAAAGGATATAATATCTCATGGAAGAATGGTGTTGCATCCCTCCAGTAGAGTGGAACCTGAAGAAGTGACAGTGAAACACATTGTTTGCATCCTCTGTCATGTCACTTAAATAAGTTGCTCATGCAATAAGGTCTGAAATGCATTCTTGAGATTGGGCGGTTTGATAAAATGCCACTATAAAAGTTGGCTCTCACATTTTTATATGGTAATCCTTGTGTCAACACATACTGATTGCTTGCCTCCTTTCGGTGTGGTTTCTACTTTTTTGCCATATGTCAAGCATCTGATGCCAATACACCATTTTGTATTTTTATTTAATTTGATTGTATTTATTTTGGAATGCCGAATCGTATTCTAAGCCGCGCTCGCTGAAACCTCCGCTGTGAAATCGGGACAGCATAGACTGTAGAAAGCCGATTCTTTCCACACCGCAGTCTACAAGTTAAGCTTGCTTGAGTCGGAGGAAGACACTTTGTGCACAACCTTATACTGGTAGACCATGGCCGCCTGATTGACCAGTGGGGGATGCTGGTGTGCGAAATGACACAGACTCCCTGGGCGAACTGAATCCCTTCCTCCCTGGGTGATGCTACCACCCTGCAGGATTGCTGTTGCCCACGGTCAGCACTGGCACAGTCTGGACTTGATTGGCGGGGGAGGGAGTGTTTGCACTTACAAATTGTTCAGCAGCGGATAAGTGGGGATAAGAGCAGTTGATTAACAGTTCGCAACTGTCATTTCGGGGAAGGGGGAGGATTAAACCCAAAATCCCTTCCCTCCCCGGTTATGCTAGTGACTGAAATATCAGCTATGTGGACTTCAGAAAGGCTACAGTACTGCAGTTCTCACTATAGTAGGTGCTAAAGGGCTTAACCTTTCAGGAGCTGTCTGAAAAGATCAGCCTCCCTCCGCAGCTGTTCTGATCCTCTGCCCCGTGGCAGAGAAATGAATCCTCAACGGCTTCAAACATCAAAGACCTCTGAATTAAAACCCGGGCTTTGCTTTTGATCCGTGAATCTCCGGTGGGAAGGCTGGCCACGCAGTCGCAGCTAAATCCGTCTGTTTGCTCGTGGTCGACACAATGGCATCCCTTGGTCCTCGGTCCTTGCAGGACAGACAAGGGTTGTTGGCCTGGGGAATTCAGTTGTACTGGTCAGCCAGCAGATCAGCCAGGGAAAAAAATCCAATATTAAACTATATTCAGGTAACTGCTGAAATACCTGGCTTGGGGTGGCTAGTTGCAAAGGGGGGGCCTATCTGCCGGTACCAGTCGTGACACACCCCAATGGACACTCGCGGTACTGCATCCATTTAAAGGATCCCTCATTCACTGAAGTGTTGCCTTTATTTTGGCAGTTACCTGTATAGCAATATTATTCTGCAGCAGTTCAGCAATAACAATGTCAGGCAACAGTGAGTGAATTACAGAGCAAACACTGGAAAGCTGTATTTGCAGATATGAGCAGATTGCCTCATTCAGTGTGACTAACACGGCTTACTTTGTTTAGTTTTTTTAACATTTTATCCATGTATACAGGATATTTACCGAGGCAATGCAGCTTAAGTACCTTCTTCAAGGTGGAAAGTGATAGAAAATAGAGGATGAAAACAAAATAATAATTTCTATGTCAAGGCTAATTTATTTTTTAAGCAAACCTTTGTTATCCAGCCAAGTAAATCTCATTCTGGCCTGGTGAAATATAAGTTCCTCTGTGGATACTTGGATTAAAGGCACACAATGACTATGGTCTAGACCATTTTCCCCACTTGTGTCCTCCTGACCTCCTCTATGGGTAATTTCCATTCCCTAATACATAAATGATTTATTACGATCAATTATATTCTGTGTGCTATTAGGCCACTGAAGGATAAAAACCTGATCTCTGACCCTCTTGGTATGAATTCTGTCTTTTTTCGTCTGGAAGGGAGATCGTGGTCATGTTCCAAGGTGAACTAGTCATCAACAACCATAAGTCTTAAACAAGCACGGACATTTACTCATACGAGTATTCTTTAAATATAAGCCGGAATGACAGATTGGGTGAATGTTATTTCAGACTACGCGGCACAAAGAAAAATACTGACTCACGGCTGTAACTGATCCAATTAAGTAGAAAAAGTTAAACCGATAGCTATGTTAGCTGTTACATGATCTTTTTCGCCTTCCTTGCACGACAAATTATGTGGAGACACCGACTGCACCGGAAAATGTCAACAAGAGTGTGACCATGAATTCTAATTACACTTACATCAACTTTAAATCACTGTGGCTACAAGTCATCAAAATGGAATCTGGGGAGAAATGAAAAGGAATCAAACAGCAAGGTGCTTTCTAGAAATGCTCCAGAATTCACTGCCAGTTTATGATCCCACATATTTCTTTTTCTTTTTTAAAGTAAGAAAGTAAAAAGAACTCCACCATAATAGGAAATAATGCTATGTATATAGTACAGACACTGTTATTCAAACACTCCATGCAAAACTCCCTTTTGAAAATGTTGTCATGGGAGCACGTGCTCCCCAGAGTCTCTCCTGGTGACATATGTTCTGGCTGAAGGCAGGTGCCAAATTTACAGGTCAGAACCAATGAAAATCATCTGCACGACCTCATAGTCCAGAGCTTCTTTCTTTTATCATCTTTAAACGATTCGACACATACATTTATCATATTGGATGACAGCACAGTTTCTGTTAAATTAAATGGAAACCTCTTTGGGGCTAAACATGTTTAAAATAATTAAGATTTCACAGACTGTGTTATATCATGAAGCACATAGATAATTACTGTACACTATATGTGCTCATACTTCTGTAGACTGGAGAATACATCATGGAATGTCAAAAGGTTCATTTCTGTCTTTGGAGTAGTGTTGCAGTGCAAATTTACAAAATTGTATTTTCTCAGAGAAGGGTATCAGCCCTTCACCTGTAACAGTTTACATTTTGATATCTTAAAAAAAATTAAAATAAAGATTTTTCCCCATTTATCTCCCAATATGGTAGCCAATTGTACCCTATTCCTAATTCAACTATCCCTTCCCTCATACTACGAGCTCGCCACTGCAACCGGCAGTGACAAAGGTGACGAACCACCTCCTCCGAGACGGAACTCACCAAGCTGCCGACAGTAACTCTGATACACGCAGTGCCACTTTGCAAGCTCCTGCCAGCTTTCCCTCCCCCCTCCATCTGGGGCAGACAGCCAATCATTGCCCCCGAATGGGGCTCCTGACCAGAGCTGAGCTGGCGCAGCCAGGGGTCGAACCCTGGCCACAGTGGGCAACTTGCACTCCGGGTGAGTGCCTTTACCATTACGTCACCTGGGGGCCCAAAGGTGTGATATCTTTTAACACAGTCAAGGTGCTTTTTTGGGGTGCTAATGTATTATTTTGTGCTATGTTCTTCAAGGCCCAATGCAGATCCTTCCCTTACTTCTGTTAACTGTGTGTTTGTGTGTGTGTGTGTGTGTATGTGTGTGTGTGTGTTTGTACTAACAATCTAATGGCTATTCATACTTTCAAATATCACAGTATGTGGACAAAACACAGTATGTTAATAAATGGCCTTTCTCTGATCTAAATAAAGTATTAAAAAATAAGCACATGGCAACCCTTTTCAGGGTACACATAGGCCTACCCCTCATGAGGATTTCTTAAACTTCTACAGGACATGGCAACCCTGTTCAGGGCACAAAGCCTTCCCTTCTTTGGAATCCTACATTTAATACATTACCTTGTTCTCCTGGCCTAGCTTACACAGTGCTAATGGAACATTAAAAATGAATGGCTCAAGAGCTGTAAGCACAAATTGGAGACAGAAGTAAACAATATCGTGTAAACATAATGTTCAAATACGTTTTTGTCCAGGGGCCTGTCTCATGAAGCAGGATTAGTGGGTTAGCGAGCTAACTTTGGGCTTAAGACTGGGTTTTCAGTCTCACGACTGTAGCTCACTTTTAACTGGGTTGCATCGCCATGGTAACTTATGACATGAACCTAACCTGCTCCGGAGTAGGTTAAGTTCAGGCTAACGGATCCAATCCTATAAAAAGGCCACCCCTCACCAATCCTAGAGAATTGTGTAATCAGATTTTTTATATCAGAGATACAGATTCTCCATGGAGGGAATATTGTATCTTTGCAAGCTTCTAGGGCCGCATGTCACAAATGCCACTCCTCGAAGCCATGCAATCACTGTGCAGAAAACTATGTATTGCCCTACGTTTTCTAGCCACTGGTACATATACGTATTCTGTTGGTGATGCGGAGAACCTGAGCAAACACAGTGTTCATATAGTTATATATATATATACAGTACTGTGCAAAAGTTTTAGGCAGGTGTGAAAAAATGCTGTAAAGTAAGAATGCTTTCAAAAATAGAAGTGTTAATAGTTTATTGTTTATCAATTAACAAAATGCAAAATGAATGAACATAAGAGAAATCTAAATCAAATCAATATTTGGTGTGACCACCCTTTGCCTTCAAAACAGCATCAATTCTTCTAGGTACACTTGCACACAGTTTTTGAAAGAACTCAGCAGGTAGGTTGTTCCAAACATCTTGGAGAACTAACCACAGATCTTCTGTGGATGTAGGCTGCCTCAAATCCTTCGGTCTCTTCATGTAATCCCAGACCGACCCGATGATGTTGAGATCAGGGCTCTGTGGGAGCCAAACCATCACTTCCAGGACTCCTTGTTCTTCTTTACGCTGAAGATAGTTCTTAATGACATTGGCTGTATGTTTGGGGTCGTTGTCCTGCTGCAGAATAAATTTGGGGCCAATCAGACGCCTCCCTGATGGTATTGCATGATGGATAAGTATCTGCCTGTATTTCTCAGCATTGAGGACACCATTAATCCTGACCAAATCCCCAACTCCATTTGCAGAAATGCAGCCCCAAACTTGCAAGGAACCTCCACCATGCTTCACTGTTGTCTGCAGACACTCATTATTGTACTGCTCTCCAGCCCTTCGGCGAACAAAACTGCCTTCTGCTACAGCCAAATATTTCACATTTTGACTCATCAGTCCAGAGCACCTGCTGCCATTTTTCTGCACCCCAGTTCCTGTTTTCGTGCATAGTTGAGTCGCTTAGCCTTAGCCTGTTTCAGTTAATGACTGTGTTTCAACCTACATATGAAATTGATGATCATTAGCACCTGTTTGGTATAATTGGTTAATCATACACCTGACTATAATCCTACAAAATCCCTGACTTTGTGCAAGTGTACCTGTAATAATTGATGCTGGTTTGAAGGCAAAGGGTAGTCACACCAAATATTGATTTGATTTAAGTTTTTCTTCTGTTCGCTCACTTTGCATTTTGTAAATTGATAAAAATAATTATTTATTTTTAATTTATTTTTTTGAAAGCATTCTTACTTTACAACATTTCTTCACACCTGCCTAAAACTTTTGCACAGTACTGTATATATATATATATATATATATATATATATATACACTGTATATAGTTATCAATAATGAATACCATATATTGTTGCATATTAAGTGTGGTGTAATTTTCTCATAGGATTCCCGAGAGTGATTGGTGTAATAGATTGCACTCACATTCACAGCCCTGTGTGAGCCACAGTCGTGAGACCGAAAACCCAGGGTTAAGTTAGCTTGCAGCCCACCAATCCTGCTTCGTGAAACAGTGCTCTGGATCTGTCCATGTTGCATGCAATTGGTTGTGTTACAACCACCGCCCCTTTTGTGTGCACGCACTCATAGCTCAATCGGAAGAACCAGGGTTGACAGATCGAGCTGATAATCACTGTCGTGAGACAGGTTAACCGTAATTGCCTGTTAGGCTTTGTGTAGCCAGCTAACGCAAAGATACCCTGACTATGTTGAACTTCCTTCCCGAGACAGGCCCCAGGTGAGCCAAAACAACTGATGTAAATCAGATTTTTTAAGATAAGTTCGGTTAGCAGAACAAGAAGCCACAGGTGGAAATTAGTTAAAGGCTAATTCCGCACGGATATTAGTACGTTTTTTAAAAAATTTTTTTTACACAGAGTTATCAATGCCTGGAACAGCTTGCCAGGTCAGGTAGTTGAGGCAGATACACTTGGGCTATTCAAGTCCAGGCTAGATGCAGTACTAGATACTCTAGATTAGGACGAGCCTAGATGGGCTGAACGGCCTGTTCTCATCATTACATATTCTTATGTTCTTATGTTTGTAAAGGTCGTACAGCTGCAGTCCACTGCATTCAATTGCAAGATAAAACTGTTGGGCATGAGTTGAAGGTGTAAGACAACAGTACATGCCTGTATAACACAGGGAATTACAATTCAGTGATAAATATAATATATGGCCTTTGTCCTTGATTCAATCGAATTCATTTTCATTTATTCAAACATAAACAGGGCAAACGACTTCACCTTGTTCCCAGCATCACCGGCGTTGGCCGCACCAACCCCCCCCGGTGGAAAATCTGATATTCAGCTATTTCCCTGCCGGCCATCTGTGTGACCCCAGCTCTGGAGGATGCAATATTCTACACTCCCTTCCTCCTTCTCATCTCATTTCCTCTACCCCGTATCGCCCCACCTCTCCCCCGCTAGACTAAACACTACTCTGCACTCGAGGGGCTGTGAAACTCACCATCTTTTTTAACATAACGTATGCCATTTAGCAGACGCTTTTATCTAAAGCGACTTACAGTAGTGAATGCATATTTTTCAGTATATACGGTCCCAATGGCAATCGAACTCACAGCCTAAGCGCCATGCTCTACCTACTGAGCCACACAGAACCATTTTTATCTACCGTTGCTGTCATTTTTATGGGAAAATAAAGCAATTTTCCAAGATTACAGAGCATCTAGAGTTAACCTAACCGAGTGATTTTCAATACCCTTAAAACAGAACTTGTAAACGTGTGGAAATTGGCTTGGCTGCATTCTCACAATGTCAACATACAATATGAAATCTCTCCTCTGTGGACTGTGGGAAACGATATTATTTCAACATTATTTGGTGCTCCTGTCTTGCAATTTGTTGGCAGAAGCCTCCCTGAATGATCCACCCTGACATGGCCGTCGTGCATTCAACAACATACGGCGTGCTACAACTGGCATGGGGATTAAAGACGGGCATCCTGGGGCCAGTTTAAACTAAAAAAACAACGCTTTGGCTCCTCCTTCTGGTAATCTGGCAATCATTTCTGGCCCACTAAAACACTGCACTTTGTCAAATGTACTATTTGAACGAGCCCAAATGAGGTAGATAGCTCAAATTCATTATAAATCATCCTCACCGTCGCACCCTCACAGTCATGAGAAAATGGAGCACATCAGATCCTTGGATAGATTATTATGGATGCACTGTAAAAGCATACACACGTTATATGCTCCTTTCCCCTCTGGTCTACCAAATAATATTCATTTTTCATGTAATTCAGCAACGCAGCTATATGTAGGTTATAGTAAGCCATTTTTTAAAAAGTTTTTGAATCACCATCAACTCAAGATTTAGAGATTTAGATTTTTTTTATTTCAGTCAGATTATTTTTGTAGAGGGTTGTTAGGAAAATGTGTGAACATCTTTCACAATAAATACAACTCTAGAGAAGTCAGAGGTGTGTGTGCTCATTCTACTCACATAGGTAAAGGTATAGAATCACTGCACTAAATTGCAATTGTACAAATTACCAAAACAGATCTTTTCTTCACATAAAGACAAGTTAAATGTGAATCTCTAATGCATCAAGAAACATTTCAATAAAAACACAAATGCCTACAATACTTCATTCTGCATTTTAACACAGTTTAGGGCATTTCACAGTGGTTCTCTGACAAGAAAATTATTCAACATAAAAACAAAAACACATACAAAATCACTGTAGCACTATGACACGTGAGAACATTTTAGACTGACCTTTTCTTAATATAGATTCAAACTAAATCTATATTTGACATCCATGCATGAGTAACAAGTTAACAGTACCCTTATGGATATTAGCATTGCTAACATTTATTTGTTGGAGTGCACATTTGGGTGTGATGTCTATGAAGTTAATAAATACACATTTTACCTGAAGAGCTACAAATATACACATTTATTTCTGTGCTAGAAAATAAATATATTGAATTTCGTTGGAAAAGGAATACCTTAATAACCAATGAATATGTACTGTAACGTGTGCTGTTACACATATTATGCATAATTGTAATAAGTGTAAATGTTAACATGCACAGAACTGTAACAAACCTTCGGGGAAAAAAAACCTAGAATCCCAACTGCACTTCTGAAACAGTGAATTTAACTGAGCTATATTAATACATGGGGTAAAATTCTTCATAAAATAGACTATAATTTGTAAGCAAAACATTTGATGGTACTATATCAGAAAATTAAGGAGATAGCTAAATCACAGCTAAAAGTGGTTTGGCCTCAACTATTGGCTTTTTTGTAATAATCACATAAATTGATGAATAGCTTATGAGACATAATTATCTCTATCAGCCGACTCATAATCATACCATAATATTCACATGAATTTCATTTTTTAGTTACCTATTCATAAAAGGCATCTAGTCTCTTTGCAAGAAATGTGCCTTCTCATTGCATCTTAATTCAACACAAGTTAATTATATTATAATCAACATTTCATTTAAAAGTGCATTCTTAATAACGTTTTTGTTGTTCTTGCCTCGCAAAAAAAATGGTTCTTCACAAAGCTGTTAGTTTACTTTCATACAAATAAAACTAGCTGTCATCCTTTCGTTAATCTTGGACCTCAAAGGACTGCAGCCATTCATTCCAAGTGAGGTAATCTTCGACAATCTAGTGGACCATTCTAATTCTCATTTTATCTAGGTCCGTAAAAAGCATACGGAGCACAAAGACGTTGCAAGCGCTGGCCCGTATTGGTCCGACTTTGTGAAGTCATCGTTTCAGTAGCAAATATAGTGGTTTACTTGTGAGGTAAAACTGACAACGATAATGGAGGATCTATCTGTGCAGATGAATCATAGCAGGAAAGCAGCTGAAGGCACCTCTGGCTTTTGGAACTCTTGTTTCCAAATGCACCAGAACAAGTAGCTGATGAACAGCTGCATTGTATCCTTTCATTCTCAATCCCAAATATGACATTTTATCTGCACATATGGAATGTAATTTAAACTGTTAATTCAAGCAGTACTTGAATCATTTACTGTATGAGGCAGTGTGGCTTTGATGCTACGTGGAGCTAAAGCCCAAGCAACTGACTAGAAAAGCAGCACGATGTCTCTCTCAAAATCACAATAACTTGGCTTCATGATACATTTGGTGCTGATCAAACAGGTATTACTCATTTTAAACTATTTTAACTTAAGCATGAAAACTGCCTGTTTTACTTGTCCTTTTTTCCACAAACGTACAGTAGGTAACTGGTATGGACTTGCAACTAAAATAGGTTATAACAGAACATGAGCTTGGTGGGTCCACATGAGTCCTTAATGGTTTACATGCTTTTCAAAGACCACTGAAAATATCAAGAAAGTGAGGAAAGACAACAAAAAACAATTGAAAGAACAACGACCACACAATGAAATAATCTGGTAGTGCAAGAAGACGACGTGTAATTGCATACTGCATGTTATCGCAAAATATTTCCAAAACTATGTGGCAAGCATTGTACCCAAACCAATCTTGCAATAATTCAGTTAATATCGTACTTTTTTAAAAATATGGAAAATACTGAAATATCTGTCTGTAAAATACAGATGACCTGTGGCATGGAAAAATAAGCCAACATACCATCAAGTACAGTACATTCAAAGGGAAGTACACAGAGCTCATTACCTGTAAATAACACACCTCGGCCATCACTTGGCACAACCCACTCGTGTTCACCTCCTCCTCCCTTATTTGTCCTTTTGCTTGGCCTTTCCCTGGTCCTCCACTTTCTTGATGGCTGCCTGAATCTTGTCCTGATCTCCCAGGAGCTGTCGAGGCCTCACTGGCCGGAGGTCTTCATCCAGCTCCAGCAGAATCGGGATTCCGGTGGGTAAAGTGACCCCCACAATATCTGCGTCCGAGATCCCTGTTGGAAACGAAAAGGTATCGGAAACTCAGTAGGGAAATGGCATATGGGACTTCCAGGGCAACTTGCAAGATGATTAAATATGCTAAATTTAAAAGAGCCCAGAAGCTTTGCTGCACACTCTGACAATGTAATTTTTTGTATGTTTATGTTTAAATTAAGAAAAAATGTAAAGTTTGTATCAAAATGTATTGCGTTGACATAAATACTTTTTTGAAGTTTCTCACAAAACAAGTGCCTTCCCTACCATCTTTTGGTCATTATTTTGCAGTACTTTGTAGTGACATGGCATATTTGCAAACAAACAAACAAAAAAATACAACTGCACAATCATTTTTGAAGGACACATTCTTTTTTTTACGGCAGGCCACAGTACCTTCAATGTGTTTCAGCAGGGCCCTACAGCTGTTCCCATGGGCTGAAATCAGCACCGTCTGGCCTTTCTTAATCTCCGGTACGATGACGTTTTCCCAGTAGGGCAAGAGTCTGTCCAGGACTTCTTTCAGACTCTCTGAACGGGGAAGATCCTCTTTGGGCACGTCGCAGCTGCTGTACCTGCGATCGTTGTAGATCTCGAAGAAGTACGGGTGGGACTCGTCGATGGGAGGGGGCGTGACGTCATAGCTCCTCCTCCACACCTTTACTTGAGCTTCTCCGTGATTGAGGGCCATCTCCGCCCGGTTCAGTCCGATCAGGGCTCCGTAGTGACGCTCGTTCAGCCGCCAGGACTTGACCACGGGGACCCACTCGTGCCCCATGGCCTCCAGCACGAGCCACGCGGTGTGGACGGAGCGGCTAAGCAGAGAGGTGAACACCTGGTCGAAGTGGTACCCTTGCGCCTTCAGGAGCCTGCCGCACTCGCGGGCCTCCTCCAAGCCGTCTTCGCTGAGCTTCTGGTCCACCCAGCTGCAGAAGCGGTTCTCTATGTTCCACGCCCCCTCCCCGTGCCTCAGCAGAAACAGTTTGTATTTCGCCATCACTGCAGACAGAGGCAATAACTATGAGCACCCCAAGACACACAAGAAAAAGGATGTAAAATAGTATCAACACATGCAAATAAAATCAACGAAAAAATGAACCGATACTACACTGTTCAACGTATAATTAGCTAAAACAAAAAAGCTAAAATATCGATAGATTCAAACAGGAAGGTTGGTGACTTGCTAGTTGGATAACTGAATTTAGCTAACGTTATGCTGTATATGCATGACTTGGCGGATGGCATATCTGTCATCCCAATCTAATGGAATTGTTAGCAAACTAAGCTTTGGGTAGCTCGCCATCTAGCTAATCTTGTTTAACATATGTCCACAACAAACACTCACTAAAACACGATTTCCGTGGTGACTTTAGTTTCACGTTTAGCACATAGCTAGCCAGCTCGTCCGGTTTACATTTGTATATTTGATAGATGGATGCATCTAGGTTGTACCTAGTTAGCTGGCTACTACCGTTGTCATGGATTTCATTATCTGTGAACGTTTAATATCAAAACAAGGCTTGCTTGCTAGCTGTTTACGGTAGCTAGCACTAGCTTACTTTCTTACCGAACGTGCAACACACGCATATAACACACGATATAAAATAATCACCTATCATTCATGAGTAAAACGTGGAATTTTGAAAATGCATTTGTGATATAAATAGATAGCTCGTTAGTTCGTGAGCTAGCACAAATTAAATATCAACTTAGAATTTTGACTCACGTAACAGGATTCCGTGGTCCGCCCTGTTCGGCACCGTGCGCTCTGTTGTTGGGAGTTGTTGCCGCCAGTGATTCGTCCATATTTTTAATTGACACTGTAAGTGGACCAAACGAGAGCCGAGAGCTCACAAAGAGGCGGTGCTTGTCTCTGTAACGGTTTTAGTCGAGGTCTCGAGGATGGAGAGCATGGGCGCGCATTCATCACAAATGAATCTGAAGGGTAAATAACGTTACGTTACTATGGCTAGATATGCTGTGCCGTGGTGTCTGAAGGCACATGGGACTAGGCACTATGGTCGGCTGTCGCTGGCTTGTTATTTTTAACTGGCTAGTAATACACAACCTGAAAAACAACCCAATGAAACTGATGGAACTGTGAATGCACATACAGCTAAATGAACATAATGAAACTGTCTTTGCGAGCTAGCTACAATTAAGGAACCAGTGACATCCCCCACAAACTCATCCAAGTGTCGTTGTGGAGCTGTGTACTGCCACTGAGAACTGCATTCTCGTGCAGCATTAAAATAGAGTGCAGTTATATTAACGTATAATCTCTTTGCTTGCTGTTCTACGGTATTGCCCTTAATTTGATCTGTTTTTAAATGCAGATTGTCCTCATAGCTATAGAATCTTATTCATGCAGGTTTCACGAATCCCATAATCGGTCGAGCTACAATGAACTGCCAATCACTGACTGTTTGAACAAAGTTTTGATGTCCACAGCAAAAGAAACATGCCATTGGTTCAAATCCGTGAGTCCCCGATAGCATATGATAGGCCTCACTATCCCACAAAGTTTTCAGGTTTAACTTTGACCTAGCGAGTGCACCACGACCACACGAGGATCGTTTCAGCAGGGACTTGCTGCGGTGACAGGAGGGGAACAATTAGAAGATTGAGAATAAAAAAATGGGGAAGTAAAACAGAGCGCTTGGAACACAATGTGAGCTTGTGCTTCATCGTGGGAGGTAGCTCAGTGCACCACAGAGGCAGGTGTTTGAATCCACATGCTAGTAGTGTGGGCCAGTGGTTCCCAAATCTTCTGGGCCCTGTGACCCACTTAATGAGCGGATACGTTTACTGTGACCCACCTATTCTTAAAGCGTAGCCCGACACATGCTCAATTATAAAGTAATTATACAACAGGTGCAGAGTTTAATTTGACTGAAGAGAAAGCCAGTGGAAAGTGTAGTAAAATGTGTGTCATCCCACAACCTGACCCACAGTATAGGAGCCACAGGTGTAGGCTGTACGCATGACAGTGCTGTTCCCTGGTGAGCCATATTGGAGAGAAAATAGACCCCCCCCAGTTCTCGTCACTTTTACGATATGTACAGAAGGGCATCCAAAACTATACGGTTCCAGTGGTTCCAAAACATTCCAAGCTCATGACCCACTTAATGAGTCAATGCATTTTTTGACCGACCCCTTATAAAAATGCAACCTGACATATTTCCCAAATATGGAATTATTATTATTATTTTATGCTGTAACTCGCGCAGAGCATGTAACTAGGGCATTGTTTAATTTGGCAGGTGTGAATGACCTTTGAAAAGTGTATTATATATCACGGTCTTCATCTGTGGATCTGTGTGGGTACTGCAGGGGTTCCCCCTTAAAAAACCTTCTAGAGTAAGAACAGATTTAGCTTGTTCCATTGGCCACCACAATTTCTTTAGAAAAATGCCATTTAAGGCTCAGGCGTGCTATTTGCAGAATGAGTGACGTCACATTCTAAGAGACGAGAACGTTGAAGTGTGCAAACCGTGCTGCTTTGTTTCATGAGTAACATCGCCATCATCTGTTAAACATCGGAACTGCATATGAAAACAAAGGTAGCGCGATGGAAATCAATAAACAATATATTTAATTATGAGGTTTCATGTCTTAACACAAACAATTCTTCGAAAGAAATATATATTTATTTATGAGGATTATATCTGTAGCTCAAATGATTTCACTCAAACCACCTACATTTTTAAATCTACCATATTTATATCTGCACTCTAATTGCCGACATGGAATATCAACTATGCTACTACTATTACTAATACATTTTTTGTAAATATGCAATAATAAAAATAATAAAAATATCTAATTAAGGTTTTTTTCTAATTTGGTTAACATTTTTTCAGTAAGAACCAAATATTGCAATGTCAAAACTGATATGTTAAAGCGATTTTGAGTGCAGTTGGTTTCTTTCTCCAATGCGAAGAATCCCAAAGTCATTCTTTGCACCTCTCTCAGCTCAAGTTGATATGAAACTAGCATCTGAAAGGAAATATTTCATCTCTTCAAACAAAACATTTTAAAATAACTCTTTAAAGAACATTTAAAATGGAACTTCAATAATGTTCACATAGTATTAACAAAGTATTTCACATTATTCACAAATTATGTTCAAAGTATCATACAAAATGTATGATTATTATGAGTTTATACCAATGATGATAAATATTACTATATAATGTTAACTTTATGACCATATAATAAATTATATCAATCTTGTATTATATAAAAAATAGAAAATGGAAAAATGAATTAGTGCTCTAAAAATACACTGACAAAGGCCTAATTCAATCCTTTTAGTCGAGTTCCTGTGACCAAACGCTCTTTTACTGGAAAGGGTTACCATCGCAGTACATTCTTGGCACAAGGTTGTTGCATGGTTTTGTATGTGTGCACAAGTACAGTGGGTATAAAAAATATTCTACCCCATAAAAAAACGGACAATAATCCCCATCAGGATAAATACTGAGACTGTTCTCCTTGTAGTGACCTTCACCCTTCATTGTGAAGCACTTTTAGGTCATGAAAAGAGTTCTATAAATGCAATTAATATATAATATAATACTATCCTTTTAAGTTGAAGGTGGTTCCCACCCCCTTTCTGCCTCACAGGCAGTATTCATTATGGTCATAACAAGCATTGTGCTCAAATAACTGAATTGCGATGCACCGTGATAACATGAAAGATTGATTGGCATTAACTACCAATCTGCCAGAATACATGTGCTAATGCAGGGGCCCAGATTAGGGTAAAAGTCATACTTGTCAAAGGGCAAGTATCTTAGAAAAGATACTTGTCCTTCCTAAAAGTTACTTGTCCTTGGTCTATTCACCTTCCAACTTTCCTGGAAAGTGCGATCTCTGCTCTCTGAATCATATTTTTGCTGAGTTTTTAGTTGATCTTCTTTGGTTTTAGCCTTTTTATTGGGGGGTGGACTTGCACCCTCAATAAACCTCCACATCTTTGAAAATGCGATCAGTACGTCGTATGTAGCCCAAAGATAGACACGACGGTTAACGTTATTTATTTTCTACACGGATATTTATGTTTGACTTGTGCAGCGTGTGCTCATGGGACTGTGTAGCAGTGAAGCTCTGATGGATGCCCGCAGTCGGGACTCGAACGAGAGAGATTTTTCCATTCCCAACTAGAGTGTGGTATGGCAGCTAACATAATAGCTAGCTAATAATTCCTAGATTTAACCGAGCAGGGATGTGGGAATGATTTGTGCTTGGACTGTAGGATGGAGATGAGAAATCACTGCAGGAAAAATCACAGCGATTCTTCAGCCTGGCAGGAGGGCCCACTGAACTGAATATAGACAGGAACTAGCTATAGTGTTCACGGATATTGCTTGCTAAATCAAGGCTTGGTAAGTGATAAATGCATGATCACTTACTAAGCCTTGTGTTAGCAAGCAACTAGCAACAACAGATATCGATATCCAATGTCTGTGAATGCTAACGTTTGCTAGCTAACTAACTAGCTGGTTCTCGCTGTTGTGTCTATATGCCGCGATCCGCAAACTTGCTTGACTGCTGCAGTCTGGCATAGCAACAACAACAAACGCGGTGAGCACAGACTGCATGCGAGTGACAATGTGCCGCTTTTCCCATTTGGAACTTAGGAAATATTTTATATATAAATATATTATTATTATATCCGTGCATGACGTGTTTGTTACGATGTGAGTGCAAAACAGAAATAGTTCCAGTTAGCTAATACACATTTTTTTTTCTTTCCTAATTCACAGTTATCAGCAGGACGATCACTTGGAAATCGAAATCGAAGGTCTTCTTAATTTTTATTTGTCTGAGACGATAGGGTGACTGCTAATCTGGGCCCCTGCTAATGCATAGTGTGTGTGGGAGGATTGAATTAAACCTTCAATTAAATAATTATCTACCTCTTTACTGGCCAGCATCGAAGATCTTCTTCCTCCCTTCCATGCCAGACATGGCCTCCACATTCTTACGCCAGTCAGTCACCTCCTCCTGTGGTGAGAGATTCAGAGCCACGTTCAGAGACAGAGAAAGCTGTGTTGATTTAGTGTAATTGACACCTCAACTCTGCGCATATGCATTTTACCAATTCCACTAACTAAAGGGGTGATTGACCACCTCCAGAGAAATTTGGCCTGAAACTCACAGTAACGCATTTTAAAATAATTTTGTTGTTATTGTATGTATGTATGTATATATATATATATATACTGTATATACAGTGCCCCTTTAAAGTATATACCCCATCTCAAACATTTCATATTTTGTTGCCTTACAGCCTGAAATTAAAACATATTAATTCAGACCTTTTCCACCTTTATTTACACATTTTACCCTACAACGTCCAAGTGAAGAAAAAAAGCAAAACATTTCTGAACATTAATAAAAAATACAGTGTAAATAAAGTTGGGAAAAGTCTGATTTAATATGTTTTAATTTCAGGCTGTAAGGCAATGGGATGCTGCAAATAACGGTGCCCCTCCCCAAATGTTTGAATGAACTCTACATCCTTGAGGGGAAAAAAAATATTTGCATAAAAAGTATTCACCCCTTTGGCACATTTTATTTTCTTACCTTGTGGAATCAAAATGGATTTCATTGGGATTACGGGTTTCTTAATTAATGACAAATAAAAAAAACAGAGAAAAAGTATCCACCCCCCTTGACTTAATACTTGGTAGAAGCACATTTAGCTGCAATTACAGCTGTGAGTCTATTTGGGTAAGTCTCTATCAGCTTTGCACGTCTGGACACAGCAATGTTTTAAATTGTACTCAGGTGGACTCCAATCAAAGAATCATGTGACCCCGAAGACAATTGATCACACCAGAGTTTATTTAGGGGTGTCTTAGCAAGGGGTGAATACTTATGCAATCAATTATTGTCTGTTTTAGAAATGTTTAATTCATTAAGAAAAAGCTTTAGTGTATATAGAGTATTTTGTGTTGATCAGTGGCAAGAAATTCCAATGAAATCCATTTTGATTCCCTGAAGTAAGGAAATAAAATGTTTTATACCCACTGTGTGTATATACTATATAGTGCATATATAATGAAGAGCTTCACCTTCTCCTCCTCCTTCTTGACAGTCTTGAGGTTGGCCTTGAAGTCAAAGCATTCTCTGTGTTTGGCCCCCAGCAGGACGTTGAGCATGGCCTCGGCTGAGATTCTAACTCTCTTCAGGTTGGGCCTCTTCAGTTTACTCTTGATCTCCATGATCTTCTGATTCAGTTCAACGATCTGTTATGGTGCAAATTTACAATATTCAGTGATGAACAAAAGTCCCTCCCGCACACTACCTAATAAAATACACATTTAAAAAATATATACGTGTTATTTTGATTCCGATTTCTTCCCGTTTTTCTCCCAGTTTAGTAGCCGATTCCCTCAGGCCGGCGATAATCCGTCTCCTCCAAGACGGAACTCGCCCACCTACTTCTGGAAACACTCTTCGCATTTCCCAGCGAGTTTGTGCCGCCCCCACGATCGGGGCTCCCGGCCAGGGCCAATCTGGCACAGTTGGGAGTCAGTTTTGAACTGCGAGCGTAATAGGCAGCTCACACTCGCAAAGCACCGGTCAATGTGAGTGCGTTAAGACCACCCGCCACGCTATCTGAGGCCCCACTACAATACACGTTTTGAAGTTACATAGAGCAGCACAGGAAATACAGCCTTATGATATTAATTGTTAATATTATAAAATAGTATTATTAGTAGTGGAAAAACAATAATTGCTTTTGTTATGGAAAATATGTCATTTATTTTATTTTATTTATAAGAAAATGAATTTATAGGATTGAATACCTCTCTCTCATTTTTGACAACTTTAGACCCAACGTCAAATCGTTCTTCATCTATGACATCAATTTTGTGGTGCATGTCTTTACAAAGATCCTGGGAAGGGAACAGATTTTAAAACATTCAGAGGATCATATTGTGTTGCAAAGTGACTGTCAAAATCTGTCTATGCAGACATACTTTCTTATAAAAAAAATTAAAAAAACGAATTAAGGGATTCAACATTTGTCTGTCTTGTCTTATTTGTGAGTTCACTTTGGTGGTCGCTGAACTAAAAATAAAGAAAAACGACCAACTGCTTTTATGTGTACGTCAGAGTACGTCAAAATGTTGATTGAGGCCTAAGGTCATGAATCTGAAGTTTGGAGAAGGGCGTGATGATGGATATTGTGCTAAAGCAGTACCCGGTGTGTCTGCGGCACTGCACAGCGTGTACCTGCAGCTCCTGCATAGAGAGCCCAGACAGCTGGAGAGGGGGAACTCTCTCGTTCAGGGTGGTTTCCCTCTCTAGCCTCTTCTCCTCCTTCTCAATCTCCAGCATGGAAGCTGCCGACTTCAGCAGCCTTATCTGCGTTAAAACGGCAATAACACTCCGCAAACAGCTGCTGTTCACATGCATAATTCATAGAGATTCTACGATCTGTAAATATTTCATTGTACACGACAGACCTAATTTTACACTGCAGCTAAAATATACGGTATGCTCCCACGGCGGCACGGATAGGGTCTACTTCCTGCACGTCTGTACGCACAGCATGTACAACAGGGACCTGCTGTCTGTGCACTAGAAAGACGTACCTTCAGGCCCAGTCTCCGGGATGCTGTGATCTTTGACCTTCTCTGAAGGAGAGAGAGAAAGAGAGACGGGTTGCTTTATATTGCCTCTGGACACGATGCTGATCACTGTGAACTCGGCTCTTTCCTCTGCTCCTGAAGGAAAACCTCTCACCATCCCGACCGTAGTTTACAGGAAGAAACGAGAATGTAACTCTCCCTAACTAAAAGAACATTTCTGCTAGTGCTGCAAGTAATCTTCACTATTTGGTATTTTAAAATGCAGCGTATCATTGCTAATATTTAAAGAGAATTGTCCGGACAGCACATTTTGTTGCAAAAACACTGGAAATGATGAGTCAGTTTTATTGACAAGACAATTCAATATAAACCCAAATGTCAGGACTCAATTATTAAAAAGTAACATGGCATGCATGGATGTGCAATGAATTGGCAAAGTATCGGGTGAAGTCGTAGGCATAAATTACATAAATGACCATGTATAAATGCACATCTTGGATAAGAGCGCCTGCTAAATTCCAGCAGCCTCTACACCAGGAATGCCAGACTCCAGTCCTGGAGGGCCACTGTGTCTGCTGGTTGTTGGTGTGTTTCAGCACTTAAGTGATTATAATAATTTTTTTAAGACTTTGGTTCACATTTTCTCCCAATTTAGTAGCCAGTCATACTCTCTTTTCATGTCCCCCTCCTTGGGGTGGACAGCCAATTGCCGCCCTCCTTAAGTGATTATTTGAAGCCAACGATTGGCTAAAGAGTCCATACACCTTGTTTGGAAGGCCTGCATTGGCCGCTGACTGAAAGGAAACCACAAATACAGGCAGACACTGCAGCCCTCCAGGATTTGAGTTTGGACCCCCTGATTTATAGAATGAATATCAGGCTTACCAAAGAGGTCTACTTCAGGATACTGTTGAGTGAGATTGAAATAAGCGCTATCAGTATTGGCGATTGTGGTTATTTCCCAAGCATATCTTCCCGAAACTGATATTTGTAATTTTACGTTCAAATTTCATGCTATGGTAATTTTCACATTTATTTCACAGTACCTATCTTAAGCAGAAAATTGCTGATAACAAAACGCAAGTACATTTTGCCAGGACTGGAATGCATGAGGGATGATTCAAGCTGTTAGTGTGCACTGCTGTCACGAATGCATTTTTAGTATGTTTTATCATGTTAGTCGAGGAGACATGGAGTACTGACAGGAGGCGTTAATGTTTCTCCCAAGACTTACCGGTCTATTTCAGCATTTAAAGGAAGGACAAACAAAAACACAATTAATATTCCCATATAGACATAAGAGTAAGTCAAGATTTTGCATAAATTTGTTGAAAAGAATACATTGTGACAAATACACACCCGTCAGACATAGCTGTGCTTCAGTATGTGCCCTGAAAGAGAGCAAAGTTATTTATTTTGAGTATCAGCACCTTTTTATATAAGAATGCCCAATATATTTATACTCTGAAACATGTATAATTAAGACCAGAGAAGACTTCTATCTTTCAAATTTTCTTTGCCACTTACAACTGAAAACTTTCATTTATACATGCCATTAATTTATTTGCCTTTATTTATAGAGCGCGTACGACCCACGCGCATTGTGGATATTTGCTTCAGGTGAGGTCATTCGTAATTCGGGTGAGGTTTCACCGAGCGTCCACCGGGGGATCAAAACTGCGACTGTTCGCGAGGGCCCAATCCGTCGCTGCTGCGGTGTCCGGTGGTACTACAAGCGTCCCCGCACTACCCCAGGCTACTGTGCCCTCTGGCATATAAGGTGACCACGGGCTGGGGCTTTAAAGCGGTCCTTTTTGGGTCCGGTGAGGGAGGAAGAAGGCTGCGAGTGCTCGCACACGTGAATTTGCTCACTGAACAGCCGTCACGTGAAGAGACTCGGGGCCGCCTCTGATATTGTATTTCTTCCATCAAATAGGTCACAACGCACCCAGTTTTCAGATTTGCTCCAGAATAGTGAATTATAACACGATTTATTTTGTTTACACGTATGTATGATGGGAAAAATGATAATACAGTACAATCCACGTTTCTCCTTTATGCGTGTCATCTTTAGAGTGTCTTTATGCAATGTATAGCATTCAAATCTACCTGTAAAGCAAAAATGTCAAATATATTTTGCTGAAGGTGCAATTCAGTGTTTCGTTTAGCTGAGTTTATAACCTGCAGTCTTATGGTTGAAATAATCCCTTGATATCTCTGTGTATACAAAACTTGATTTACTCAAGTTAGTGCTGAAATGTATAGAGTGGTTTTTATTGTTTACCCATAGCATCAAACATCCAAAGATATTTTCCATGCTGGGATGCACTGTAGACTATTATTAACAGGATATTGGAACTAATCAGACTGACCGTCTCTTAAAACGGTTTTAAGTTTGAGAATTTTTTCAGGATGAATTACAAAGCCCAAAGATATGACCCTTAAAATATACATTTGTTGTCGTTTTTGGTCGCCCCTTGAGAGTGGGGGTCTGGCAAATGCACTGCGGATGCATGTTTATGAAAGAGAATAGTTTAAAACTATGCCGGTTCCGCTTGACTCCATTGTCATGGAAGGCATGCCAGACCGCTGCCAGCTGATATAACTGAACTAACACAAATTCGCAAAGATACATAATTCATTGGAACATACCTGTTTGGTGCAGAAGAGCCGAAAGGAGAGGGCGGGAGGGTGAACACACTGTGGCTGTGAGGGTGGAGAGGGGAAAAAAAAGTGATCCAGATTTATAGTGTCTGTCCCTCAACTTAATGGGTCACTAAAATAGACCCTTGTCTAAGGCACTCCCGGGCTGACATTTACTGTAGTGTATAGCGGCCAAACACTAATCAGTCAGGAATGCCTTGTAATAAAATCTCTTTATTGGACTTGGGCTGTACAATGGGCAGTGCAACGTTGTGCGATTCTGACCTCGGTCCTTCTCACGGGAAGGGGTGGAGGAAGAGACAAGGGGTGGGGACAAAGAAGGTAAATAAGGTTCACCCCCCCCCCCCAAGCACACACACATACACAGACGCACAGAAGAGGAAGAGTTCGCAAACAGTGCAAATTTCTCCAGATGAAGACGTTGCTTCCAGTTGTGTCCGGTGCCAGAGGCATGCTGTATGAGTGTGCACTTGTTGTAATACCCTCTCCTACTTACTAACATCTCCTTCCTGGTCCTCAACCGTTGTCTCCGAGCCATTGGCTTTGCTCTTGTAACGCAGTCAGGATTATGGTGAAGGTGGCCAGACCAAGGACCAAGGAAATTAGGAATAGATCACATTATTACAGAAGACAAGTGGCAGAGGATAATTTGATTGAGCTAAAACACCCAGGGACCAAACGGAGTCAAATGCTGGCCCTCCAGCCAGCCGAAGCAGGGCAACAGTAGAGAGGCAAAAGCACATCATCGTTGATGTGTCTGGGAGGTCCATTTATGTGCCCATCAACCAGATGCACCGGGTGTTAGCAACTCTGATTGGTCACAGGCAAAGTGTGTTAGGTTGTGCCAAACTTGTTTTTGTATTAAAAAAACTGCTGTAATGAACTGGGCGTTTAGTAATGAATAATTAGATAATAATTAATTATAGTAATTAGAACTAAATGTAGTAACTGGCATTGCTGAACAGCTTGATTCCGGTCCAATCTTTCTGCTCCGACAGAAAAAAATGCGGTGATATGTGGCATTAATTGAAATTAAATTAAATTAATTTACCGGAGTAATATTTATATCGCTGCATTGAGATAACTCTTACAGCCCAACAGGGGGCGATGCGAGCAAGCAGGTGACGGCTCCAGGCAGGAGTTATGAATTCGACGTCCCCTGCTGAAACCAAACACTGCAGTGTATTTTTATATTAACGATTCTGAATGAAAATACAGCACATAGAGGCTTTTACACTCAATAATGCCCCAGAGCATTATTCTTACAACCTGGCAACAGGAACAAATTGGAATAGATCCTTTGAGTGATTTATTTACAGATTTAAAATAAGCAGAGCAGGTGTAAATCTTCTTTGATGTGGAGTAAGCTGAGCCTCCCCGAGTCTGTCCTTTGTGGACTGCATGTACACTTTGTGTGAAGAGCCAGACTCCAACGACTTTAGCCTTTGTCACTTTTCGTGTCCGTTTTAAGCCCTCAATAATCCGAGAACAAATGTTCATGCTGATGTTTGGGCTTTGTTCAAGAAGGAATATTTAGAAAAAAAGAATTGCTGTGCATCTCAATTTTTGTCTTGGGACTCAACAAAAACAACAACTGGGAAATCCTGAATGGCTCCACAAGCAGAAAATTAACAATGTCCTACTTGCGAACACATGTTGTGTAACTCATGCACAATAGAAATCAATGGTAGTCTGCAGAATTGTTGATTACCGAGGGAGAGAATGCACATTTCTGGCATTGCTGTACATCACACTGCCAGAAGACTGTCCTGTATGTCTATGACTCCTATTTAACTAAATGGAAAATGGGACCAGATTGTAACAAAATGTTTTGATTTTGTAATATTTACAATAATAATGGTAATAATAAAAAAATAATATGAACAATAATAATAAAAACACGTTATGAAGTATAAATGAAAACCTATTTGCATATGACCACATTTAATTAAATGAAAATGGCCCAAATCAACTTTTATGGTACATGAACTTAAAAAGGAGGCAAAATAAAAGTCTTTATAAATCACAGCACATTGCCCTTCTAATATTGAGCTGTGACATTCGGGCACACGCAGTGATTCAGTGAGGATTACCAGGAGGAGCTATGTAACTAACAACCATCCCGGCCCCATCAAAGTAAGACGTTTCTGTGACACTCCTTCCTGAAGGCTGCATCAAAGCTACTACACAAGATGACCAGGAGAGGGCAGTAAAACACTAACCACAATGAGAATTTTCTAACTAAATCTAAATTAATTAAATGCTACATTTTGTTTTGTTTTTCAATACACTACATTTGCATTTATGTTAAGCTATGATAAAGCACAAAATTGTATGAGATAAACATTGAGTCACCTGTTTTTCAATTTCCAAAGGACGAAGCACATTTAAAAACCTTTGCCAATCTCAAAGTAAAGTAATCCTTACCTCGTTACGTTATTACTGACCCTACAAGCTATCCAGGCTTGTTCTTCAGATCTACTATTTATTAGTATATTTTAAATTGTAGGGCAAAATTTGGGATTTGTCTCTCAAAGAACATTCAACATAGTCAGGGTATCTTTGTGTTAGCTGGCTACACAAAGCCTAACAAAGGCAATTACGGCTAACCTGTCTCATGATGGTGGTTATCAACTCGCTCTGTCAACCCTGGTTTTTACGATCGAGGTATGAGTGCGTGCACACAAAAGGGGCGTGTTTGTAACACAGCCAATCACATGTAACATGAACAGATTCAGAGCTCTGTTTCACGAAGCGGTATTGGCGGGTTAGCGGGCTAACTTCGGGCTTAACCCTGGGTTTTTGGTTTCACGGCTGTGGCTCACCCAGGGCTGCGGGTGATGGTAATGTGAGTGCAATCTATTGCACCAATCACTCAGGAATCATATGAGAAAATTACACTGCACTTAATAATATGCAACAATACATTTTATTCATTATTGATAACTATATATATAACTATATAAACTGTATGTTTGCTCAGGTTCTCCGCATCACCAGCAGAATACGTATATGTACCGGTGGCTGAAAAACGTGGGGCAATACATACAGTTTACTGCACAGTGATCACCTGGCTTCGACAAATAGCTTCCAAAAGTACTATTTTCCCTCCGTGGAGAATCTGTATCTCTGATATATATAAAAAAAGATTACGCAATTCTCAATTCTCATTTTATAGAGAGCTGATCAGTGAGGGGGCAGCCTTTTCATAGCCTTTTCAACCTACTCCAGAGCAGGTTAGGTTCACAGCATAAGTTACCATGGCGATGCAACCCGGTTAAAAGTGAGCCACAGTCGTGAGACTGAAAACCCAGGCTTAAGCCCAAAGTTAGCTCGCTAACCCACTAATCCTGCTTTGTGAGACAGGCCCCAGGTCATATGGACAAAAATAGCAACTGTAACTGTGTATGGATACCGATTGCATTCATTCAGTTGATTCATTCTGTGAATATATGTCAATCAAATCAAACTGTAAACTGAAACAAAATTAATGTATATCATCCCCCAATTTGGTGGCCAATTGTACCCTCTATTTCTTCAAATCACCCTCCCCACGAGCCCGCCGCCCGTTTCTACAACACAAGCCAATACCCAGAGGCCGACAATGATCCGCCTCCTCCGAGACGGAACTCGCCCACCTGTCTTACAGGAACGCCCTCCACGCTTCTCGGCGAGCTCGTGCCAGCTCTCCCTCCCCCCTCCCCCTGGGGCAGACAGCCAATCGCCGCCCGAACAGGGCTCCTGGACAGAGCCGGGCTGGCGCAGCCTGGGATCTAACCCAGGCGATGGGCAACCTGCATTCCGGGCGCATGTTTTTACTGTTACACCACCCGAGGTTCCTTTAATGTATCATTCTAAACTTAAAACAAATCCTATGCTTTCACAAGGCACTAAAAAAAACTTTATATCAACAAACAAAGAAATGGAAAGATGCCAGTCAGTCCAAAGGGTACACGAAGGGCAGTTGCCAGTAACAGTGGAGCCCACAGCACCCTCTTTCTCAGGGGAATTCATGAAACATCGTATCATTGGGGAGAAGATTTATTGTCACATGTATCCAATAATTTAATGGAACAACGATACTGATAAATGGTTTAGATCAGAAATATTTATTTTAAAGCGTTAAAAAAAACATAAGCGCAATAATCAGTGATGAGCATGTCATTTTCACGATAAACAGTTTTTATGTTTAAATGAATCTGACAGTTACCCCCTGCTTTTGATGAACAATTGTTTTGAGTGAGCTATTCTATCATTTATTAAACATAAGCAGGTGTATTCGAGAACAGTTTGTTTCCTCCTGCAGGCCAGAATGTGATCCTCATCTTGGCCGCGTCTCTTCCATTCCAATCATTCGTGGCTTACATATTCATCAGGACCCTGGAAAAGTGATGGAGCGATGTGTTTATCTTAGAGTCTGGTTTAACACAGCGCATAACAATGAAGTGACCCGGTCGCACCGTCCTGTTCTTCTTACAAAACCTTTTCCCTTTGAACCGTTCGCTGGCCGCAATGAGCCAAAGACGTCAGCCGCAGGCGGTGTCCGAGGGTCACAATGCGCAGACACCATCTCTCCCACTTTAAACCTGACAAGAGCCCTGAACGTAGAAACAAGCTGAATCTCCCTGACAAGTGTTTATTGGAGATCTGTCACATGCTCACGGCAGATCTTTAAAGCCATTGGCGGTGCCCCCGTTTCCTTACCTGCTGACGTGAGGGTGACAGATGCGCTGTTGTTGTTTTTTTCCTTACGAATCGTTCCAGGACACATTAGGGTCACTTACGGGCTCCATTATCATACAGTATGTGGCTTTCTGCCTCAGGCCGATCACCACTCCTGTACCATATAGTATATTGCTGTATATGCACGGCATGCGATGGTTTATATGTCCCATGTACATCCCATTGAATATGTGTATTTGTATGTACAGTGTTTTGAGACTTACCATTTCCACTCATTTTGTTTGTAAGGTAAAGATGATTATGCTGATAATCATCATTTCCATCAACACCATCAATATTATTATGATTGTTATAATGTTGAGGCAGTGCAGTGTAGTTGTTCGGGAGCTGGGCTTGTAACAGTTCAGAGGTTGCGGGTTCGATTCCCAGGCGGGGCAATGCCATTGTACCCTTGAGCAACGTACTTAACCTGAAAAATATCCAGCTATATAAATGGATTGCATGTTAAGAAATATAAAAACTGTTGCACTGGATAAGAGCATCTGCTGAATGCCTGTATTGTAAAAATGATTATTTCTTATTTATTTAAGTAATGATGATATAATAATATAATAATGATGACGCATGGCAGTAAACTTGGAATAGTTGGCTGTCAGTGCTCCCTGCTGCCACTTGAATGTTTGGCATGCTCGAGCACCATTTCAGATGTTTGGACTGGTCAGGTGGTACACCGCAATACTTCTCTTGCGTAACGCAGACCTCAGCGTGACGCAGTGACGCACCAGCTTCAACAGGGAAATAACCAAGCACCATACCAGTGGTTAACGGGAGTGTGGCATGTGTCGTAATTGGCCAGGCAGTTTCACTCCTTCAGCTCATTACAGGAATGCTCCCAGCGCATTTGCGTTCGTGTGACACGCAGGCAGATTTTTTATTATTTGTTTGATTTTATTTGTTTCAGATGTTTTCCTGTTTTTAGCCAATTATGCCCTCTATTTCTTTCAATTCGCCCTCCCCCACGAACCCGCTGCCCGTCACTACAGGGCAAGCTATTTTCCCAAGGCCGGCGATGATCCGCCTCCTCCGAGACGGAACTTGACAACCTACTCTCCAGAGACACCCTTCGTGCTTCTCGGCGAACCCGTGCCGGCTCACCTTCCCCCTGCGGTGGACAGCCAATGGCCGCCCCCAATCGGGGCTCCTGGCCAGGCGCAACCGGGTTTCGAACCACGGCTGCAGTGGGCAACTTTCATTCCGGGTGAATGCTTACACCGTTACGCCACCCGAGGCCCCTAAACCAGTCTTTACTGTAGATCAGTGATATGATCTTTTGTGCTTGGAGTGCCATGGGGTGTGCAAGTTTTCATTATTACTCAGCATTTATTTTTGGCAATTAAACTGTGATTACACCGCCAAACTCACCATACCTGGTTTCGTGGGTCTAAATATGGTCGTGTATTTTAAGATATAAACAAAAACCAACCACCCTGTGGCTCTCCAAGGGCAAGAGTGCGGTAGATCATGCTAGCCACTTACCCTGTCTGTTTGCCAGCTGTGTTCGTGTCTTAAATATATGGCCCATAGACTCTATCCAGTCATTATTAAGCACAGGCATTAAGATCTTTCATTGATTTGAATGTTTTATGAAACGTGCAGTCAAAGACTAATCATTGTTACCTCTTTACAAGCGCTTCTTCCTCCCATCCATGCCAGATACGGCCTCCACATTCTTACACTAGTCAGTCACCTCCTCCTTCTGTGGTGGGGGGGTTCTGTGATTTAGAGAGCAAGAGAGGCTATGCATCAGAGAAGGAATGCCTCATTCATTTTAAGGCTGAGAGAAAGCACTATTGTGGTTTCAAAGAGAAAGGCCTGCTTTCAATCACTGTTGATTGTCCTTTGTCTTTGAAACCACAATAGTAAAAATAATTACCAGCTTTCAATCAAAATTGAGAAAATTTAAGCTGTTAATTTTTTTTTAACAGAATTAAGAAGCTGTTAATACGCTGTTAATACAGAAGCTGTTCATTTCTTCACAAATGCAGTTTGATGAGTTCAGCAATCGCCAACATGCAGCTCCTCTTGACAGACTTAATTTATTAGTATGTATATAAAACACAATACAACATGTTTCTGAAAGCTGATCAACAGTGAAGAAAGGAAATAATACTTGCATTTAATTGTATGTAAAATGTAATGACACATTAACTGAATAAGAAACCGTGGCATGAATTGAACATCATCAGCATGAACTGAATCATTAACCAGTAACAAAGGCATGTTCTAACACTTGCCTCCTTCCAGAGTCACCCAATAACACAAAGGTAACTGCCAAAATAAAGTAAACAGCAACATAAAGTGTCTTAATAGGGCATTGGGCCACCATGAGCTGCCAGAACAACTTCACTATATATACTTATATTTGCCACTTTGCAGATGCTTTTATCCAAAACGACTTACAGTAGTGAATGCGTACATTTTTCAGTTTATGTGGTCCCAGTGGGAATCGAACCCACAACCTAAGCCTTGTCAATGCCATGCTCTACCTACTGAGCCACACAGAAAACTATGCCTTGGTGTAGATTATACAAGTGTCTGGAACTCTATTGGAGGGATGCAACACCATTCTTCCATGAGAAATTCCATCATTTGGTGTTTTGTAGATCGTGGTGGAAAACGCAGTCTCAGGCGCCACTTCAGAATCAATTGGGTTGAGATCTGGTGACTGAAACGACCATGGCATATAGTTTACACCATTTTCATGCTCATCAAACCACTCGTGGTGACTACTCGCGCCCTGTAGATGGGGGCATTGTCATCCTGGAAGAGACCACTCCCATCAGGATAGAAATGCTTCACCATAGGAAGAAGGTGATCACTCAGAAGGGCTTTGTATTTATTTGCTTTTTATTTAGTGGACCTAAACCATGCCAAGAAAATAGACCCCACATCATAACAGAACTGCCACAAGTATTTCCTTTATTTCGGCAGTTGCCTGTACAGTAATTTGTTTCTGAAAACAAATTAAAACTGATCTGTGGAGTGTAAGCGTACCTTCTCCTCTTCCTTCTTGACAGTTTTGAGGTTGGCCTTGAAGTCGATCGGCCCTGTGTCTGGCCCCCAGCAGGGCCCCCAGCATGGCATCCGTGGAGGTCTTCACCCACTTCAGCTTGGGCCTGTTCATTTTACCCTTCAGCTCAAAGATCTTCTGTGACAGGTTTTCAATCTGTTTGTGAGGCAGAGTAATGTTTTCACTGGGGCAAAAAAGGTGCACAAATGCTGTTTGTGTATTTATGCTGCAGCTCAACCCGAATGACAGGAACCACAGTAGTGATTTAGTGTGCAGAGGCAAGGGACGCTGGTAAATTGAAAAGATCAGAGTGATCTGAAAAGACAGATGTCAGTGGCCTCCTCCAAATTTGTTTTCCTCGCTCCCTATCCTCTACATAGATTAATCTATATAGAACACTATATGAGGCCTTGGGACGGGAAATAACGAGACAATTTCGGACACTATAGCTAGCGGCGCATGAACATGACAACATGAACTGCAAAGATGTGTGACTCAACATGGCCCTTTTTTAGCCATAGATGGCACATGCCTTCACCACTACAGTTTGCGGTGAAGTCTGGGATATTTCCAGTGGACTATAAAGTGGATCAGATTTATTTTTGAGAATTAGGACCCCACTACAAATGTCTGCCACCTGAAATAGTGCACTACATGACATATAGGGGTGATTTCAGACACAGGCAGTGTGTCTGTACCCACACCTTAATGCACTGCCACATGCTAAAGCAGACAATGCCCTACGGACTGTATATTGAGGCAGAAACGTCATACCGTTCTTCATCAACCACGTCAATCTTATGGTGCAGGTATTTAAAAAGAGCCTACGGGAGGAATAAATGGAGAACAGGGTATGTGTTCTTATTGAACAAATTTCACAACACTACTCAAATGAATGCTGGAATCTTACCTGTTTTTCAGTCATAGCATTTTGAGTTTTGCATATCAGCTGCATGTTAGCTAGCTGTGTTTGTGTTGTTCAGCCTGGGCTTTGGTTCTCTGTGGTTCAGTTGGTAGAGCACAGCGTTGGCAATGCTTAGGTTGTGGGTTCAATCCCCACTGGGGCCACATATACTGAAAATGTATACATTCACTACTGTAAGTCGCTTTGGATAAAAGTGTCTGCTAAATGGCGTATATTATATGTTATATTACTTTGACTCTTCCCCGTCCAAACACATTTTGTGCTGGAATTATATCCTGACTACTGAAATATAAATCTCTAAGTAACTTTGCTGTCGGGTTTGGCATTGATGGCGTGGACCAGATATCAAAACACCTGCAGCATGGTAGCTGCCTTCTTCAGCAATTTGGTCCGTGGTAAAACGGGAGGAGTGGTCAGTCTGCCGCAACCCACCCACACATGCATCCTCCCTGGATACTCGGACCAGGACCCCGGCCCCCCTGAAACCTATGCCTATGCCTGCACACATATCTATTGTTCATGATGGATGCCTTTATTGTAAGGTACAAGACCAAACGTGAAATAACTTCTATTGGAGTAGATAGCAGTATAAGGTGGCAGCAGAAGTGGTTCTGTGTGGCTCAGTAGGTAGAGCATGGCATTGACAACGCTTAGGTTGTGGGTTCGATTCCCATTTGGGCCACGTATGCTGGAAAATGTATGCATTCATTATTGTAAGTCCCTTTGTATAAAAGTGTCTGTTAAATGGCATATGCAAAAGTTTTAGAACACCCCCATTTCACAGTTTTTACAGAAATTGAAGCAGTACATTATTTTTAAGTTTTGGTAACCTAAATCTTTTTATTTTTTATTTTTTTACCTCTGGCAGTTTACCGCTTACCTTTGTATCATTTCGGGGTGTTCTAAAACTTTTGACCGGATTCTTCCATAACCAATGCCATATTTACACCTACAAGTTTTTAAGTTCTTAGTTAGAAATAGCCTGTGTTACACAGTAAACCTCCATGGCAGCAACACACCTGACCCTTCTGAACTGTAAACAGAAAGTATGATCAAGTGCAGGATATGCGAAAAAATATGCAAACCAATATAATTATGAAATAATATTTTAGCCAAAACAGACTCTACGTAGACATGTAATATCTCATTCAAAAGTGATAGAGGGTACCATTTCACATGAAATGGTGCCAATATACAGTATTATGTTGTGTTGTTTTCCGAAGCAGGCTGCCCCCCCAACCTTTTTGGCCATAGCCAAAGCATAACAGTTTGGCTTTACTACTAAACCAAAAATGCATATATCAATCAAACGTGCACAGATAAAAACTATCCCAGAACCATGCAATTCTGTGAAAGCTAACTCGTTCAGTCAACAAGTTGTATTCAGTATCAGCATGATAACAATAGTAGATACAAGTTTTTTTAAAGCTTTGTTGTTGCCCTTCCTGTCAGTTCATATTCAATTCATATCCACATAATTAAAAGCAAAGAAAGGCCATGTTTCCTACCTTTAAATTGAGTCCAAACCTTGTAAACTGACAGGGATTCCGATAACTAATCCAACATTGCGATACAATATCCGATCATTACATGGAGCCAAACTGGTCTTGGCAGATATTAAGCTTCCAATCAGTCCCATACAGTTACATATACTGTCTGGACACTAGGTTAAAAACTTGTGAACTAGGTCATCTCATAGAATAAATTAAATGGAGTTCAATGGTCTTAGGTCTCACAGTGCGTAAATTCTGTTTCCCCAATATTACGCACGGCCAACACACGGTGTCATTGCATAAGTCATGTAGGATATAAAGCACAGCTTTTCTTCTTGTCCTTACCACCTGGTAAAATACGACATGGCTTCAAAGTTCCACAGCCGAGGATCAGTTTCTTGAAGGTCTGAATCCAAGTTTAAACTGCCAAGTTATTATTTATGGCTTTCCTCCCATATCTCTAGTGATTGTTTTATTATTATTTCACTCGTTTGTGAAAACCATATGCACACATTCAAAGCTGGCTCTTTACAAACATTTGCTAGCTTTACTGCGTTGTTGAATATATTCGCTAGCGCCTATTATACGCTTACTCGTATTACACTCGCGAAACACTCGCATTTTTTTGTAAGAGTGGAGGCTTGTTCACGAACAGTTGTCTTCTTGTGGTCTATGGTGCTTGCATACATTTAATGACCATTCGGTTGTGTGTTTAGAAACACTCTTGTGAAATGAATTTTGGCATAAATCACTACTCTGTTTGTTATTTATGCTCTCGGTGATGATTCTGATGAAGATTGGGAACCTACTGCCATATGCCCATAATATTTGATATTTGAGAGGCAATGGATCAGCGTTCTCGTCACAACTGTCACTGCCTGTTAAACAGGGAAGCCAATGGTCCAAGATGTTCAAAGTCTGTGCACAAAATGTGTGGCTGATTTGAAATTGTGTAAAATTAGCAATTGATTTGTGATTAATCAAGATAATATATATATATATATAATCTTGATTAATCACAGTCATATATATATATATATTTTGTGTATCCATATGCTATTTGAATGTGTTTTACAGTAAAGGGGAAAATAATGAAATGTGTATAATGTATGTAGGAAACTTTTGAGAGGCTTGATGTGGCCTTTGGGACACTAAGAGGACAAGAAAAGACCCCCCCAGCTTTACTGAAAACCAAAATGCTGTATCTCCTCAGTTTTTTTATTTATTAAATCAACTAAAAATATTGTACAGGTGTTGGTGGTATGCTGCCGAATCCATGTCATGTATTTTTTTCCCCGATCTCACATGAATATAAGTGAGGTGTTGAGGTAAATGAAGACTTAAAAAAAGCAATAATGCATGTTTTGTCTGTAGTTTCTCCAAGAATACCTGGACTGTGTAATAGATAACGTTAAATTTCGAAGTCTTTCATTTGACACCAAGATCATGTATTTGCTCCTGATTTATAACTTCATTGACTTTAATTTGGTCATGGGCAATGAGGTGGAAATTGGTTAAAGAAAATGGCCCTTGGATGGAAGGGGTTACCACCACTGTTCTTACACATAACAAAGGCATGACTGGCTGAATGACTCCACAACAGTGTGCAGTTCATCATGTGTCCCAGTAAACAGACAGAAAAAAAGAACATTCATTTCAGTTGTTACGTCAGTGTCATTTAAAACTCTTTAAATGCAAACATTTTAAATGATAGAATTCAGTGTTGGTAGGTATTGCAAAGCAGAGAAGGGATAGAAGGGTGTCAGATTGCAAAGTGAAAGCCTCACCAAATCCCTGCACAAGCGTGTCTGAGGGTGGAACCCCATCTTGGTCTTATTTTATAACTCGTAAAATGTTTTATGAGAATGTGTATTGGGGACTGATATATCAGATGGCATTCTGTACACAGTATCTAAAAGCATCCCAAAAATAGGCTACTGGCACAGATATAAATCACATCTATTTTCAACAATATATGATAGGTGGAGGTCTGGCATTAGTGTAAATGTATGCATATTATTTCTGACATAAAAATCTGTAAATTATACAGTAATCAGGCTAAAAGCATGATTGACATCTGAGGTAGCTGCAGGACTGCATTTTCGTCTCTAGACTGGTTATAAATGTTTAATTTTGTGTGTGTACAGGATGTTCTTGTCACTCATCTGTATATGCAATTTGAATAATCAGTACATGCATGGATGGATGGATGTCTAAAAATAATTACCTTTAAAAAGAGTCTGCTTGATGCAGTGAACTTTGTCTTTTTCTGAAAGGGAGAAAGATTAATCCATTCTTACAGTCATAGGAGTCAAAGCAGGTTTTTCCCCTTATATTGTCATTTATGCTGTGAATAATTAAACTGATAACAATAATTGTAAGAATATGTAATTTTATTTTGACATGTATATGTTGAGTTTTAACTATAGGGATTCACTATTAGGGGATTAGGGGAAAAAAACTGTGTTAATATAGAAGGAACCAACGTCATTATTGCTATCTGCATTTAAAGCACAGTACAGTGGAGTAACCTGCACTTGAGACATGGCGGTATTATTTAAGTTGCCTGAAAGAGAGTAAAAAAATAAAAATAAAAATGCAGTTTGAATATTCAACACTGTAGCGATGACACCTGGGAGACAGGTGGACCTCAGGAGCAGGAGTTTGTGCAAGGTGCATTCCAGATTCACTAAGTGGCTTTAGAACGATCGCCACACTGCAGATTGGGAAGCACGGGTCAGCTTCTGACAGTAAGCTCTTCACATCCCCCACTTGCCACATTGGTGTAAGATGTAGGATATATCTATCTGGGTCAGGAGTGCAGTAATGTGCCCAGATATAGGTGTGGGCATTGAGAGATGAGTATCTAGGGACTTTTATAGATAATATTTATTTTCCCAAAATGTTGTAATCTCACTGAAAGACAGTGCCTAATTAAAATGTTTGGCTTGTCCAGGGGGATACGTCTTTCTGAGGTATTCTTAGTTGTTCACAAAACACTGCCCTGGTGATTTAGGAAAGTGTTTAATATTTAAAAAATGCAATACAGATTTCCTAAAGAGAACTGATGCAAAACATATCTCATTTCCTTTTCTTTTGATCTAAAGAGCCATATGGCTGCACCAATTGACTGTTCTTACTTTAAAGCACTTTAAGCAAAGCAGAGTTTATGCATCCATGACAGTCATAATGTGGAATTTTGAAGTCTGATTTAATTTCTTCCTTTTCTTAATAAATTACAGAAAACTAACACCAAACTGCTTGCTGTGCCTGAAAGATACAAATCATTTTTTTTACAGCTTTTAGTAGAGTATTTTGAAAATTTAATTTCATTCTTGTATCATAATTCATATTAACACCTTTAACAAGATGAAACACACGCTTTTGATGTGTACTGTACTACATTGGTATTGCCTTGATGTAATTACACTAGCCATGTCCACAAATTGATTGACAAAACATCAGTAAGTGAACAAGTACATGGCCATCTCTGTCTGTGCAACATCTAGCACTGTTCTTCTTGCCTTGTCATACACGCTTACTTGTAAGTCGCTAAGAGTGGATAAGAGTGCCAGCTAAATTTGTAAATGTAAATGTAAAGGAAAAAAATGTAGATGAAAAATATAGCTCTTTTCCTTTTCGATGAAGAATGGCCCGGGAGAGTGGTGGCAGTGCGGCTGGACAGGAAAACTGGTTCAAATTTATGGTTTCTGTCTCTCTCATGGGAACGGCTCTTTAAAATATCCTCCTGCCCCTGACACGCTTGTCCTTGCATTTAGAGAATAGCATCAAGACACGACCGCATGCTCCAGCACCGGGTCTTCGGCCTTCTGCCCTTGGCAGCCTCAGTGTTTGCCTTTACACGGGAGAGGAGGTGAAGCCCGCGGTCGCCAGATCGGGCCGCCTAGCCACTTTGCGCTTCACACAGGAGTAAACACATCTCAAGGGTTAGTCACAAACTGGCCAGGACACCTCGCCAGTTTGTCGAGGAATTAGAAATGTAAATGTAATGTCATTAGAAATGTAAAAAAAAAAGATTCTAGCAATTTAATGTGATAAGAAAGGCCCGAGTGAACGGATTGGGAAGAATTCTGGATCAGTTAGGTTTTCTGCTGTCTGTGACCACATCACCATCGCAAAATTGCTACAGTCTTACATAGAGTACGGTGGCTGCTGAAATGAATGCAAACTGTTGGTTCAGCGTTAATAACAATAAAGTGTATTGAAGACTGAATATGGCATATATCACAATTCATCTGACTCCCGCACTCCCACCCCTCCCCCTGGCACCTCCTCAAAACGGATCACACAGGAACCCAACTCTGACCGATCTCCTTTAAATTAAATACAAAAGAACAGGTTCTCCTTTTCCCTCCTAGTAGCTCTGTGCGCATGCTCCTAGCAGTTATTTTTGTAAAGGAGCTGTACCGACTGTTTACGTGTTATGCTGTCTGACCCCACTTGTTGGAATGCACTTGTTGTTGAAGTCTCTGGATAAGAGCGTCTGCTAAATGGCATAAGCACACTTAAGAAGTAGAAACAATATTTAGGTGTGGAGTGCCATAAAAAAGCTATGCATATTTATGAATTGATCAGATATATTTATTTCCATGAGTAACACCTTTGTGACAGAAACACCATTTCCACGCACAGGAAACCATCAGATCGGGTCATTGTACATGACTGTTTCATCAGACTTTATAGAAAGTTTAAATAATCGTACGATACAAAGTCATACATCATGAATTTACGTCTGAAGGAAGCTTCAAGCACAGTTTATCGTATGTCATTTTTAAAGCATGCATAATTCAAAACACATTGCCTCAATGTCTATACAGCAGCAGTCTATACAACAGCATTCTGTTGAGCACCAACTACATTTTTTCTTGTAGAATGTGCTTTGGGATGTAATTCTTTTAATTTTTTTTTTTTTTTTATTTTTTTAAACGGCACAAAAGATCACTTAAAACAGAACAGAAGAATAAATAGAAAAAAATCTCAATCACATCACTTCATCTCATTCATAACAGTTTTTCCTCTCTTTATATAACATTTAGTTATATATATATATAAATCTCTTGCTTTTTGGATTTACTGACTGTAATAATATGTTTAATTGAACACATCTCCAAAGCAAAAAGTTCCCCACTCTTCATTGCGGTGTCTCTTCCAGCAAATGATATCTTTATCATCCAGGTTCAGACATTAACAATCTAGAACCAGAAAGAGAAGAATATTTTATATTTGTTTTTATATTTACTCTTTAGAAGTAAAGAGTACAGAATGCTGTTAGCTGTTAGCATGACCAATGACACTGGCTATTGAGATGTCAATGGCTATTCAGACAACCCTTTCCAATTCCAAAAATGGTCAGGTCACATGGTTGCTGTGAGTATTTTTGACATACCTGAGCTTTGCTTTGTGTACTGGGCTAAGCATCAGATTGGGCATTAATAACCAAAATCCCTTATTTCCTGGTCTCCACTTGTAGTCGTATCTGACTTGTAATTGTTACCTCTTTACTGGCCAGCGTCGAACAGCTTCTTCCTCCCTTCCATGCCAGACATGGCCTCCACATTCTTACGCCAGTCAGTCACCTCCTCCTTCTGTAGTGAGAGATTCAGAGCCACGTTCAGAGACAGAGAAAATCCAGAGGGATTCCTTTGCCTGGTTTCAACCAACGTTTGTCCTTAAGTTTGACTTAGAAACAAATGCAAGTGCTTTTTCTTCTTCTTTTCTCCCCCACCCACAAATACAATATCACACGTTCAACTTGGCAAACTGTGCCTGTGAAGAAATAGAAATGATAGCGCTTGCATTTGTTTTTATGTGAAGGTTAAGGACAAAATCTTGACTGAATCGAGGCCTTTGCAAATGACTTGGAGAAAAATAGCTGAAACGTAATCATTATATCAGGCATTAACCAGTAACAAAGGCATGCACTGGCACCATACCATTTCATCATCCAATAAGAAACGATAATCAAGGGTTTCTGAAAACTGATCTGGGGATCCTGAGCTTACCTTCTCATCTTCCTTCTTGACGGTCTTGAGGTTGGCCTTGAAATCATTGGATTTCTTCATTTTGGCATCCAGGTTCCCCAGCCTGGTGTCCGCAGAGATCTTCACCCTCTTCAGGTTATGCCCCTTCATTTTACCCTTCAGCTCATAGACCTTCTGGGTCAGATTCTGTATCTAAACAGCAAGATCACATTTCAAGAGTTGAACAACATACAGGAAGTCCCGCGATGATTGATGTTATATTACTGCAAAGGCTTATGCATCATACATTTGTCAGTTTTGGAGGTGATTGGAAAATTAAATGTCTCCCAGATACCCTGCTTTAGACAGAAAATCTTTAAATTTATTAGATCATTAAGTGTACCTGTTTCAGAGCTAAGTAGACATATACATCACTACCCAACTCTGCCAACTTCAGTCCAATTACTTGGAATATGAGGATAATGTGTAATCAGATTTTTCACTGAAAGTCATCATGACATGATTTCCAAATCCAATCGCACTGTAGTTGGAGTAAGTGGATTTGGTCCTAGAAATGTTGCCCATTATCATACGTCCATACCCAATATGATCAACTGTATGAATTGCATTATGATTAATAATGAATTACCTCCTTTTCATTTTTGGACACTTTTAATTCAGTATCGTATCGAGCTTCGTCCACGACATCAATCTTACGGTGCAGATCTTTACAAAGGTCCTGTTAAGAGAAGACATTGGAGGACAGACAGACAGACAGAGTGAGTGAATACTGGATTGAAAAATGTGACTTCATAAGAAGGCTTTGTAGTGTGTGCATTTACAGGCAACTGCCAAAATAAAGGAAACCCCAACATAAAGTGTCTTAATAGGGCATTGGGTCACCACAAGTTGCCAGAACAACTTCAATGCCCCTTGGCATAGAAGTGTCTGGAACTCCATTGGAGGGATACAACACCATTCTTCCACACATTAAAAAATCCATCATTTGGTGTTTTGTTGATGGTGGTAGAAAATGCTGTCTTAGGCGCAACTCCAGATTCTCCCATATATGTTTAATTGGGTTGAGACAGCCATGGCATACAGCATTTTCATACTCATCAAACCATTCAGTGACCACTCATGCCCTGTGGATGGGGGCATTGTCATCCTGGAGGGCACCACTCCCCTCAGGATAGAAATGCTTCACCATAGGATGAAGGTGATCACTCGTTTTGTCGTTTTGTATGTATTATCATTTACCTTGCCCTCTAAGGGGTTGAGTGGATCTAAATCAGGTCAGGAAAATAAAAAATAAGTCTGCATCAATGGAAAATAGCCTAGATTCAATCAACATTTGCCCTCATCTTTCACTTAAAAATATATATATTTCCTTCGCAAGCACATACATTTGGTTAGTTAATTTGGGTGATTATTGAGCTTGCCAAACTTGTATTCAATTGTGAGTTAAGGTCAAGGACAAAGTGATTACATATAGTGTTTTGAATATCTACATATCTAAAATATCTATATATAGCATATACAGTGGGTATAAAAAGTATTCACCCCCTTTGCCATTTTTCACATTTTATTTTGAGTTGTAAAAAAAACAACTCAACTCTGGTCTGAGTGGCTCATTGACTGGGCCACTCCAAGAAATTAATTGTTTTGTTTTTAAACCACTCCAATGTGGCTTCTGCTATATGCTTTGGGTCATTGTCCTGCTGGAATATACATCTTCTCCAAAGTCCCAGGTTTCTTGCAGACTGTGGTATGTTTTCCTCCCAAGATTTATCTATGTCTTCCTCCATAAATTGTTCCCTCTATTTTGACAACTTTTCCAGTCCCTGAAGTAGAGAAACATCCCCATAGCCGTAAGGCCTCACTATACTTCAAACGAAATGGAATTTGGTGTGTTTGCACAGGCAAGATGGCCGGTTTGCGACCAAAACAAATTGCCGCATTTGGCTTCGATCGCCGCAGTGTGTGCAGACTGGCTAGGCGAACTTGTCAGACTTTTCACATATACACTGTCGCCTGCAATTGGTCAACAATGTCACATGATTTGTTGCGGTTTTTTACGTATGTCATTTGGGCTGCATGTTTCCTGTTTACACCTTGTTATCATGGCATCGAGCTGTTCCTCTACTCACGTTGTTAGCTCTAGCTAGCTACGTTTTGTGTTGACAAGCGATTTTTTTTTCTGCGAATCCAGTTGGCAAATTTGCTCTTGGGGAAATGCACCGCTTTTGTAGCTAGCTAACATTAGCTTGCTACAAAAATCCTCATTAGTTATTTGAAGTTATTAGACAGCAGTTTGACAGCCTGTGCGAACACGCCAAATTAAATTTTGGTTGAAATATACTGAGGCCTTTAGGCTCCTGTCACCATGTTTCACAGTAGGTATAGTGTTCTTAGGATGATACACAGTGCTATGCTTGTGCCAAACATAGCGCTTAATGTTGAGGCCAAAATGTTCAATCTTGGTCTCCCACATACCTTCTGACAAACTCTAGGCAAGATTTAATGTGAGTTTTCTTCAACAATGGCTTTCTTTTTGCCACCCTCCATAAAGTGTAGATTAGGACAGTTTCTCCCTTTTCTCTGCCATGGAAGACTAACTCCCTCAGAGCTGTCATACGCCTCTTGGTGGCCTCCCTAACAAGTGCCCTTCTCGCACAGATGCCCAGTTTTGGAGGACGGCCTGTTTTAGGCAAATTCACAGTTGTGCCGTATCCTCTTCATTTCCTTATGATGGACTTAATGGTGCTCTGGGGGATATTCAAAGTCTTTAACATTTTCTTATATCCTTCCCCTGATTGGTGCTTTTGAAAAGCCTTTTCTCAGATTTTCTTTGAGTGTTCTTTGGTCTTCATGATGAAGCTCTTGTTTTAAAATGTACTAACCAACTGTGGGACCTCTCACAGACAGATATATGTCATTTTAAATCATTTGAAACACCTTAAATGTATACAGGTGGACTACAATCAAATTTAGAAAAAGCTTTTTATAAAAGCTTGTCAACACTGATAAACTTTTTTATCAGTGTTGACAAATCCCAATTAAATCCATTTTGATTCCATGTTGTAACAAAATAAAATGTGGAAAAAGTCCAAGAGGGTGAATAAGTGTTTTCTTTTGGATATACTTTTTACGCCCTGTATATGTTGATGAGGCTTGTCCTCCCTGTTTGCCTGGGGAATTTACCTATTCATTCAGGATAATGGTTGTTCTTTATGATGGAGCTAAAACCTAATCTCATCAAGAGACCACATAGCTTCCTGCATTATGCATTCCAGCCAAAAAGCTCTGGTCTTTGTCAATTCTGGAATATTTGTTGTATGCAGATTGTTCTCCCATGATAAACCAATCACCAGCTCATGAATGCACATCAGGTGCTCAGACTCAATGGCTCAGTGGGCGAAGTTTCTCATCCTGAGCAAATTGTGGTGTGGGCGGTGCAGCGGTAACTCGAGAGGCACAACCGGTGACCCCAAATCAAGTTGAAAAAATAAAATGGTTATAAAAAAAAAGAATGCATCTATATTTGTGTATGTTTGAAGATCATTTAGATAAATTATATCAGATTACATGGTGTACCGGATGTGCATGGTGTGGCTGAGGTATAGCTTGTACCTGAAGCTCCTGCATAGAGAGTCCTGACAGTTTGAGAGGGGGAACTCTCTCGTTCAGGGTGGTTTCCCTCTCTAGCCTCTTCTCCTCCTTCTCAGCTACCAGCATGGTAGTTGCCTTCTTCAGCAGTTTGGTCTGTGGTAAAAATGTGAGGAGCAGTCAGGGAGGTGATACACAATTCAACATACATATGTCCATCTTAAGCAAGTTACAGGGCCTTGTATGGACAGTATACATAAGAATATACATGTCAGATATACCATAAAAACATATTTGGAACCCAGGCGTACCACAACTTAGTGAAATACAGGTAACTTGCCAAAATATAGGCAACACTTTAGGGATCTAAATTTCATTACAATTTTATCTAAATCTAAATTTATATGAAAAAAAACATTGTTGATCTACAAATATAAACTTTACCTTTAAGAGCAGCCTGCGTGTAGCAGAGTACTTTGACTTTTTCTGAAAGAGAAAGCAGCTGGTAAATTTTTATCTATATGTATTATATATCATATATTCCTGTCCACAATGTTCCCCTCTCCTCTATTTCTAGAATACCTTTTGACATGTTAGTATGGTTAAGTATTGAGGGAGATTCATGTGGAAGACTCTGGTTATTGTGATTCTTCTTCCACGATAGGATAATTATACCAGAACTATATTTACTGACGATATCCGATCTTTAGTCAGCACATTGGTCAGTACACCAACCTCATACTGAAGGTCAGGGATGATGCATACATGCAACATGCATTACTGACTCAATTAAATGAACAGGTCAACATATTTGCGAAAAGCGTTGAGGGGGGTTCGTTATACAAGCAATGCTGAGCGCGGAATACTGTATTCGCAGTATTCGGAGCATCTGGTTATGTCTCTTCATAAATTGAATTAGAGCCACTCACCGGTCTGTTTCAACATTGTTGGAAAATGAAACCAAACAAACAAACAAACAAAAATACAGACAAAGAGATTGTCACACATTTGACGCATTTAATGCTAACAGTTTGTCTGACTGTTGGTTGAAAGATTTGCGGCGTGAATAACATTAGCACTTACCCTTCGGACATAGCTGCCTTGGTCTGTGTGCCCTAAAGGGGAGCCAAAATATTTGTTCAATGCAATTTTATTATTTTTTTCATACTCTGGAGCATTTGTAATACATATTTAGCGAGGCACCAACATTAGCATTGTGATCCCCTTGAGGTATAACAGCTTGTTACAACTTCTTGTTGTACTCCAAAAAGTGGCATCAACGAATGCCTGACTAGTACATGTATTAGCTCTGTAATATCTTGAGGTCACAGACCAAGGATAAAGGGAGTTTACAAGCCAAGTTTTCTGGGAAAGGATGTGCCACATACGGCATGAGGAGAGTGCCAGTTCTCCCTGTGCGTTGCTCTTGCCGGTTTGAACCCGCCACTGAAGCAATTTTTTATGCACTTCACCATTACTGGCACTCAAAGACATGTTCAAAGGGCAAGACCTTGACACCTGGATTAAAGCAAATGACTGTTCTCTCGTAATAGGTGTGGTGGAGGAGTCCAGGAACAGCTTCGCTGCAGTTCAGGTTTATGGGTAATTGGGTCATTGTGGTAGAAACTCTGATATAAAATGGAGGTGACCGGGCAAGGGAAAAAAAGACATTTCAGGCGATTCCAAATATTTTTCCTGTTTGTTTCCGGAGATCTAGGCCAAGATCCAATCAGCATTTTTCCGTGACCTTGACTCACAATTAAATGCAAAGGGTCTGTTTTTTTTCTACACAAACACAATTTGGTGAGTCCCCGAGTCCCCAAAAATAACATGTCAAACTGTGTTTGATAAGAGAGAGAGAGGAAAAAAAACAATACCGCTTGTTGTTTATTTGTCAGTCAAAGTTAAGGACAAATCTGCACTGAATCCTGGCTTTACCTTTAACTTCACATGTAATACGCTCCATGCCAAGGGTATTGTGGATGACCTCCACTTCGGTCCATTGTGTTCCGCGGAGGGCTGGAATGAACCCGTCTGTTGCTATATTTGAACGGGTCATTGAGTGGGCTTCTGTTGCTCCCCGCGCACCAGTCGCGACCTTGGCTACCAAGCAGTGCCTGACTTTTTGGGATGCCTTTCTGCCTTAACAAGTGGCACCATGTGAGGAAGTGGCCCGGTCCGGTCCAAATCCAGACTTCCAGGAGAAAGTAGAAATTGGTTTCTGACGCTTCCCTTCACATGGGTCACTCGTTCGGGCCTGTATCAGTGTCTGAGAAGTTCTGGTCTGCTTGGAGTGTTTGAGTAACAAGTTAGTCTATGTAACAGTTAGACTCATAATTTGGTTGGTTGGTGTGGAATTGGTCTAGACTTGACTTCTCCAGAGCTTCCCGAACTAACTGGAGAAAAAAGGAATAAGGAAAAGGAAGTCAGAGGGACACCTTTAAAAAAATGCAAACTGATCTCCCTCCTTCTCCACATCAGTTGGTGTGTGCTGAGCATTCTGGCTCAAAATTACTGCCGTGCATCACCCAGGGGGGTGCCACACTTTGGTGGTGGTTGAGGTGAGTTCCCCACCATTCACTGTAAAACACTTTGAGATCATAAGATAAACGGCAAATGCAATCCATTATTATTACTAGAATTATTATTCTTATTATTACATTGGTGGAATCTCCTGAGGCATCGAGCAAAAGCGGCCCTGATGGCCAAGGCTTCAGACCTCATCGTTGCCCCCTGCCAGGTGACGTGTGTCAGTCAACCCCCTCTCTCGAGCGCAGGGGCACTGGGGGTGAACAGTGAAACACTGTTCACCTGCACACATCCATGGTGTTTGAGTTGACGAGCTATTGATTACCACAGGTCTACAGAGGGCTCCATGCTTAGCCTCCTTCCTGGTTAGCTCTTGAGTTTGCACTTGCGAAGTAAACCTCATATGACTTTACTTTGTCCCCCCCCCCCCACCACAAGTGACGTTCCAAGTGAGGTCGGTACGAGCAGAATGCAGCAACCCCTGAGCAAACAGCAGGAGCTTTGACTCTCTGACTTAGCTCTTCCTCCCAAAGTCTTCCACTCCTCACCCCTACATCAGGTCCTTGGCTCGTTCTGACAGGGTTATGGCAAACGCCTGCTCCCTGCCCTTGGATTGTCACCGAGCACACATTCAAGTTTCAAGTTGCATTCTTTTAAGGTGTGGGGGGGAGGGGACAGACTGCCCAGAGCATTGTTCTGCCATGTGGACTAATAAAAGCTATTTTATTACAAGAGTCCCCTGACATGAATATTAGCGGTAATGTGACACATGACCTTGGTGCTGTGAAATTACACTGATAAACAATCCTCTCTAACCTCAGAGATGTAGAAACAGCATACAATTACAACAGCCTAACACTGAAAGAGGACACTTTAAATTGACTTAAATATCTCTTCAGAAGTCATTGTCAAAAGTCCCCGCTTTAACAAGATAAATCATTTGATATTAGCGTTTCACTGCCCATCATCCTTGACAAGGGAGCCATAAAATACACAATAACATTAATAACAAATAACACAATTCAACTTTGTTAAACCTGCTTGACTTAACCACCGATTGAGCAAACAACCAGAACTGGAATTTCCCAAAAAGCATCGTTTTAACTTGATGGTTCGATCAAACTTACCTGGAAGGTGAGTACAGTCTGGAAAATGTGCGGTGTGCGGTGCGGAGCTGTGCGGAGGTGGTGCAGAGGGAAAATCGTTTTATGATTTTGAGTGATAGATTTATGGTTCTGATCCCCCATGTGACTGGCTCACTAAAATAGACCACATGCAACGCCTCCCTGTCTGACATTTACCACATAACATCTACGCACCTTTGTTTGGACTCTCCACTTCTGGATCACCCAACACACATACACATACACACATGCACAAACAAACTTCTCACTGTGTAGAGGTAGTCTATTTAGCCACCAACAGAAAATACCATTGAAAAATGTCACATCATGCATTTCAATGCTCAACATTTCATGGGCTTTTAGTAAAACAACTGATTTAATAAAAAACCTGTACATTCCTGGCAAAGATTCTTATCCTTCTTATCTTAGATTCTTATCCAGTTGGTGTGCCCTGATACCAGAAGTGTCCCTACACCTCATTAATTCAGTATAATTTTTTAGGCATTTAGCAGACACTTATCCAGAGCAACTTACTCAATTTACATACAATCCATTTATACAGCTGGATATTTTACTGAAGCAATTCAGATTAAGTACCTTGCTCAAGGGTACAACAACACAAGTGCCCCACTTGGGAATCGAACTGACAGCCTCTGCATTACAAACCCAGTGCCCTAACCGTTATGCTGCACTGCCACCCCTATTGTGGAACAGTTCATATCAGAGTAATCAAGGTCAGTGTGAGGGTGATTTTTAAATAAGCTGATCTCAGTGTTGTGGCCGACACCTCACGTGAATGGAATCCAGCGCGATGAAACAATGTGTCCGGTACGCTGGCCTGAGGCTTAGGCCTTGGAGACTGACGTCCGCGAACATCTGTTTTCGATCACAAGACCGAGCTGGAGTCCGGGACCTGGTCTGGATGAAATAGTAGCAATGTCATTGGCTGAGTTCCATACTTCAGCGGCCTCCATTTCAACATCAAAGGGCCGGCCGGACGGGCTTATTCGACCATTAAACAAAGCTAGCGGGGAGCATAAAACTGACGTCAGGTTTTTACATTGCCAACAGCAGTTTGTCCAACGGAAGGCGGTTATGGGCATTTTGCGCTTCAGAACTCGAGAGAGGGTATGAAATGCCTCTCTCGGATATGCACGAAATGTTCATAACTGCCTACCGCTAGACATACCACCGGACGGACTGCTATTCGCATTGTTTTAAGAATCTGATGTCAAGAATCCTTGTAATAATCCTTCCTGGAACCATACGAAAGTTGAGGTTTTATGAATTTCATAAAACCAAAACATGGTTTGCTTCTAACATTCAAATGGGAAGGGATTGGTATAAATATTTTGCATCTGAAGCGATTTAAAATAACTGGAGCAGGTGTAAGCCTGCATTGTTAACTGTAAACTGATACACACATGGAGCTCTCTGTACTGTAAGCACAGTAGTTTGTCTCCAGCTAGCATTAACATGCTTTGTTGCTTTTGCCACATTTCACAGATATTTGTAAAGGTTAAGCCTTGACAATCAGAGAGCAATATACAAATATACAAATGATTGGTATTCATTGCCATAAACTAACAACGTGGTGCCTGTTCACTTTAATATGGGAAATAAATGAGGGAATTAACATTAATGAACCTCTGACGAAATGTGTCTTATTAGGCCAGTATAATTTGATGCATGCATATGCAATATGACAGCATTGAAATTGTGTCAACACATCCCATTTTTGATTATAAATGTCACCCATTCTAAGAAGATTTGTAGGCACTTTGTCATGAAGACATCAATTGAACATTTATGAACTAGCTCCCTCATTTGAATTTCAATGCATTGTCCCATTTTAAATCTGAAAGCAACAGGGTGTATGTTCTGATTAACAATGATTCTATGCTGCTGCAGTTACTGAACTCAGTGGACAAAAGCACATACATTAATGGTTTCTTCCAGTATTCATGAGATATTTTGTGGGATTGATTATGAAGCATTATTGAGTACAAGCGTTCTTAGGCGTCCTTGTATTTGTGGACAGCATAAAAAAGAACAATGTTTCATGAATTGTTGTTTTATTATCAACATACCCCCCCCCTCAATTGTAATTTCCCCATTATGTTTGTCTGAGGTGACTGCCTTAAATTGTTTGCCCTGACACTGCATCATTAACCCCAACATACATAATCTGTCAGTCAACTCTACACCAGCCCGAGGGTAGCTACAGACACTAGAGATCAAATACTCTAGAGCAGGGGTCTCCAACCCTGGTCCTGCTGGTCCTGGAAGGCCAGTTTCTTTTCATTTAAAATCAGCAGACAGTTGTGGTCCCCGGGTGGCACAACCAGTAAAGGCACTTGCCCAGAGTGCATGTTTCTGACTGCGGCCAGGGCTCAATCCTGTGCCATTTGGGGGTGGTGACTGGCTGTCTGCCCCAGAGGGAGGGGAGGGAAGCCGGCATGAGCTCGCTGCAGGCACAGAAAGCTCCCCCACCTCTAATGGGATTCATAAAGTTCTGAGCCGACTGTTACAACAACCACCTCTAGAGGAGGTTTCGCTATATCCAAATGCGTTATGAAATTTGTCCAATCAGCATTTTCTATAAAAGCCTCCAAACATAGGAATGAACTACCATCTGATATTAATAGATGTAGTAGTTTATGCAATTTCACCTCAAAAGTCAAAATATAGCTTAAGGAAAATCAAACATGTTATCATCAATCATAACAGATATTCTCACTGATACTGTCAGTACCGCAAAAGGTTTAAATCAGTTTTTATCTGTATTTGAATACAGCAATAGTTTAAAATTATACTTAGTGATCAACTGTTAACAACAGTATTTACAAAGTAAAATAGTTGATAACAGAAAAGGGTATTTTATTTTTTGTTGTTTTGCTGTAACAGCGGATGCACTTTTCTAATGTGCTTGTGCAAGTATATTGTATTGTTTACATATGTATTTGTTGATACACACTTTCCTTTTTGTAGTTTATTGGGGGGAGGTGTTGTAAATTAGTCTTTGGCTATCAACACTTAGCCTAATCCAATGCATCTGATGCTTGTTTATTTTTTAATTTTAATTTAATTTTTACATTGTAGGAGTGCTTTAGCTACGTCCATGACAAAAACATAAATAAATAAATATACTGTGATTTTTTTTTAAAAGATTAAAGAAGAATAAAATACAAATAATTGTAATTAAAATAATGTGGAGACAGGGGTAGTGCAGAGAACAAGAAGGGGAACAGAGAAAGACCCACGCAGAGAGACTTAAGCTTGGGCTATGTGGCTCCCGAATTTAGAATTGCCAAAGATTATAATCCGATAAGTGTCATCTCCAGTTAATGGACCAATAAACTTGCAATGGACACTGTGTGTACCACTCTGCGTAACTTAATATGGGCACTGTGGGTACAATTGCATTACCATCACGCTGCAAATTCAGCACCCCACTGACTCATTACTGAAATGAGAAGGACGGTAGAGAGCGTTACATGATGGAGCTCACTGGGATTCTGATAGCAGTTATATCACATATTGAATGGACCTCTTTGGACACCTCAAGATAGTTTTTAAAATGATGGATTCTCAGAAACACAACCAGGCTCATGACGGCAGTCATAATTATATTTCAGATTTCTATTTTTCCTTTTTTCTTTGTTCATTATTGCATCACTGCCTCATTTGCAGTTCAGTCTAAACAGGTCACTTGCCATGTTTAATTCATGTTTTGTTTTGATATTCACATAAACCACGCATTGCTTTTATTTATTTAGCCTATATAAGAATTGCAAACTGCATTCTCAACATGGAAAATTGCTGTGTGCATTTCCAAGTGGATGTATGATGATGATGATGATTATGATTGTTATTATTATTAATACTATTATATGTGTGTATACAGTGGCTTTGGAAAGTATTCAGGCCCCTTCACCTTTTCCACACTTTGTTGTGTTATAGACTTTGCTAAAAACATTGCTAAAAGTCCCCAGGAGCCCAGTGGGCTGTGAAGAAGTTTGGAACCACCACAATTCTTCTTAGAGCTGGCCGTCTGGCTAAACACAGTAACCGGGAAATAAGGGCCTTGGTCAGGGAGGTGACCAAGAACCCAATGGCCACTCTAAGAGAGCTTCAGAGTTCCTCTGCAGTGATGGAAGAACCTGGCAGAAGGACAACCACCTCTGCAGCACTCCATCAATCAGGCCTTAAGTGCCGTTTGGCAAACTCAGGCAGACTGTAATGTATTTTACTCAGGAGTGGCTTCTGCCTAGTATTCAAGCCAAAGAGAAATTAATAATTAAAATCAAATATTTATTAGTCTTTGTCATCAGACCAGATAATCATTTTAGTTGTGTCCCTCAAACTACTTTCTCAGAGTCCTGTAAGTGCCATCTGTTTGGCAAACTCAGGCAGACTGTAATGTCTTTTACTCATTTAATGGCATGTGGCTTCTGCCTAAAACATCAACCCTGCTTGTTTAAAAGTAAAGTGCATAAATTGCTTAAAACCATAAAGGCCTGATTGATGGACATCCCATTATAAAACCATGTGCTGCAGACATGGCTTTGCATCCCCATCATCATTGTATACAACTTCTATTTTGAAATATAATAATTAAAAACTTTACAGTAGGCACTATACATTCTGGAAGGTAAGCATCCTCAAATAATCATTGCAAATTGTGTGCAGCTGGTAGTTCCATTGTTGATGATTTGGTACTCTGGCAGCAGATGATTTTTTACACGCTATGCGCTTCAGCACTCGTCGGCCCCACTCTGTGAGTTTGCGTGGCCTACCACTTCATAGCCGAACTGTTGTTGCTCTTCCTCTTTACAATAATAGCACTTACAGTTGACCGGGGCACATCTAGTAGGGCATAAATTTCATGAACTGACTTGTGGCAAAGGTGGCATCCTATGACAGTGCCGCGTTTAAAGTCACTGAGCTCTTTACGAACCATTCTGAATTCTAAATGTTTGTCTGTGGAGATGCATGGCTATGTGGCGGATTTTATGCACCTGTTGGCAATGGGTGTGGCCGAAACACCTGAACCTGAATAATTAGTAGGGGTGTCCACTGACTTTTGGCCATATAGTATAAGTTGTATGTGTAGTTAGTTATACAGTAGTATGTGGCTCCATGTTCCATCATTTAGGCCTACTGTTAAAGACCACTTGACACTGCAACCATGTCGTTACAATTTATGCAATATTTAACATTAATATTAATTTAACAATGTGAATGTAATATTTGCAGCCATCTTTAAACCCACCACTAACGATAGCTGAAAAGCAATGGCGTCATTGTGCTCGTCGTGATGCAGACTCAGAGAGGAGAGAGAGCTATTTGCAGAAAGAGCGAGGAAAATTGATAAAGCACATAGAAACGGGCAGGAAGAAGACCTTAGTGAGAGAGGAAAGCGTATACAGCAGAGAAAGTGGAGAGAGGCTTACAAAAGGAGCAAGGCCAGAGAAGAAGCTTTCAAAAACTTGATCACCCCTCCAGACAGCCCTCAGCCATTCCCAGAGCAGTCTCCAGAGCTGAACTCAGTGCCAGGTTCTTCAAGGTCAGGACAACAGGAAGTTTCAGTTCAATGCATATATTATTTAAATGTGCAAAACATTTGATTGAATGAGTAAAGTGTGCTCTCGGGGCAAAAAGGTATTTCAATGATACCCCACAGTCAGTATGAAAAATCCCTATCCTATCCTAAATCCTATCCCATTATATTGTAATGCTAATATCAAAGAAAACTGGTTGATTGACCAATTGTTTAGTAGAGTGAGTAGAGTGACTAATTAATTAAATTAGATTAGATTAGGGGCGGCACGGTGGTGCAGTGGATAGCACTGTCGCCTCACAGCAAGAAGGTCTCGGGTTCGAATCCAGGCCGGGGGCCTTTCTGTGTGGAGTTTGCATGTTCTCCCCGTGTCCGCGTGGGTTTCCTCCGGGTACTCCGGTTTCTTCCCACAGTCCAAAGACATGCAAGTTAGGCTAATTGGAGAGTCTAAATTGCCCGTAGGTATGTGTGAGTGAATGGTGTATGTAGTGCCCTGCGATGGATTGGCGACCTGTCCAGGGTGTATTCCTGCCTCTCGCCCCAATGCATGCTGGGATAGGCTCCAGCCCCCCCGCGACCCTAACTAGGAATAAGCGGCTGAAGATGAGATGAGAGATGAGATTAGGTTAGATTATAAAACTTTATTGTCCATCACATTTGTGACAGAAAATTGTCTTTGACACAGGTTCATAAAAACAGAAACAGTTAAGACAACATCATACAGTAGAATATAACTAAAAAAGAATGAATTGTTCTAAAACAAGAACAGAACAATCCTTGTTTACTGTGTGTAATGTGTTTGAGGCAATGTGAACAGGAAGATAAGATCCAGACAAGACTGAAGTTATACCAAACAATACGACCAGGGCCGATCTGGTAGAGACGTGGGTTTCGATTTGTATACAGTATTTGGGTCTGAATTCATGTGTAAAACTATACAGATTGTAAGGTAGCATATTCCGTCCCCTCCACCCTGTTACTGTTTTCAACCTTGTCATCTAAGTTTCAACCCTGTTACTTGCTTATTGTCTTATGAAAATAATATAAAGTCATTGCTTGTATTTAATCATATTTGATTGAATGTTTAAGCAATAGTTGGAACAATCATCTATTCTAAAACCTTTGGAAAAAATCCTCAATATGTAGGCTACACTTTTTAATATAAAAAATATGCACATTTCCATGCAAAATGGCAATTACATGTCTAAGAATTGTAAAATGTGGATTTATTTTATTAGTTTTGTATTGTTTTTTAATAAACTTAAATATGGGACACCTGATTGACATTAAAATGCTGGATTTATGTCAATTATGATTTTAAGTAATATTCAGGCAGTTACATAAGTGTCCGTAATAGGGTTGAGGGACAAAGCAGCCCATGTCATAAAATAAATCTCCTAATAAATAAGATTTTATGGCCTGAGATGGGAAAACAAGTTTATCTGAAGGTTAAACACATCCATTCTCTGATGCAATGTTGAAAATTGAAAACAATTGAGTAATTTTAAAGTTCCAATGTCCAAATGGCACCCCATTCGTGGAATGACCCCTTTACATTTCAGCACAATATATATTTACACACATATATATATATTTATACACACTCAGTGGCCACTTTATTAGGTACGCCTTTCTAGTACTGGGTAGGACCCCCCTTTGTCCCAGAACAGCCTGAATTATTTGTGGCAAGGATTCAACAAGGTGCTGAAAACATTCCTCAGAGATTTTGGTCCATGTTGACATGATAGCATCACACAGTTGCTGCAGATTTGTCGGCTGCACATTCATGTTGCGAATTTCCCATTCCACCACATCCCAAAGGTGCTCTATTGAACTGAGATCTGGTGATCTGGTAGGCTGTGGTATTTAAACGATGCTCAGTTGGTATTCAGGGGCCTAATGTGTGCCAAGAAAACATTCCCCACACCATTACACCACCACCACCAGCCTGAACTGTTGACACAAGGCAGGATGGATGCATGGATTCATGTTATTTACGCCAAATTCTGACCCTACCATCTGCATGTCACAGCAGAAATTGAGATTTGTCAGACCAGGCAACATTTTTCCAATCTGCCCACTGTAGCCTCACTTTCCTGTTCTTAGCTGACAGGAGTGGAACCCGGTGTGGTCTTCTGCTGCTGTAGCCCATCCACTTCAAGGTTCAACATATTGTGCCTGCATACCACTGTTGTAACACATGGTTATTTCAGTTACTGTCACCTTCCTGTCAGTCTGGCCATTCTCCTCTGACCTCTTTCATTAACAAGGCATTTTCGCCCACAGAACTGCTGCTCACAGTTTTTAGTTTTTCGCACCATTGTCTATAAACTCTAGAGACTGTTGAGCGTGAAAATCCCATGAGATCAGCAGTTTCTGAGATACTCACACCACCTCGTCTGGCACCAACAATCATTCCACCGTCAAAGTCACTTAGATCGCATTTCTTCCCCATTCAGATTTTTGGTCTGAACAACAACTGAACCTTGACCATGTCTGCATGCTTTTATGATTTGCTGCCACATGACTGGCTGATTAGATAATTGCATTAACAAGCAGGTGTACAGGTGTACCTAATAAAGTGTGTATATTTGTTTTACATTTTTGTGCATTTTTCTGAGGACTTCAAACCATCGTTTATGGATCCCTGGTGAATTTTAGTATCTATGGTACAGTACTGGTGTAGTTTAGTATCTATGGTACAGTACTGGTGTAGTTTAGTATCTATGGTACAGTATTTGTGTACTTTAGTATCTATTGTACAGTATTGGTGTATTTTAATATCTATTGTACAGTACTGGGTGGTTCTATGTGGCTCAGTAAGTAGAGCATGGCGTTGCCAATGCTTAGGTTGTGGGTTCAATTCCCACTGGGACCACATATACTGAAAAATGTATGCATTCATTACTGTAAGTCGCTTTGGATAAAAGCGTCTGCTAAATGGCATATATTATATTATATTACTGGTGTATTTTGGTATCTATTGTACAGTACTGGTGTATTTTAGTATCTGTTGCAGGGTACTGGTGTAATTTAGTATCTATTGTACAGCACTGGTATACTTTAGTATCTATGGTACAGTATTGGTGTATTTTAGTATCTATGGTACGGTATTGGTGTATTTTAGTATCTATTGTACAGTATTGGTGTACTTAAGTATCTATTGTATAGTATTGGTGTACTTTAGTATCTATTGTACAGTACCAGTATATTTTAGTATCTATGGTACAGCACTGGTATAGTTTAGTATCTATGGTACAGTCCTGGTATAGTTTAATATCTATGGTACAATATTAGTGTACTTTATATCTATCATACAGTACTGGTGTATTTTAGTATCTATGGTACAGTATTGGTGTAGTTGAGTGTCTATGGTACGGTATTGGCATACTTTAGTATCTATCATACAGTGCTGGTGTATTTTGAGGTCCTGAACGGTAGGAGGGACTCCAGCCAGAACAAAGCGCAATCAGATGCATTTCAGCAATTTGGACGGGTCAGGACTCCCCCTTTGAATCTCACATGAAATATGCACCTTGCATAGCTAGGCGACAGGCAGTCTGCTGTCAAGGACTGAAAAACACAGCATCAACATAACCCTTACCAAGGGGCAGTTTGATGGAAAACGTGGCCACATCACACACAACATTAGATATGACTGATCACAGCAGTTCCATTACAAATAAAATAAGTTCACCCTTTGTGCATAAAACGTCCCATATTATTTCGTACTTCAGTGGGCGCAACACATTTTCGAGAATTAAATGGAAAAAACAGCAAACAGCAGGGTGACTGTTCAGCTTATTTCACTTCAATCTGAAACACATCTCTCAAGAAGAGACAAATTATCCGACATGAATAAAAGCTTGTATTGGGAAGAGTGAACATTCCTTCCTCTCTGGGAGAAAAGACAGCAGGGTTGTTGTTGTTGTTCAGTCTTTGTCTGACATGCCTTGTGGAGTTGAAATGTATTCAAACTTTTTTTTTTTTTTGGTGATTTTGAGCAAACGTGTCGTCTATCTGTTCTGTTATGCACTGTATCTGTTCTGTTATGTACTATTTGCCTCAGACAGTTTCGCACTGGCCTATAAATACATTCTCTTGGGTTTTCTGTTGTGAAATGCAAGGCCTTTCAATTAATTATTTACGTAGAGATATGCTTGATCGTTACACACAGGGCATGTTTGGCACACATCATCGAATTGAGTTCAGAGTGAGTGAAAAATAAACCACCACCAATGTAGCAGAATGCTGTCCATTCCTCCAGATACCCACGCACGGTGACAATTTGGATGCATGTTATGGTTCATATGACTATCTTGCTGTCCTAATAAACAGATTTGATTTAAATATTTATTAATATATGGTGTTGCTCTTCTATCTGTATAATTAGCTTATGTTTAAATGAATGACCACAGGTTTCATGATATCTGCCTTCTACCAGTGGCACGACATGGAGACGGATAGACATTTATTCATGTTTTATGTCTATAATTTTGTCTTATTTGAAATGATTTTTCATTCACTTGGAAAACAATCAAGCCAGTAACAAGAAATTATCTTTCATTGGAATCAGTGACATTTACAGCTACTTTTCAATTCTATAGATTCAGGGTCTGCTTAACTTTTGCAAGCAGAAAATAAAATCAATACATTTTCTAAGTGTATGAATTGGCCCATGCTTTTAACAATGAAGCACACAATATATATCTTTTTGTCATCTCACAAAATTTGCTGCAAAAAAAAATTATATGAAGAACGGCACTGCTGTTCCTTTTAGTATCTCTGTTTAGAGTACCTATTGGTTTACTGTGAGCCATTTTTGACAAAAAGGTGCAGTAATATTCAAGGCCACAGTGGGGCAGTGTTGCTGAATTAACAAGCAGTGTGGAACAAAGATAAGTATCAGTTTGAAAACAGTGGCTGTTTCTCTCTCTCTCTTTCTCTGAGTATTCACATTATTTGTAATAAATGCGTAGCCAGTAAACATGTCAAATTTTAAAGCCGGAAAAATACAGCTACCCCCTTAAACAGGAGGAAACTGGCTTTGCTGATGAAGATGGAAATGATTTGCATGTTATCATTTTTTGCACTGCATATTTTCTTACAGTGATTCAGTCTTTGTTGTTGCATTTGATTCATCACCACAGAAACAGTCAAATGATGTAGCGTTGAATGCACTATTCGTTATAAAGAGCCCAGGGCCTGTATTCATAAAGCTTCTCTCAGAGTAGGAGTGCTGATCGAGGATTAGGTTTCCCCTGCCCATTTCCTAATCTCATCCGTCATGAGCTAAAAGGCAAAACTGATCTTCAGTCAGCACCCCTACTCTGAGAGATACTTTATGAATAGATGTGTAGGTCCGGGATGGCGTGGAGAGAGAAATGCCTTTTCTGTGTCTGTGTGCATATTGTTGCCTCTATACTGCAGGGTGGATTCAGGGCTTTGAGGAGGTGTCCAGCCAGCGCTGACAGAAGCTGATCTCAAACAAATACGGCCGCCACTCTGTACCTCCAATCTCAGGGTCTGCTGATGGAAAATTAATCCCAGAGTTACCATATTGAAAATACACTCCCTATCAAGTAAGTGAATAAAATAAATCAATTCTGTGTGCCCTCATACAAGGGCTGTTTTCACGACCATATTGGACTTCCCTGGCGGAATGTTTTGCCGCTTGTTTGTAATGTGGGGAGGTCCGCTGCAGGTTTCAAACCACTGCCCTAACTGCCCACCGGCTAACAAGACATAGAATTAGCTTGCTGAGCTAAAGACCAAGGTCTCCAGCCGAGGGAACTGATGGTGCTCTTATTGTAGCTCCAGGGGATGATGTGAGCTTCTGCAGTGGAGTGTTTGCATGCTCATAGACGTCTGTGATCTCCGCGGCACATGTTATCCTCTCTGAGTGGGTTTGAACAGGTGGACTGCAGGAGGAACAGTGATCCAAGAGACAGCAGGGTGGGGCTGCTGGGTGGCTCATCCTGTTAAGACACCGTTCTACTGTGTGGATGAAAAGCAGACTGAAACCAGGCTGTGCCAGTGCCAACTGTGGCCAGAAGCTCCGCGAGGCAATGCATAATCGCCATTAGCGTCACCCAGGGAGGGAGGGGTTCACTTGGGGGTTGTGTGTCTCATCGCACACCGCCGACCTCAACTGGTCAGTCAGGTGCCCACATTCTGCCATTTGGTTTTATAGAGTGTCTTTTTTCAGTGCCCCAGTGGGGATTGAACCCACAACCTAAGTGTCTTCTCTCCGACCACACAGAACCACAGTCACGTGTCTTCCTCCGACTCACGTCTGTGTGAGCTTAACCTGCAGACTGCTGTGTGAAAAGGTAGCAGCGGCTGGCATCACTTGTTTTTCGGAGGAGGTGCTTGTCCAAGGTGTCCCAAACTGAGAGGGGAGGTCGCAGCAAGCGCAGTGCAGATTATGATTGGGCATTCCATATCTGGGAGAAAAAGGGGGAAAAACTTGATTTAGGTTTGATGACTAGAGCTTTACAGCTGAATGTCGGGTGGGCGTGGCTGTGGTTTGTGCTTATGTGGCATCCTCACTCACACAGCCCTTGCAAAACTGTGACTGCTGGCGCGCGAGACTGCCTGGTTGGGGTGATGGTCGATGGTCGATGGTCGATGGTCACCGGTTGCAGTCGAGCCTCCCGTTTCCTGACCGATGCTGGCCAGCTGCCGTGCCGGTAGACAGCATTCCAAACAAGCAGGGTCTCAGAATAGGGCTTTCATAATGAAAAATAATGATGGATTGCATTTATATAGCACCTATATAGTATAGAGCATCTCACGCTCTCAAAGCGATTTACAGTAAAGGGTGGGGTGGGGTGTGGGGTGGTGGGAGTTGGTGACTGCACCTCACCCCCTCAAACGCCGCCAAAGTGTAGCACCCACTTGGGTGTAGCACCCACACACCACACACTCGCCACACACCAGCTGAGGCAGAGAGGAAGGAGAGAATTAAGCCAGTTAAACTGGGGGAATGATTTGGTTGGGGATTTTGCCAGGACACCGGGGGAAGCCCCTTACTCTTTGCGATAAGGGCCACAGGGTTTGTGCTTTGTCAGAGAAGAGGAAGGGCCACATCTCTGACGGCTTGCGGTTTGTCTCTCTGCCTTTCCGGAGCGGAATACAGATCAATGCGCGCACAATGGATTTGCTCATCGAACGGATGCACGACATGTTAATGCCTTATCGCCTGTTGTGTTTTTTTTACTTCTGAAGGACAGGACCCACGTATGCTGGAGCAAACACAAAGGAAATGTGAAACATGCAGATATTTCATTTGGGAAGTTTTTTAATTAGCTTGTAACCCTTTCGAAGATTGCGTATTTTCCCACCCGATGCTGTTGATTCAAAGGCTTTAGATTAAATATTTGGGGGAGGAAAAACACCACAGCAATACAACATGCAGGGCCCAACGTGGTCCTTATCACACAGACCAACCGGTCTTTCACATCACTGGACTCTGAGCCGGGTTAATTGATTTTTAATTGGTTAAGCTTATTCCCTAAGCCCCTTGTGACAGCACTGCGCTCTGGAAGCCATGTATGCAAGGACCCCCCAACCTTTGTATTGTGGGCTTTGGGCAATTATTTCTTATTGGTTTGGAGTGTGGGATAAATGCAAAATGCCAATCCCGACCGGGTGAGATCATTAGCGTGACAGCTGTAACGCAGGCCTGTGAGGCAGCAGAGAGACCACCCTGTAGCCTTCTCATATCAAACTGCTGAGGCTAAGCAGGGCTGGGCTTGATTCATACTGGGAAGGGAGACTTTCTTGGAGAACTGCAAACGTCGCTGCTGGAAGAGGTGTTGATGTGCCAGTAGGGGGCACTCTCACCTCTAGGGGGAAATCATTTTTAAATATCCAGTGACAGAGTCACTGTGCTGTAGGAGACGCCATCTACAACTGAGGTCCTGACCGTGGTCAGTAAAGATCCCATGGCGCTTTTAAAAAGTGCAGGGTCATTAACCCCTGGTGTCCTGCTCAAATCCCCACAAAGAACTGTCTCTACACCCAATCATCCCCCTACATCTGACCGGATACACAACCGTCTTGCGTTCCCCTACCCACTTTGATTCCCCCAGGTCATCCCTGCAAATGAGAATCGAGTGCTCATTTGACCTACCTGGTGAAATAAAGGTTAAAAAAAATAACTAAACGAAACAACTCTGGCTCAACATGTCAGCTGGGGTGTTCTGAACTTGAACCGAGTCAGGATCCAATTTATTTAGCAGCTCCTTGTGCTGTTTTCAGCCTGACCCCATTGCACACACACGACACACATTGGCACATTGCACAGAGTTTTATGATGTGGACAGCAGAGTGCAGCAAAGCAGACAGCACTCTAGCTCACAGTTTCCTTCTTTTTTTAAAGTATATTTTCAGTTCCAAATCTACAGTGTACCACAGTCACTCAATATGTCTTTTCCACTACTACATTACATCTCTCATTGACATGCACTGAATCACTCCTTACAAGTGAAAAGCTCAAATACTTTGAACTGCTTAGTTGAATACAGAATGTATTTCAAATAGTCATTCCTTGAACGATTTGCCTCAGAGTTAGGTGAAATATAGAAATACAGAACATTCACCAAACAGTCTTGTGCGATGGGGTATTTATCGCATATCTGCCCATATTTGTTCATAATAACATTAATAACGACACCAAACTAGCACATAACGCTCCGCCAAAATCGCCAAATGTCTTTTTATTGAACCCCCCACTGCACTGCCCAACCCATGTTGATGCAAATGCCTTTATTGCCGACCACAAAACTACCAAACTGGGCGGAGGTAAAAAAATATTCTGTTTACGATCGCTGAAACTAGCAATTACACTACCGTCCTGATGCGTTTTCGCTACCGTCCTCCCCAAACTAGAGCCCATTGTGTTCAGTCACTATGGGGAACTACTCAATTTAGTCACTACTAAATGAATCTTGCGCTTACACTGGTCCTAATTTAAGTTGAGCGACTTCAATATGGATTGCCAGTCGGAAGCTGAGCATTGAGCGCATTAGAAACTCGAAAGCTCCCCTCTGAATTTTACCTGCTGTAGGGAGAGATGCGAAGGGACAAACCTCAGAAGCGGGGGTCAGAAATCAGAGAGCTCTACCGTAGAGAGGGCTGTCTAGTGAATGTTGAAAAACTGTGACACGACTTCATGCATTCTGATGGGTTATCTGCACCGAAACCCCACAGGCCTTAATGGACTACATCATAAGATGCCAAAATGCTTTATGCAATTTGAAATGACGATATATTACCATGCTGGTTCGAGCAAGACAGTTGACGTGACACAGGGGAAGTGATGCGTCTCGTCAACAAGCACATTGATATACCATGAAATATGGCCTCACACTAAGATCCCATAACACCATGGGGGTGGCACTGTACTATCATGGTTAGAGAGCTTGGCTTGGAAACGAAAGGTTGCAGGTTCGATACCCAGGTGGGGCACTGCTGTTGTACCCTTGAGCAAGGTAATTAACCTGTATCACTTCAGTAAATGTCCAGCTTTATAAATTGATAGTATATAAAGACATGTAAACTACAATGACAATAAAGGTATCTTGAATCTATCTTGAATCTTGACATGTAAACTGTGTAAATTGCTCTGAAAGCATTAGTGCTAAATGCCTGTAATATAATTGCTATGAACTCTGTACTGCACTGGCTTCGCACCATAGTAAATTGGTGTAATCCGATAGTAAGATGTTGTGCACGGTAGGAAATGTTTTGCACAAGACCTGATTCAAGGATACCGCATTGTGTACACAGTTGGTGATGAACAGTAAGAGAAATGTATTACATCAGGCAGAACTCTGTGTCAGGCACCACTGTCCTGACTCATTAGACTGTGCCCATGTAATGACACTTCCCAGCAAGCTATGGAGTCTGCTTCGGTTTCCACAGTGGTTCCTGAGGCTAAACATTTCCATGTGTGGAAGAGGAACTTGAGTGTATATGTGTATACATATATATATATATATACTGTATACACATATATAGTATATATAATGCACACACTCACAGACATATACACGCACATGTACACGACACATGCATTCGCACGCGCACACACACACACACACACACACACACACACACACACACACACACACACACATAAGAAATCATGAAAGACATTCCTACGGCAGGGCATTTCATGTTGTGTTTACAACAGTCCAAAGCGCTCACATGGTGGTGCCCGTACGTGTATCTTGATAACAGCTAGGTCACAAAAGTTGTCAGCAGTGTCTAATTCAGGTGACTCTGAGGGCCTGCTCATAATCCCAATCTGCTCTTCATCTTCATCCTCTTCCTCCTCCTCCTCCTCTAAAAAATAAGCTTTTCTTTTTCTGTAGTTTAGTTTTTGGGGACAGGTGTTGGAAATCAGCCTTTGGCTATAAACACTTACAGCAATATATACAATGCTTGTTTTTTAACATTACAAACGTTTTTTTGCTATGTCCCTGACAAATATACAAATAAATAAATAAAATATATTTTGTTATGCAATTGATATTCAGTGGTATGCTACAGGTGTGTTTCCTGACTAATTTGAAATGTTTCAAACGATCAATCCAAAGAGCTTTCACTTGAACTCTTCAATAAAAGAAATGTCGTAGGCCAAAATGGCGAACCGCATGCACACCTGTAATGACATCTCCAGACACCATGTTATCCATTACGAGATCTCGACCTCGTCTAAACCTGTGTCCCCGGTCTGTTTTTATAAGTGCCCTAGATTTAAAGTGGTCTGGGACTACGCATTTCTGATTCGTTCTCATCTGTCGTGCAGGGGGACAGTCTGCAGTGGTTCGAGGCGTAGACTTCAAACATCTACGTGAGCCCTCGATCTGTAGGGAGCTACTGGGATTATTCCTTTTCAAGGACTTGGCCTATCTCTTAATGTCAACAATTGTCTCATATTGGATCGCACACAACAAAACAACAAATGTGTATTTCATTCTTAAAGATACAGTTGTGTTTTTTTCTCCATATTGCACGAAGTTGGCAAAACAAAAACACATTTCGGCAGCCAGACCATCATCAGTGCCTGACCACCAATGCCAGCTTCATGCTACATTAAATAAAAACACAACTGTATCGATAGCAATTAAATACATGTTTTATTGTTTTCTTGAGTGCGATCCAATGTGCCATTTTTCTATATTTGTATGGTTGTGCACCTGTAGTCAGAGCACGGTGGAACGAGACTGTCTTAACATTTGTCTCATCTAAATCTGGGAAAGTGAAGATAATCACGTTATGCTCCGCAGTCAACCTGCTGAGCTGCATGGTCATCGAAAGTGCACTTTATGCACAGTTGGTGTAGACAGATTGCAGGTGTCCAAGTGACCAGAGGGGTTCGCTATTACGCAATGAGAGAAAACCACCGACTATGACTCTCCCTCCTTTGGTGATGCCATAGACAGATATGGCCTATGGGCAGCTATGTGTTGCCCTGGGGGGCTGCCAGCCACAGTCAGGATGGGCATGGTCAGGATTTGATACCAGACTACAGGTAACTACCAAAATAAAGGAAACACCAACATAAAGTGTCTTACTAGGGCATTGGGCCATGACAAGCCACCAGAACAGCTTCAATGCACCTTGGCATAGATTCCACAAGTGTCTGCAACCCTTGGAGGCATACAACACCATTCTTCCATAAGGAATTCCATCATATGTTGTTTTGGTGATGGTGGTGGAAAATGCTGTCTCTGAATCTCCCATAAGTGTTCAGTTGGGTTGAATGACTGGTGACAGAGATGGCCATCTTTTGGCATGTGATATAGTGAGAACCACCTGACAGCCCATATGTAACGTTTCCATGGTTCTGTGGGACAATAAATATGTCGGTATACCTTACGTCATCAGAGCAGCTGTTCTACCCACATCTGCGGGATCTGGCTGGCTGTATTAGGGCTTGGCAGAAATTCCATTATAGCCAAGGCCTTGAACTATGACAGTTTTTCAAGGATAATGAATACTTTACCATAATTTATCATTTTTATCATTTATAATGATGTCCATTGAATTGTGTTTCTGAAGTATTTTTAGTCTTTACTTTTTAAAAAATCTTCACTCTTTGTATCTTTATCAAACAGACTTATTTTCCCTCTCCTGTCAGCTGTACAACTCTTTATTGCAATATTGAGTGATTGATGAAAGGAAAACCAAAATGCATTTGAACTTGACACCGAAAGGCATCTTAACTCGCAGGAATCATCTATAATTGGGGCGCACTTTGATAAGAGGCACTGCCATTGGCTTTCAGCACCATGGATAGCAGCAGCCCACATTTTTAACTTTCACATTGTCTCTCTTTGAGGTCAAAATGGTCTTCCCAATCAATCACCTACATAGACCATTAATACCATAACAGTATTGTAACTTTCAAAGGAACAGGTCTTTTTTTCCAGTCACATGTTCCTGTAAAATTTCTGCTTTCTCATCAGGTATGCTTCCCCTCCCTTAGATGTAATGTCACATTCACCTCCACATTCCCAATTTACATTAGCTATATTTACATTTACGTAAATTGATGCATGGTGATTTAACACATTGATTCCAAATTTTGTACAACGTGCGTAGTTCTTGTTTGTTTTTTTAAACAATTTTTGAATGCAATGTGAAGTTTTCATCAAAACATAGAATTGCTATTTTACTATTTTAATAACCCATAGGTATGATTTTGTTAAAAGGACCTCTGTTTTGTACAAAATAAATAAAGATGTAGTCTACCATCGCATCTTGAGGGCAGTGTAATTTAGCTGTAGGGAGAATTAAGGGGAGCAAAGGCCTGTGTTTGGTATTATGAGCCCTGAACTTTAGTGCAAAGTACAGTCCAAAGATGAGTATCTGTGAATAAAACTTCAAATCAAATAAGTTTCTTATAACAAAGAAATTCACACACATTTATCTCAACAGGCATTTTGTACACACTGTTTAATATTTAATTGGAATACAACACTGTATTCCAATTAAAATCAAAATTGTATGTATATTGCTGTGTCTGTAATATGAGAGGCATGCTCTTATGTAAATTAATCAAGGCCTTTAATGTCATAACTTCTTTTCTTATTCGTTGTCCTCCAAAAATGCTCTACAGAGGGCTTGCCATGGCATACCTGGGTCAAACACTGTACTAATGAAGGACAAGTGTCTGAGGATTGTGGTAGTTAGTTGCCGAATGAGTCGATGCTGATTAAAATGAATCTATGCACCACTTGAGACAGAAAGAGTGTTTACTATATTGAGCATGGCTTTGAGCTGCGATCTCGAATCACTACCAGCCAGACCTGGGTCAAAAACTTTATTTGAAATACTTTAACCCTTTGCACACCAGTACAATTCCTAAAGATTACTTACAACTATAAAAAGCAACATCCACTTTCATTAATATTCAGGACAAAATTAGTTCATACAATTGTGTTTTTGTTTTTGTTTTTGTTAATAACATACTTTGTTTGAAAACAGCTTTTTTGTGATATTTTTACATAATAATTTAGCAAATTTGAGTAGGTTTTATCAAAACTTTATCAAAACTTATCATTTGATAAGTTTTTAATCAAATCTTTGCTTCACAGTAAACTGTAGTAATGAACTAAAAGTCTGCATAATAGTATTTTCTTTGGTCAGCAATTGTGCTGTGAAAAACTATAAATGATCAAATGTGCTCATTTTTAATATAGTGAGCATGTTTATATCCATGTACATGTGTATGTGTGTACACAGAGCCTACTGCTAATGAAGATATGTGCATATTTACACACATGTAATGTGTAAATACAAACATTTGGATTTGGACTCATTACAGAAAATTAGGTACCTTATTTTGTATTTGTTACTACAATAGAATACAAGCCTGACTGAATTAAACTAAATTCAGGTGCACATTATTTTAATACTGTAGTGTAGTTTGGATTACTTACTCTTATATAAACAACGTAGAATATTGGTCTTCTAAACTCACTGCCCATTCAGGAATTCCAATTGCATCCTTTAGAAAGATGACGCGGCTGACTAAATGTAGGTTGACGGCAAATCGAATGCTTTTATACTTCCATTACTAGAGCTTTTTGCCTCTTTCAAAATACCCAAAATAACCAATATCATCACCATCAGCTATCTGAACTGCACCGTTGCTTTCGATTCAATCAAGCAATTAGAGGCCACCTTTATTTTAGCTGTGCTCGCGGATTTAGCTAATTTTCCTCTGAAACTATATCGACTTGTGATACATTCGTGTTCCATTTTGCATTACTGCGTATCCCCCCCCAAACACTTGTCAGCAAAATTGGCTACATGAAGAATACGTTTGGCCCACCCTCTGGGTCGTGCGTAAATAACCGATTTGTTTTATTGACAAACTAGCTAACGGACGGGTTAAATACAAATTAACAGCGCATCACGCACTGTGTAGCCGAACCCTTATCTAGTCTACCGATAGAACACTGGTGATTGATGCGAAATGCAAGTGCGTAGGAGATCCTTATTTTTCCTGCAACCGCCTTTTGATTCAAATGCATCTGACACACCAGGTGTGAAAATGCTTTTGATTGGCATTTTAGGAAGGATTATCAAAGGGCTGCAGTAGTTACGAAGCCGTCACACACCGTGTATTTTTATATACCTTAAAAAGCTATTCTATTACAAGAGATCGTGGTAATTTATGCTGTAATGTCGCTCTCAGTCAATAGGATTGACCCTACACTGACCCTTTAACGCTGTTTTGCGCAACCCTTCATTAAAAATCATTACTGGTTTCATGTGCTTACATTGCCCTTTAATTGAAGCCCTGAATTTGGTTTTCAAACCATAAGAAACATCAAATTTTTCTGCAATATGTGCACTTTTGTTGTTGGCTGGTTCCTTAAGATTAGAACTTCCCAAATCTACAAACAGGTAAATTGCCTTTTGAAGGCAAATTAATTAATACCTTGACCATTTTGAAGAGAAAGTGTAGCCTTGATTCAGTTTAACCCCAATGTGCTTTTCCCCTTTAACTTTCAGCGGTGAAATTAAACAAGTGTTACTTTATATAGGGGCCTCGGGTGGTGTAGCAGTAGAAGCATTCGCCCGGAATGCAGGTTGCCCACTGTGGCTGCAATTCTAAACCCAGCTGCGCCATCCCGGCTACGGCCGGGAGCTCTGTTCGGGGGCAGTGATTGGCTGTCCGCCCCATGGGGAGGGGGGAGAGGGGGTGGACCGGCACAAGCTCGCAAAGAAGCACAAAGGGCGTCCCTGTAAGACAGGTGAGTGAGTTCTGTCTCGGAGGAGGCCACCAAATTGAGAGAAAAAACAGGGGAAAAAATCTGAAATACATTTGAAAAAAAAAAATGTTTTACTTTATATATGACTATATATCCTACAATAGATGTCAGTGTTCCCGTAGCTAGGTAACATCCTGTAAAAATGCAATGTCTCACATAACGCCCTTGGTATTGTCCATGAAATGTACAGGTAACTGCCACAAAAAAGGAAACACCAACATAAAGTGTCTTAATAGGGCATTGGGCCACCATGAGCTGTCAGAAAAAGTTCAATGTGCCTTGGTATAGATTCTACAAGTATTTGGAACAGATTTGGAGGGATGCAAAACCATTATTCCATCAGAAATTCCATCATTAGGTGTTTTGTTGATGGTGGTGGAAAACGCTGTCTCAGGCACCGCTCCAGAAACTTCCATAAAGGTTCAATTGGGTTGAGATCTAATGATTGAGACGGCCATGGCAAATGGTTTACATTGTTTTCATGCTCATCAAACCATTCAGTAACCACTCGTGTCCTGTAAATGGGGGCATTGCCATCCTGGAAGAGACCACTCCCATCAGGATAGAAATGCTTCACTATAGGATGAGGGTGATGGCTGGCAGTGTAGTGTAATGATTAGGGAGCTGGGCTTGTAACTCAGAAGTTGCAGGTTCAATTCCCAGGTGGGGCACTGCTGTTGTACCCTTGAGCAAGGTACTTAACCTGAATTGCTTCAGTAAAATATCCAGCTGTATAAATGGATTGCATGTAAAGAAATGTAAACTGTGTAAGTCGCTCTGGATAAGAGCGTCTGCTAAATATCTAAAATGTAAAATGTAATGTAATGTAAAATGTGATATATACTGTATACATACACACATATATAAATAAATATATGCAGTGGGGTCCAAAAGTCTGAGTCCACTGCCAAGATCTGTTTGTTTTCATCGTTCATCGAAAACTAACACACAAATTTTACTCATGTGGTATTTGTTATTCAACAATGTCATAAAGCATTGATACACATTTAAAAAAATGTTTGTTTGAGAAGGGATGGTATGAAATTGAAATATCTATGAATATTTTATTTGCACACCATTGCCTTTCATTTACTCAAAATGTTGTGACGCCTTATTTTTCATTTAAGTTTTAATACATGGACACTCCTAATACACAGTGTTAGTTGTTTTGGTCTTGTTTATATTGACTTTTAATATGGTCTTCTATGTGTTCTCACACCTATTGCAGGTGCTTTAATCTTGAAAAATGACACTTCCTCTGCAAAAGTTTTTGCAGCTGTTTGTAGTTATGTCAGCAGAGCTTAGTGAAGTAGTTAGAGGTCAAATTGTTCTGAGTAAAAATGTTGTGTTAGTTTTTTATGAACGAAGAAAACAAACAGATCTTGGTTGTGGACTCAGACTTTTGGACCACCATCCGGCGTCTCAATTAATATGGTCTTCTATGTGTCACACACACACATATATATATACTGTATATGTACACCGATCAGCCACAACATTAAAACCACCTGCCTAATATTGTGTAGGTCCCCCTCGTGCCACCAAAACAGCTCTGACCCGTTGAGGCATGGACTCCACAAGACCTCTGAAGGTGTCCTGTGGTATCTGGCACCAAGCCATTAGCAGCAAGTCCTGTAAGTTGCGAGGTGATGCCTCCATGGATCGGACCTGTTGGCCCAGCACATTTTTCAGCAATTTGTGCTACAGTAGCTCTTCTACGGGATCGGACCAGACCGACTAGCCTTTGCTCCCCACGCGCATCAATGAGCCTTGGGCACCCATGACCCTGTTGCCGGTTTACCGGTTGTCCACTTTTGGTAGATACTAACCACTGCATACTGGGAACACAAGACCACAAGACCTGCCATTTTGGAGATGCTCTGACCCAGTCGTCTAGCCATCACAATTTGGCCCTTGTCAAAGTCACTCAGATCTTTACGCTTGCCCATTTTTCCTGCTTCCAACACATCAACTTCAAGAACTGACTGTTCACTTGCTGCCTAATATATCCCACCCCTTGACAGGTGCCATTGTAATGAGATGATCAATGTTATTCACTTCACCTGCCAGTGGTTTTAATGTTGTGGCTGATCGGTGTATATACAAATAGTGATGGTGGAAAAAGGTCTATTCACTAATCTATTCACATGCAGTTATGCAAATTTGAGCTACTTTTAATAGACTATAATCGAGAACCATTAGGAGCACAGGAACATTCAGTTTATTTGAATTAAATAAAAAAATGAATTTACATGTTTAACTTAATAAATGTAGGTTGTCTGATTTATCACTTCTCATTATCTTGCATGAGGAATCAAGAAAATTAAACGAGTCAATATTCTCTATGGGGCCACAGCAAAACCACTTATCAAGCAGTGATTATCATTACGTAATATATTTTTATAGTACTTACTGTCCTGATATTTTATCTTTATTGGGCTTTTTGTGTGTTTAAATGTACAGTAAAACACCATAATCATTAGACTATACACTGGGCCATGCTTTTTCATCTGCAGAGCAACAAAACTGTTTTAAGAAAATATTTACTCCTTTAATGCTTGACTGAATATCCATTAACAGAATGACTTTGTATTTATTGGCATTTACATTGCCCTCTAAGGGGTTGAGTGAACCTAAACCATGGCAGGAAAATGCACCCCACACCATAACAGAGCCACTACAACCTTTAATTTACTCAAGTGTTTCCTTTATTTTGTCAGTTACCTGTACTTGGCAGTGCTCAGTACATCACTGAAGACCGGTGACCAATCGTGTAATTCTCCCCAAATCTGCATGGATACCAGCATGCGGGCATTTGTTAGTTGGGTGTGAAGCCACTTCCTGCTGTGAAATAGAAGAGCAAAACATATGTATTGCTCAAGTTCATTACACAAAATTAAGAATTGAGCTCATTACAGTTAAAATGAGAGAGAAGGCCATGGCTATCCGAAGATTACGACCTATCATATTAAAATAGTAGAGAAATAATGTTGCTTAATCTCAAATGTCCTGCTATTTGGATTATGGTTGTACTGTATATATATATATATATATACAGTATTTTCATTTATTCTTATATTTTGTCAATTATTATATATTAGAGTGGTATTAGATGGTTTTGTGCTGATGCTTGAAGAAATTCATCAGTTGTGTAGTTCAGCCACGGTGTATCCTCACTTCCAGCTACTCTATGAGCAGGGTATCCTCTTTGTCACATCCATGTCTGCACCTGTCTGTGCATGTGTGAATCTGGCACTGATAAACTGCCCTGAATACCAGGATTGAAGGCAGCTGATACAATTATTGCAAATAGCTTGTCTTCTTAGGGCTGTCAAGGGGTAAGATCTGATCACATTTGTTCAACAGAAAACCTCACTGACAGTTAACTGTGTCAGGATAAAATAAATAAATAAATGAAACGGGGGGCAGAATATGTCTAGCGCACATTGAGATATGTAAAGCCATGCTGTTTCCACCTTTGAGAAGGTTATATAGTGCATCTATTTGACATTTCACGTTTGCACAAATGCCCTTTTATTTATTTTACATAATTCTGATTTGTTACATGATACTGTCATTCACACTGTCAATGCATTTCCCTCACTGCCTGCAGCACTGATTCCCTCCCCCAGGTTCCATAACCAATCAGCTGTACAGAGGTGATTGGTGGTTGGGCTGTCACTGGAGGTCACTAATGTGATTGGGTGGAATCTATAGAAGCCTCCAGAAGCTGCTGACATCACAATTCACAAAATCTATACTCCAAATAACAGGCTGATGTTCACATTTATTTTCAGAAATTTAGCTGATGCTGTCATCCAGTGCAATTTTTATCCAGTGTGTTTTTTTTTTTTTTTTTGTACATACAATCCATTTATACGGCTGGCTATTTACTGAAGTAATTCAGTTTAAGAACCATGCTCAAGGGCAGTTCCCCTCTTGGGAATCAAACCAGCAACCTCCGGGTTACAGGTCCACCTTCCAGACCATTGTACTACATTGCTGCTTAGCATTGATGTTAACTAAGAAAAAAATAATGCATACTTGCATTTGTGTGTCAAAGTGAAGGGCAAATTCATCTGGGTGGAGGATTGTCACAGAATATGATATGTATTTAGGAGTGAGTGACCATTATGCAGCCTCCAATGCCTCCAGTCCAATGCAGATTTAGAGACAGTTAAGCCTGCAAGGCACTTTTGGGCTGTAGCAACACATCTAGAGATGCTACTTTGGTTCTCTGGATTTATTACTACAGCCTTTCGTTATGTATCTACGGAGGAGATAGGTCTCCACTACGAATTATGAAAAAACCCCAAAAAAAACATTTCATTAGTAAGGAATAAACCATGACAAGGCGTGCATTCTCGGGATATACATAAGCTGGGTTTACACTGACAATAGAGCATGTGTAAAAAATCACAGTTTTGCCTTTGTTTTCAATAAGAGTAGTGCGTTGGCACCAATGCAAGTTATTGTCGCTCCTTTGTTGTTCGTTAAAAAAAGTTCACCAGAGTGCCCTCTGATGTACTAATGCGTCAATCAATAGGAGCGCAGCTAGAATTCAGTGGGCAGGTTTTCAATTGTTTGTATTTTGAAATAAGATGGATGCCGCTGTGATACATTCAGAAAAAATATATAACGTTTCAACTATGTATTAGATAGCTTGCTAGCATGTCTGTCACATCTAACACATCTGGCAAGCTAGCTGTGACTGCCTTGGGGGTATTAAATAGTTTCTTGTTAATGTTTTTAGTTAACAATGGCTAACATGATTAAGTTAGTTAGCTGGCTATCTAGCTTGCCAGATGTTTTGTGTACTAAGAAGTTACTAGCCAGACACATTAGCAATCTATGTAATAGTCTGATGACTTAGACTACCTGACAAGTGTTAAAGTAGCTTGCTAGCTTGCACTAAGTACTCAAAACTTGTTCTATCTCTATGGTATGGTTTCAAGTTACAAATAACTTCACACAAACCAAGTTGGTGTGGGAGTCGCTCTAGCCAAGTTTGATGAAAAAGGCATAAGTTATAAAAGCTGGCTGGCTAACTAGCAATACGGATTTCTGGGGAAGTAAGAAAACAATTCCAATAAGTTATTGCAATCTTTTGATCTAAGTAAACGAGTCATGTTGCTTTAGCAAACTCCCACACAGGTTTCCTGATCAATTGTCTGGACATTGATTTTGTAACTTGACAGATCTGAAGATGAGCTGCCACATCCGTTTGAATTTGGAATCCTGATTGCACAAATGAGAAGAAGTTCTGGTAATGTTGATTCTTGTTTATGCAGCGTGTGCCTTTGGGCAAATCAATATGGAACTTTTTTGTGTGAGAAGGATCTACCCGTGTGTGTACATGATATATACGCATGGCTGTTAGCCAATCAGAATTGAGAATTCATCCAAGCCATGGTATAAAGGTATATCATTTATACTGTATATGTGTGTAGAACTGTTCACAAACCATAAAGTCTGCTTTAAATTAAATCATAAGCATGTTTGTGTTTCTTTGTATGTGAAAAGCTGATATATTATGAAGGACTACAATACAAATGAGGATAATTTAGGATCTCTTTGTTAGTTTAATGTCTCTCAGTAGATATTTGTTTATTTACTTTTGAGGCAAGAAGCTGTGACTTAAAACAGCAGCTGCTCTGATTTGTCCATTTGCTTTGTTTAATGAAGCAGGGTGGGGGTGTCTACTGGTGTCTGTCCATGTTACTGCCACTGTTACTGCCCATGCTACTGCTGCTGTTACTGCCCCTGTAACTGCCCATGCTACTGCTGTTGTTACTGCCCCTGTAACTGCCCATGTAACTGCTCCTGTTACTGCCCCTGTAACTGCCCCTACTACTGGCCCTGTAAATGCCCCTGAAACTGCCCCTATAATAGCACCTACCCGTGTAACTACCCCTGTTACTGCCCCTGTTACTGCTCCTGCAACTGCCCCTGTAACTGCCTCTGTTACTGGCCCTGCCACTGCCCCTGTAACTGCCCCTGCCTCTGCCGTTCAGCTAGATTGCAGTTACCTACAGCACTTAACTCTCAGCAGTCTGGCTGTGATTGAGTTTAAACTTTGTGAACCTGCAAAAGAGCATTAGAGGCAACCGAAAGCACCCATGCTGCCACGCTGATTACCGCAGGGAGAGCCTGCGGTCCCACCTTAATAACAGTTTGTGATGTAACGTGATGAACTCGTGTCTCTTTTGCAATCCCGGATACAGGGATTGGACCCCGGAGCATTAGCCCATTACCACTCAAAGACCAAATTCTCCAACTGCCTATCACTCATGTGCATCCATGGACTGTTCAGCGTCCATGGATACAGCTCTAAAATGTCACATGATAAGCATGGAATGTTACCCTGTCCATTATTTACAATGTGTTCAGGATTTAATTAAGGCTGTCATGCATGTATCAAATGAAATACTCACAGGTATACTTGTGTATATGGGAGCGTGTTCAGAATTTTCAGTTTATGTCTGTGTGATACTGCACTCCATTTCTACACTAGTACAACTATGACGTACATGTAACTGTCAAACTAAAGGGAACACTAAATTAGGGATACTGGTGGCTCTGTTATGGTGTGGGGTGCATTTCAGGTCCACTCAACCCCTTAGAGGGCAAGGTAAACATTAATAAATACAAAGCCATTCTGAGTGATCACCTTCATCCTATGGTTTGCTGAACATGAAAACAATGTAAATCATATGCCATAGCCGTCTCAGTCACCGGATCTCAACCCAATTGAACACCTATGGGAGATTCTGTAGCTGCACCTGAGACAATGTTTTCTACCACCATCAACAAAACACCAACTGATGGAATTTCTCATGGAAGAATGCTGTTGCAAAATCTATGTCAAAGTGCATTGAAGCTGTTCTGGTGGCTTGTGGTGGCCCAACACCTTATTAAGACACTTCATGCTGGTGTTTTCTTTATTTTGTCAGTTACCTGTACATAAATGTGTGCAACCTGCCATTCAAGTGTCCAGGTTTGTTTTGTGTGTCTACAATTAACCCCTCTTAATAACAAAATGTGGCCTGTAGAGAGAGGTATTGTCCTTCAGCTGAGCATGTATTCTAACTTTATAGCATAGTATATCATAGATTAAAACTGTTCTGAGTGGTTATCTAATTTTGCTGTAATGGAAAGTAATGAATTGCAGATGAATTGACAATTATGGCTAAATTTTATTTAACATAAACAATATGGTGCCATTTTCTCTGGGGATGGCAGTTACAGTGTTGCAGTGCTGTGTAATTGTAGTTGTTCATATGTAGGAGAAGATGGGGGGAACCTCATAGTAAACGGCTCCACACTCAAGAGACGTGGACTCGGTTGGTCGCTATCTTTAACACTAAATAAATTCAAGTATTTTTTCTTCACAAAAACACAGTCTGATGAGGGGGCTCGGGTAGAGTAACTGTCAAAGTTTGCCCCGAAGGCAAGTTGCCTACTGCAGCCATGGTTCAAAACCTGGATGCACCAGTCTTGCTCTGGCCGAGAGCCCCGTGGGGGGCGGCGATTGGCAGACTGCCCCAGAGGGGGGAAGCACAGGCTTGCCTCTGAGGAGGAGCAGCAGGCTTGTGCGGGAGGGTAAATTGAAAGAAATACAGGGTATAATTGGCTATACAATTGGGAGAAAAACGAGAAAAATTTGAAACAAAATTTTAGAAAAACACAGTCTAATTGTTTTGTTTTGGTGATTTCTGAACTTACCAAAGTAATGAATATGAAGGGGGGGAAACTGAACACTTGCTTTTAATTGGGAATTAAAGTTAAAGGTAAAGTAAAATGTAGATTGAATCCAATGTTCATGAAACTTTTATTCTTTATTAATACACCAATAAATACAATGATCACATTCATCCTATAGTAAAGCATTTTTATTCTGATGGGAGTGGTCTCTTCCAGGATGACAATGCCCCATCCACAGGGCACGAGTGGTCACTGGATAGTTTGATGAGTATGGAAATTATGGAAATTATATGCTATGGCCATCTGAGTCACCAGATCTCAACCCAGTTGAGCAGTTCTGGAGCGGTGCCAGACAGAACTGAGACAGAATTTTGCACCATCACAAAAACACCAAATTATGGAATATCTCATGGGAGAATGGTATTGCATCCCTCCAATAGAGTTCCAGACACTTGTAGAAAATATGCCAAGGTGCACTGAAGCTGTTCTGGTGGCTCGTGGTGGCTCGTGGTGGCTCAATACCTTATTACGACACTTTATGTTGGTATTTCCTTTATTTAGACTGAGATCAAAATCAGACATTATTTATTTTCATTTTTCTTCGTAAAGCAAGGGATGGGTGGTGGGGGGGAGCAGTTCTATAGGTTTATGGTAAAATGATTTTATAAACTCTTATAAATGAAATGTTTGACTTCACAGTGCTTGCCCTAATTAGCTTGCAGCCAGCTGACACCAACAGACATGCTTAACATTAATCAGTCCTGGCAGTCTGTATGAAATTATCCTCCGGTCCACATATTCATTCAGAGCTTAGAGAGCTGTCATGGAGCCCACACCGGTTCATTCGGGACTGTTTTCCCTTGAAATTGAAATTAGGTGAGATAATAAATCATGCAATTTTCACCCCTCCTGTTTCACCTCTTCGAAAGCCTTTTGTAAAAAAATTGCAAAATGTCAGTGAAGCCAAGCATCATATTGTTTTACATCACAATCCTCCACAAGGTTGAAGGTGAGTGGTTGTGTATTATTTCCTCTCTTTTTTTTTTTTTTTTTTAATGACCAATCATTTCTCAAGAAGGACTTGGTTCTCCCAAGTGATGATGTCATAAACTCCAAGGCAGTGATAATGTACAGGTAACTGCCAACATAAAGAAAACACCAACATAAAGTATCTTAATAGGGTGTTGGGTTACCATGAGCCATGAGAATGCACCTTGGCACATATTCTATGTGTCTGGAACTCCTAGGGATAACACATTTCTTCCAGGAGAAATTCCATAATTTGGTATTTTCTTGACGGTGGTGGAAAACACTGTCTTAGGCGCCACTCCAGAATCTCCCAGAAGGGTTAAATTGTTTTGAGATCTGGTGACTGAGACGGCCATGTCATATCATTTACATCACGCTTATCGAACCATTCAGTGACCACTCATACTCTGTGGATGGGGGCATTGTCATCCTGGAAGAGACCACTCCCATCAGTATAGAAATGCTTCACCAAATACTAAAAAATGTATGCATTCATTACTCTAAGTCGCTTTGATAAAAGTGTCTGCTAAATGGCATATATTATATTATATTACCATAGGATGAAGGTGATCACTCAGAATGACTTTGTATTTATTGCTGTTTACCTTGCCCTATAAAGGGTTGAGTGGACCTAAACCATGCCAGAAAAATGCACCCCACATCATAACAAAGCCACTAGAACCTTTAATTTACTCAAGTGTTATTTTGGCAGTTACCTGCATCTTATTCCTTTAAATAATTTTAAACCTACTGTCATGTACAGTAATCAAGATGTAATACTGTATGTACACAGCCACGGAAGCTTTGTCAAAATTCCATATTATTTCCACTACTACAATGTATGATCCATACACGGATGAATTATTGTGGCTGTAAACGCTGTAAACACTTAGATGGAAGAGCAGGAACAGGAGATTTATAACAAAGAACATAGGTGCGGACATACCATGGAATCTTCCAGAAAGCTGGTCTTCTATCCTTTGGATTATATTGCTTCAACAAACCATAAAAAGTGATTAATTGTGCTTTGAAGAGCTCTTGGCTAATACAGTAAAATAAATGAAACCGGTCACATTTTATTACACGCCGTTTAATGGAGTTAACATTTAGATGTACTGGTGATAGCCATGGGAACCCTACGTTGAAATAATTGATAATGATGGATACTGTGATATATCACTGTAATATAATAAATAGTGCTTTGAGCCCTGAATAGGCCCTGAAAAATGGATAGAATAAATAGCTGAATGCATTCATAATGCAACAACATGATTTGTCAACATCACACTGCATGTCTAATGGTGTGTTGATCAATCACCATGTTTGAGCACAGCCACTCAAAAACGAACTGTCTCTATTTACTGTAGTATTTGATAATACTAGCCCTGAAAAAAAAACAATATTGTAAAGAGTGGACTAGAAAAAGGTTTCCTTGATTATTAAATTGTAAATTGTAAGGTAAAATTGTAAAGTAAACTGAGAGCTTCCCATTGTGATGTCACAGTAGGCTCTGTGCCACTGTAATTGAAGCCACATCTTCATACAGTGCGTGTCATAAGAGTTGGAAGAAGGAAACCTTAGGCATGCAACTGTAAGTAAGACGGTAAAGCATTGAGCTGAACGGCAGGAATAAAAGTTAACAGTACAAACAATTATATTCAAGCAGACACTTTGTTTCTTAGCAATTTCTGCCTCTGCTACCTGACCTGGCAAGCTGTTCCAGGCACTGACAACTCTGTGTAAAGAAAAACCTCCTAATATCCGTACGGAATACTAATTTCCACCTATGGCCTCTTGTTCTGCTGTACACCTGGATTCAATTAGCATTGGTTCTTAACTTTTCATTAAAACAGTTTGGCTAGTTTATTTTTATGGTCACTGTATTGGTGAATGTACAAATGATTACTTGCATTTAATTGACTCCAGGCCCTACTTTGAACATGTGGGTTTTGAGGGGTTTTGTGGGGGGGGGGGGCAGCAAGAGGAAGAGGCATGCTTGGGCTTTAAGTTCAAAATCTGTTCCTGAAAGGGGAATACAAATTTAGATGTTCAATCCAACTCCTATAGTGCTTAACATCAAGTTACACATTTACGCCAAATTCATATTGTTTTCTTCATACGTAGGTCTTACTTACATCATCACACGGTTGGTGGTCTTGCTTTAATTCATCACTCAAAATCAAGGGCCTGGATTCAATCAACATTTGTCAGATTTTTACTGTCAAAAAACTTTTTGTCTGAATTTTGACTCACAGTTAAATGCAAGTGTTTCGTTTTGCTTGTTATCTATCACGGTTTGGTGAGTTCCATGATAGCCACAAATTAACTAGCTGAACTGTATTAATAAAGTCTGGTTTTAGCTGTAGTTGTAAGTCAAAGTTAAGGACAAATTCTGATTGAATCCAGGCCAAACAAAAAGAGCCATAGCCACAGTGAAGTTGAATATCTCCCCTAAGTCACAGCTTTGGAGACGGCTCTCAGGTGAATGTAAATCCTAAGTGTTTCAACCCTGCTTTTATTTAGCTATTGCACTTATCACAGCCAGGTTAGGACATCTGAATTGACCTGTGCCTTGACCCATATTAGAGTCTAACACATTTGTTCTTTTGTTGCATCCAGCTTTCTGGAAGGAGAAACATACTTTCTTCTTATTCTCCCCCTCCTGGGATCCACTAAAATAACAGTAATTATCATTACCCTCATTTCCAGTAGCTTAGCCATTTGAATAAGTAGTCTTTGGAACAAAAGCAAGAGCCTATTATTGCTGCCAGCCACTTGAAACATCCACAGGAAACGTAGACATTGTAATGTAATACTACACTCTTATTTTTTATTTCTCATTGTAATAACAAGTGTTTATTTCAGGAAATTCATTAGTTGAAGCAGAACAATAACATGTATCAAGGTGAACTAAAAATATATCCTGTGGTGTTCGTAAGGTTCAATCTAATACACATTAACTATAATTCTGCTTGAAAAATTAATATTAGATGATATTTGACCGATAATACATTGAATGCCGGCCCAGATTCATGAATTAACAGAAATCTAGTCTATAGTTTCATTTCTAAGGTAAGGCTGACAATTGAGCAATATTCCAATATATGTCTTCAACACATTATCAATCGAATTTATATTACTGCCGGTGATATTGTATACATTATCAATCTGTTTTCAGAACCAAGAACACCCGAAAGACCTGAACTTCATTGATCCCATCAGAATAATTGATTTACCAAGATAAAAATGTATTTTGTATCCTCCTCGTCATAACAATAGTTGTGGAAGGGGAAGAGCTGTTCAAAGTAATAATGAATATTTTATGCATTCTCACTGTTGCCTCTCTCTACCCAAGGTCTCAGTGGTAATTGTTGTGGAGTCCTTTAAAACAAAATCTCCTCCAATGAATGTTACTGGACTGATGCATTAGAATATGAAGGCCTCATTGCTCTATTGTGGTAAATGGACAGGCGTTTTGAGCAGTGTGTGTTCATAGTGTTCAGTGCTGTCATGGGCAGATAGGGTTCTCGCTGAGTGTAGAAAAGAGTCCCTAGGTAGACTGGTAAATGTCAAGTGCAAAACAATGCTCTGGCATATCACTGAATGCAAGGATTCAATGCCCAGAGCTGGGTTGATTCAGGGAAATATGGACCACCCACCCGCCCCTAACATCCATCCATCCATCCATCCATCCATCCATTATCTAAGCCGCTTATTCCTGGTCAGGGTCGCGGGGGCTGGAGCCTATCCCAGCATGCGTTCCAGGCGAGAGGCAGGAATACACCCTGGACAGGTCGCCAATCCATCGCAGGGCACACACACCATTCACTCACACACTCATACCTACGGGCAATTTAGACTCTCCAATTAGCCTAACGTGCATGTCTTTGGACTGTGGGAGGAAACCGGAGTACCCGGAGGAAACCCACGCGGACACGGGGAGAACATGCAAACTCCACACAGAAAGGCCCCCGGCCTGGATTTGAACCCGAGACCTTCTTTCTGTGAGGCGACAGTGCTATCCACTGCACCACCGTGCCGCTCGCCCCTAACATATTATTAACAAAAATGTACAGCCATATGAAAGGAGAATGTTTTGTATTGTTTTGAGTATTGTTGAAAACAGATCAGTTTTTTTTTTTTTACATTAGTAGTCATAAGCAGGAATTTTACTTTTATAAAGTACTTCACCTAGATCTGGCTGCTAGTGATTCTAGGTCCAAGGGCCTTAAACCAGCCGCTCAGTTTGGTAAACACACCTGCTGTCTCTAGGGGATTTTTGTGTACATTTTTATCAGCAATGACTCATTTGGCAAATAACCGCCACAATCTGGCTCCAGGCTCTGGCCTGGAATCCTTCAAAATGTAAAATTAACGTTGACTTCAAAATAAATGAAGTCAGCGCTGAAGGCCTATTTTCTTCACAGTCACAGTGAGTGTGTAAGTTGATTTTGATGGTTGCTGAAACATTTGTCTTAAATTTAACTCAATTAAAAACAAATCTTGTTGTTTTTTATTCAATGCATACATTTTTTAATTAGTTCTGACGATTTCTGAACTTCCCAAACTGTGTTTGTGAAGGTAGAGAGTAACTGCTTTGTTTAATTGTAAATCAGAATTAAGGGTGAATGTTGTTTTGATCCAAGCCAAAGTCAAGGACAAATGTTGATTGGATTCCAGGCCATTATCTCTTAATGTACCCTTGACTATAACTTAATGTCACGTGCCATTCAGGACAGGAGGTCTAGTGTTTGTCAGAATCTTCTAGCATTTGTTGTTTATCTCAAATATCAAACTGTATAATGAATTAATTAATTCACCCCTCAAAAATGTTAATCCCAATCAACCGTACTAAAGTGGCTTTGTCATTTACCCAACTGTTGTGTTCCTTGAATTTTAATTACGAAATGAATAAACCACTTCTCCTCCACATTCTCATTGGAAATTGCAGCAGCTGATGAATGACAGTGGATAATAATTCAGCTGTTTTTCTTTTTTTAATCCATAGTAAACACTTTAATTTCTGAGTGAAATTAAGAGAGGACACCACTCTGCATCACAAGTGAGGGTGAATAACCGGTGTACGTGCAACCTTCATTAGGCAACATGTGAATTTAACCCCGCACAGTTCACTGTGTTACTTAATGTGCAGAGCATGTGGCTTTAAAGTGTATCATATACCTGTTGCTGAGACAAGTGAGTCATGTTTGTGTATCCTCTGCAGCAAGCACTTAGCCACAGTTCTGTGTGTGTGTGTGTGTGTGTGTGTGTGTGTGGTGTGTGTGTGTGTGTGTGTGTGTGTGTGTCAAAGGTACATACCAGTAGAAACCAACAACAATTAAGCTCTTGAAATATGTATAGAGCACCACACTGTCAGATGTATTAGATATGTCCATGGGGCATAGCTTTCATTACGCAGCGCGTAATGGCATGGAATGTCAAATGCAAACCCATTTAGCCTTCCATCGCCTGTTGCTTTCTCTCCATGAGCGGATTGCTGTATGGGAGTGAACACAACCGTTTTTCCTCGGTGGAACCCCAGGGGGAACTGTGACTTTGGTCAGCAAGCGGTGTTTATTAGCTTTTGTATAGTCAGCTGGCGCGCATGCCTGCCACTTTGAAGGAACGAATTCGTCAGCTTGTCAGCTGGCTCTGTCTCGTGCGCGCGGTAAGTTCATGAATACATGATTGTAATAGAAATTCCCCTTAGTGCAAATAGGTATGCAGGAACTGACTCGTTTCACGAGCCTCACACTTTCCCCTCTGTCTAAATGAAGTCACTAAATAGAGAGACATTGTCCATAGTCTCTATCCAGTATCTGAACTGTCCATGGCTACTGACAACACATTGCATCCCCCCCCCCCGGTTGCAACCAGCTGTTAGGGTCCACTATTTCTATATTATAGGGGAAGATAATGTTAGTGTCGTATAAAAATCCTTATATCTCCACAAATACTTTTTACTCCTTTAATATTATATTACATTACATTAGACATTATTAGTCACAGACCCATGTAACATTGACAATACATAACTGATGATGTGAGCCTCCTATTAATGTAATAAATGGAGATACCAAGTTGTTTAATGACGCTGATGATAAGCTATTTGAAATAAATACTGATAATATTATTTAATTGCTTACAAGACAAGTCTAGAATCGTTGTTTAAAAACAATTCCTGCTTTTGCCATGTAGTTAGCAAGCATCCTCGTTAGCAAGCCAATCCTGACGTGATTGGCTTCCCTCCTGTGGTTCTGTTGGCAAGGTAACAGGCATTCAGTACGTCATGCATGGATAGAATCGAGTGTGCTTATCTGGTGTGCTAGCTAGCCAACACTGAGAACTCGGTCACTAAAAAGCACAAAGACAGACACCAAAAAAAAGAGCTATTTAAGAGCTGGGGCCTCACTGGTGTTTAAGTCTCACCCCCAGACATGAGTGGGCAGGTCTGCCCCTAATCCACAATACCGGATGAAAAGGCACCATTATATTTACAGCTTTCTTGTAGCAGGCGCTGTCAGTAGGCACAGGGGTAATTTGCAACCATTCTACAGTACAAGGTCAAACAATGACCTAATGTTATCCATCCATCCATCCATCCATCCATCCATTATCTAAGCCGCTTATTCCTGGTCAGGGTCGCGGGAGCCTATCCCAGCATGCGTTCCGGGCGAGAGGCAGGAATACACCCTGGACAGGTCGCCAATCCATCGCAGGGCACACACACCATTCACTCACGCACTCATACCTACGGGCAATTTAGACTCTCCAATTAGCCTAACGTGCATGTCTTTGGACTGTGGGAGGAAACCCACGTGGACTTTCTGTGCGGAGTTTGCATGTTCTCCCCGTGTCGACACGGGGAGAACATGCAAACTCTACACAGAAAGGCCCCCGGCCTGGATTCGAACCCGAAACCTTCTTGCTGTGAGGCGACAGCGCTATCCACTGCACCACCGTGCCGCCATGACCTAATGTTATGTCCTTCGATATGTGACCTGTTTTTTCTGTTTTTGTTTTTTTCCAAATTGATTCCATATCAATTGATGCAGGTAGTCAGAATGAAGAGGAGGACACATTACAGGGAAATGCAGAGTCTTAATCTCTCCCTACCCCCCTTCTGTTCTGAAGACAAGCTGCGACAGTTGGGATCTATCCCAGCATAGTGAGACAGGGCTCTTTTTCCTCTTCACTAACTTGGCTAATTAGTTCATTCGCTTTGAATTTAGATGTGAAACAGTGGGGAGTGATATGAGGAAAGCAATAGATGTTTCTTTTTTCATTCTCTTGAAGAAATGAATATCAGTTCTTTGCCAGCAGACATTTTTAGCATGAGTGACATCACATTTCAGCGCAGCTATTAAAATGAAATTAAAAAATACTTTAAGTGTATTGTTATGTCATACTTAGTAAGGGCCAGTTTGCTCTCCAAGGAAAGCATTAAATAAATATGTTACAGTTTATTAATTAAATATAATTTATATTAAAAAAATAAACAGATGGTGAGTGGTAGCAAATATGATTTCCGTTTCATTTGTTAGTATGCCACATCTGTCTGGAAGTGACTAAATTGTACTTAATTGTAAATAGCAATGTTATAACCTGACATTAATTCACAGCATGAATCTATAAATAATTTTCGACAGACAGGACTTTTGGCAGCACAAAACAATGGCACAAAGCACGATGCAGATAGCAAATGATCAATATTCTGTGAGAAAGTTGCACTGGAGTTGCTATGCATTGCTTTTTATTTTTTTTTTTTTTTTTTTTTTAAATTTGTTTCTGATTTTATCCCATTTTTCTCCCAATTTGGTAGCCAATTAGACCCGCTATTTTTACGTCAATCCCCCCCGAGTAATGTGAGTTCGCTGCCGTAGTCCTGTGACCGGTAGTGACGAAGCGAAGTGACGCCTCTTACGAGACGGCACCCGCAGGCCGTCGACCGTAACCTGGTACTACAGGGCCACTATACGCAGCGAACGTCACGTCGGCTCCCTCCCCCTCCTGGGGCGGACAGCCAATCGCCGCCCCCTGGTGGCACTCCCGGCCAGAGCCGACACTTGGCGAGACGGGAATTGAACCCCGGTCTCCGTGGCCAGCGTCGGACGTTGTAACCACTGGACCACGCGGGATCAATATTCTGTTAGAAAGTTGCACTGAAGTTGCTATGCATTGCTTTTTTTCAGATGGCACTGAATGGGTGTAAAAATGTGGTGTTATCAACCTCTATGAACTTGATAGGAGTGAATTATGAGAAACTTTATTTGTTTACTGAATATATTTATTTAGTGAATATAACTATAATTGTTAGGGAAGTGGGCTTGTAACTCAGGGGTTGCATGTTCGATTCCCAGGTGGGATATTGCTGTTGCACCCTTGAGTGAGTTACTTAGCCTGAATTGCTTCAGTAGATATTCAGCTGTATAAATGAACTGTATGTAAAGAAATGTGAACTGTATAAGTCTGCTAAATGGCTAAAATGCCAATGGATAACAGGTACTGCAAAAATGTATTACTGTAGTGTTAGGTATTTTGTTATGAATTTATGCAAATATATAGCACAGCTGTCAGCCAATCAGAACAAAAGCCAAGGTATAAGTACTGTATGTCTGCATACACATATAGTGCATTGATTGGTAGATTAAGCTGAAACTTGACTGAAATGATCTAAAGTGTGATTTTTTTAGGTGTAAGATTTGGTTCTTTTTCCTGCATTCAGTTAAAAGTCTGATGTAGTCAATGTCGGTTGTGTAGTACTTAGTGACTCATTTTCAAAGCAGTGTCATTGCAGAGAGGGTTTGGATCAGGCTCTGTGTCAATTAGAACAATGGTAGAGGTTTCAAACACCCTTTACTCTAATCCATTTCATTGAACTTCTGCCAGCATTGACTGTTGTCAGTCAACACAGCCCTTAAGCATCGTGGCTGTTTCCAGCTGCTGTAATTGCCTTGCATTAAAATATAAACCAATCTTTCGCATTGGAACTATTTTCCCTCTCAATGATGAACGATGACTGGAAATACAGTAACTGAGTAAAAATTATTATATTCCTGTGTGACTGATACCAAATTATATGCATCATTATTATTATTTTTACTATTAGTTGTCGCAGTAGAAGTAGTATATTTTTCAAATAATAATAATAACATCTAATATGTTATATATACTAACATATTACATGTTATTATTATATATATATATAATGGGGAAAACAGCAAAAATAATAAATAAATAAATACAAAATGAATAAAGGAGCTTCAATAATAAGAAGGAGATTGCTTATAACCTAAACAGTTACTTTATTGAGAGCTTTACCAGAGAAGAGTTTACAAATATGCCTACAAGTACATCCAATGTACAGAATCTTTTAGAGGATATTGAGATAATAGATACTACATTCCTTCTGATTCCTGATTAGTAGATTCCTACTAATCTACAGTCAGTAAATCAGTAGGAGTTATTTCAGAGTGGGTTTGGAATTGGCTGCAAGATAGAATACAAAGATTAACTGTAGGAGGGATCAGGTCTTACCTATATGCTCTGGGCAGTGGGGTCCTGCAAGGACAGTCCTGGGACCTCTGCTTTTCCTTCTTTACATAAATGATCTTCATAGGGATGTTGGTAGAAAAATAGTTACATTTGCAGATGATAAAAAATGAAATACCAAAGATTTTTTGGGTTGAGCTCAATTAGCCGAACAAGACAGCACAGGTGGAAATTAGTTATAGGTCAATTCCAAACTGATATCAGGAAGTACATTTTTAATTGTCAATATGTGGAACAGCTTGCCAGGGCATGTAGTTGAGGCAGAGACACTTGGGGTATTCAAGTCCAGGCTTGATGGAGTGCTGGATATTCTCTAGACTAGGAAATGCTGAGCCTAGATGGCCTGTTCTCATTGGTATGTATTCTTATGTTCTTATATTAGTAGTAGTAATAGTATTATGAATAATAATATAAATCAGTGTTATTATTTTGGACTTTCAAATTATAACAAAAATATACACAATACAAACACCGCAGCAAGCAAACATCTAATAGGCACTACAGCCCCATGTTGTACATTTTCTGGAAACATCGACCTTTTCCATCTCTGATCCCTCTGCTTTATTAGTTTACCTTGAGCCTATAACAGGCTAACCATGGGTTAAGCCAGTTTCTTCATAACGTTGAAGGGAAAGTCATTATAGATTGTGACAGTAAGTAAGAGAAAGGAGACCAGATGCTTTCAGCCATCATCATTTGTCATAACAGAAAAGATAATCAAATCAAAAGTGAAACATACCTTCATCCTAAAGCCTGGAATATGTCAGGGGGAGACAGAATAACTTCAGGTTGCAAATTATGGGGCATGGTGACATTTATTGAAGAACTGGAGAGGTCCTCATTTTCTGTGTTTGTTAGTGTTTTCTGTGTGTGAAGCGTGATCATTTTATCATGTGCTCCCAAATAGGTAAATAGGAAATTAAGTCACTGTATTCATACTTTAGCACATTGTTTATTGGGAGTAAAGTGAAAAGAAATATTATTTGCAACCAGAGATGTCATTTTAATAAATGCACGCATTAATTTCAGTAAATACTACTAAGTAACTGTTCATTTGTGCAGGTGCCCATTTGAGAGACAAGTCTTCTTTTATCATGTTATTTTCTCCAATATATGAATGTGTATGATACATTACTCATGAAGCTGTTCTGGTTATGGATTGTTTCGTTTAAAGACATTGATTGTGGCATTGGCATGATTCCCCCCATGGACCCGGTACATTTATAAGTAAAAAACTAGATTTTCTGCTTCAAAAGCTAATTTACAACTGGAATTGGGAACAAATTGAATCTACTGCTGTGTGGCAGAAAACTTCCATCTGCTAGGCTAGAAGGTAGAGGTGGGCTGACCATCTGTGCAGGTGCTGGTTTCACACAATCTGGAAAAAATGAGAAAATATTCAAAATGTGAGCATTTTAAATGCTTTATGTACTCTTATATATCACTATGCTTGCATCACACAGGGTACAGTCCAGTCTAATATTTCAATGTGTATTTTGTGTATTAATAATATGTACAGATAATTGCCAAGATAAAGGAAACACTTGAGTAAATTAGGGATCATATTGGCGGCTCTGTTATGGTGTGGGGTGCATTTTCCTGGTATGGTTTAGGACCACTCAACCTCTTAGAGGGCAAGGTAAATGCCAATAAACACAAATAAATTAAAATGTATTTATGAAATAAATTCCACCACCAACAACAAAACACCAAATTATGTAATTTCTTGTGGAAGAATGGTGTTGCATCCCTCCAATGGAGTTCCAGACACTTGTAGAATCTATGACAAGGCACATTGAAACTGTTCTGGCCACCCCTGGTGGCCCAATGCCCTAATAAGACACTTTATGTTGGTGTTTCCTTTATTTTGGAAGTTATCTGTATTCCGCTTGTGCCTGGCAGTGTCCAGGTAATAGAATGTCACATGTCTGTGGGTGGAGGAGACTGAACAAGCTTTCACTGACTCATGTCAACGATGACATCACCATCTGTAATGGGTGCATTGTAATCTATTTTCTCTGCTATTGTACCTTGAATACTCTATATTCTTTGGTCTTGTATTATCATTGAGCATGGCACAATGATGACGTAAATGAATGAAGGTGGAACCCGCACACTGTGTGTAGAAAAGGGAATATCCCAAACGATATTCGCCTCGTTTGGGATATTCCCTTTTCTACACACAGTGTGCGGGTTCCACCTTCATTCATTTATTTATCGCGGCTATTGCAGCTTTTGAACCTACGCACATGTGGTTACAATTATCCGGTTGGCGAGGCTTCACCTCTCTACAACAATGATAACATCCCTGAAAAACTGCAATTACAAAGCCCACTTTGACAAGACTGTAGAAGTTACATAATACAAAATAAATCTACATTTGCCACAGATTTCCCTGATCACATAAAATGTGTTGCTCCCTATTTCAATGAGATACGAAAAGTATTCATTAAAGTGTAACTTTTTTTCTCCATTTTTATTCTTTTATTTTCAAACTGAAAGATGGTGCGACAAGTTTTAAAATGAGTCATTCTAGATACATGCTCAATTTAGCTCAACAATAAACGAAATTACTTTTGAGAATCAATTCATCTAAAATGCTATCGTATTCATAATGTGCATTATTTTCAAGCAGCAGTTGCAGTCCTCTGTCAGTGTCCGGCGCCATCTCCAATCCCAGCCACGGGTTTGCTGGGTCTAATGATTCTAACAAATCAAAATGAATGCCCCAGAGCAGATCATTGCATGAATACAATATATAAAAAAATCTGTACATTCTTTTGCAGTGTGCCCATGTCACAGGGTGACAGAGCCTACAGTGTCACCTGGCCTTCCATTGGACTCCCAACGGTAGGCGACCATCCTGGGTTATTCACATACTGCATAGCAATTACCACCGTGACATTCTATTTTAATTAGATTACTGACTAGTTCTTCAAAGTATCTTTGTTGCAAAGGTCATTTCTGGCTGAAGTCTGAGCATAACACGTGTACATTTCAACAGAAAAAAATACTTGATTTGATTAGATTTTTTGGTGACTGAAGGTGCATGCACATTTCCAAGTTGGCGCAACTGATACTGTAAAACATTTTACATGGTACTTTGCACGTGAAATGACCGAAAGGCCAAGCAGTTCAGTTCTCAAGGTAATGCAGGACTGTGGCAACTGGTATGTAAGGGAAAGTTAATTAACATACCGCCTTCCCTAGTGTGGCTCACACTGTCAACGCTCTACAAAATCATGTGTGTGTGTGTTTGTGTGTGTGTGTGTGTGTGTGTGGATGTGGTTTCAATATGATCACCATTGAAATGCCTCTACATTTATTTGTTCACCTTTTGATTATTACATTAAAAAAATATTTACAGTGCTTTCATCTTGAAACAAATTCATTACAATCTGTTCCTTCATCCTCCTATTTTTCTATTTTTTTAAATGTTGGCCAGTTAGTTAGTGTTTCATGGATTGCACATACAGTATTTATCAATAATGCATGCAGCTTCTGTTATTGCATATCAGAAATCTTTTTCTTGTGTTAATTAGACCAAGCGTTTGTGTTCACCAATAACCAATAACACTCAAGAACATTACACATTGTGCCTGCAGAACAACAGCTGATTTATCACTGTCACAAGAATAGATCAAATAAATACATGACAATCATACTTTTGAAACTATTGACCATCAGATTCTCCTTCATAGGCTAGAAAACCTGGTTGGTTTTGCGTGGACGGGCACTCTCATGGTTTAAATCATACTTATCAGACAGGTTTCAATTTGTGCAATTAGATCAAGAGTTCTCTGACTACTCTCAGGTTAAATATGATATTCCACAAGGCTCAGTGCTGGGACCATTACTGTTCTCATTATACTTGCTACCACTGGGTAATGTTATTCGTAAACATGTTGTGAATTTCCATTGCTATGCAGATGATACACAGCTGTACATATCAATGAAATCAGGTGAAATACTTAAACTCACTCAATTAGAGGCTTGTATCTCTGATATAAAGAATTGGATGACAGTAAATTTCCTGCTTTTAAATTCAGATAAAACAGAGATGATGGTTTTGGGCCCCAAAAAATTAAGGAACAAGTTGGATCTGCAGTTAAATGCAGGTGATTGCATAGTTACATCAAGTCTTATGGTTAAGAACCTTGGTTTTATTATTTATCAGGGCCCGTATTCACAAAGAATTTTAAGGGTAAAAGTTGGTCGTAACTCCGGAATTTAGGAGCAAGTCCGAAAAATAATGGGCGTGTCACTCATAAATTTAGGAGTCCTAAGTTTTTGGGATAAGAGTATTTCACAAAGGGTTTGAGAGCTAAAAACAGCTCCTAAGTCCAGGAGAAGTTAGAAGCAGGCAAGAGGACTTCTAAGTCGCTAAAGACCTACTCGGCGATCCGAAAATCTGCTGCTGGCGGCAATCGTTGTCGCAATCGCGTCAACACTGGAGATATTGAATGATACAGAGCTCATAAAAGGTACCGCCTCAATCGCGAGGTATTATATATATAATATTATATATATTATATATAGATACCGCTGATTTTTTACGAGATGCAGACATGTAACCAATTGACTAGTCAGTATTCTTGGTTTCATGTTAAATCAGTGACACGTAGCCTACATTTGTATTTTAGAATCTTTATTAGAATATAATAGGGTGCATCGGATCATTTTTCGGATCAGCAAAAAAAATAATAACGGGACCAAAGGCGCGTTTCCACCAAATATTACCAGTAACTATTCTCAAGGAATTGAATGAATGATAATTTCAGTTTTTCAATGTAAGTTATTTCACTAAATCTTTATTCGAAAATTTCACAAAATACATTTTTAGATTCAGTACGCCTTAGGCGATGTAACTAGGGTGGTCTTATGCCTGAATTAATTTAATAAAAAAATAAAAGATCACTAATGTTTCAATTCTATTTAATTCGGTCGCGTTTCTAAAAACATGCCTCCCAGAAAGGCATTTAGTATGAAAAACAAAGCAAACCAAAACATATATGGTTTATATAACAGCAGCTGTATTTGTATTTCTCTACGATGGTTCAATTTAGCTATTAATCCGCGGATCATATGCCTGCCGAACCGTGGGGGTTGATCCGTACGCGGGGAGAGACCCATCCCCTATATCAGCCAATCACTGTGGGCATTCTGAGTAAGCTCGTTCATGAGAAACAATGTCATCCTTAGCAACGACGTCAACCCCGCCCTCACTCTTAGTTTCACAATTCTAGGAATTCCTTAGTATGAGTTTGTCTTTGGAGCTTTGTGAATAGGTTTTAAGGTGGGACTCCTAACTAAAAGGTTTTAGTGCGATTTAGAAGTACTCCTAGTGGTAAGATAAAATTATTTGTGAATACGGGCCCAGGACCTTACATTTGACACTCATATTAAAAACACTTCCAGAGTAGCTTTCTTTCACCTAAGAAACATCGTTAAAATTCGGCACATTCTGCCATTAGAGGATGCAAAAACCTTGATGCATGCTTTTGTCGCATCGAGGCTAGACTATTGTAATGCCTTATTATCCGGCTCCTCTAGTAGTTCTCTAAAGAGTCTTCAACTAATACAGCGGCACATATTTTGACTAGATCCAAGAAGTATGAGCACATTACTCCAGTGTTAGCATCACTACATTGGCTTCCTATTAAATATCGGGCTGATTATAAAGTAGTGTTGCTAACTTTTAAAGCAGTGAACGGACTTGCACCTTTATATCTGACCGAAATGATTGCCCCCTATAAGCCGACATGACTGCTTCGTTCACAAGAAGCCGGCCATCTATTACTCCCTAGAATTTTGAAAAGCACAGCTGGTGGTAGAGCCTTCTCTTTTAGAGCTCCTCTGTTGTGGAACGGTTTACCAAGGCATGTTAGGGATTCGGACACAGTTTCAATTTTTAAGTGTAGATTAAAAACATATCTTTTCAGCCTAGCCTACTGCCAAACATAGTCTAGGTGGAGAGATGGAGAAGGCCATGCCCTAGTGTCTTATGGAGTGAGAAACTTTCCATACTGTCACCTCCTCAATGTGTTACCACCACTGTTATGCTGGTTATCCTTGATCAGGTGTGGATGGTTTGGAACTCTCTCATGGCTGCGTGTTTTCTCTGTCCCTCTCCTAATAGGTATGCTGCCATAGCTTACACCTGTTGGGGCTATCTGTATATTTCCTATGCTTGTGCTCCCTGCTCTTACATAATGCTACTGGCTATAGCACTGCTTTTTTTCTGACTGCATGTTCTCTTCTCTGCCTCGGCCTCTGACTTGGGGGCACCTGCTCCCGAGCCCTAGATCCTGCGAGAAGTGTGAGCTGCCCCCACCAACTCTCACCCCCATGCCAACCCCAGTTCCTGGATCTGGACCCTCTCCGCGTGGTTTAGCCCCCCCCCCCCCGCTGACTACCTAACTCAGGAGGGGCAAAGTCTTTCAGCCCTGAGCCACCTTGGACTGACCATGACATGGTCTTTTTGGACATACCCTGTGCCGGCCAGAAGAGGCCCCTTTTAGTCTGGTTCCTCCCAAGGTTTCTCCCTACCAAGGGAGTTTTTCCTTGCCACTGTTGCCTCTAGGCTTGCTTTTGGGGGGGTCTAGGCCTGGGTTCCCCCTCTGTTAAGCGTTTTGTGACAATTCTATTGTGAAAAGCGCTATACAAATAAATTTGATTTGATTTGATTTGATTTGATTTGAATCAAGTCAAATGAAAGTACTTTAAAGGCACTGTTGACTAGTATGCATGCAATGTTTGATGCTGTATGATTTTACCAAGGAAACAAGAATCTAACAGGCACTGTTACCTGTAACCTTTTTATCTTCTAGTGGTAAAAGTAAAAGCGTGAGTGCTTTCAGTTTTGAGAGTAGGTGGGTGAGTGAGTGGACTTGAGTGAATGAATCATTGAGTGAGTGAATAAGTGAGTGAGTGGGTGTTGAGAGTGAGCGAGTGCTGAATGAATGAGTGGGTGAGTCATTGAGTGAGTGACTGTGTACATGAGTGAGTAGGAGAGTGAGTGAGTGAGTCAATGAGTGACTGAGTGAGTTATTGAGTTAATGAGTGTTGAAAATGAGGGAATGTGGGAGTTAGCAAGTGAATGTAAATGAGTGAGTAAGTGAGAGAGAAACATGGGCATTCCTGGGGCTGCATCCTCCACTTTCAGCCAAAAGAACTGTCTTACCGGGACTGGAATGAGCTGGCTCCATCACAGTGTTCCTGCTGGCCTGAAGTCCCTGTATCCTTGTCATTTAGATGTGAATCACACGCATGACACTAAGAGCCAGCAGGCCCGAGGGCCTTCATTAGTGCTAATCCTTCAGTTCACTAAATCAATCAGAGCTTTGCAGCAGCTTCTGTTGCTACAAAAACAATATTCGGGGAAATTAAACTATACTTCCAGCAGTGCTGTGGCCTGCTTATGATACATAACGTGTGTATCATTCAGGACAGTAACAAGCATGGAGCCTTCCTTGTGGTACACGGGTTGTTTGCTGTGCAAATGCACACAGCCGCTGAAGAAAATATTTATGGTGGTATACATTATACTCCTAAAATGCAGGGGGATATTTATAAATATATTCACAGGCCATGATATTTTGAAGCATTATTAGCTAACAGTAGAAAGTTATATGTCAAATTCTGGTCACATTATTCTGTGGTATCCCAACATTTTCCAGTTCAGCTTGATTCGTCTTTTACATTTTCCAGTTTTTCGCAAATCGGCTCAATTTTTCTGTTTTAAAAAATATATATTTTCATTCCCTCTGGAAAAGTGAAGCACTGGGGGTGACAACGTGCTTGTAAATGGTGCTGTACAAAAAAACTATTGATTTATTGATTGCTAACTGCCTTGATTGGTAACTTGCCCTGTGTTAATTGAACACTTTTATAATGAAGGTGATGTGCTTCCCACCAGTGGTTTACCCCTCCCACTGTACATTGGATTGGCTTTCTTGGCTGAAAGGCATTAAGCGGATTTTGTACCATCGCATTTTTTATTTTTGCTGTTTGTCCCAATTTAGTATTCAATTATCCCCTCTTTTTTCACGTCAATTATCCCCTCCCTCGTATGAGAACTCTCTGTCGTGGTCCCGAGCCCGGTATTAAGCGCTACACCGCCTCCTCCGAGCCAGCACCTGTCATCGTAACACACAGGACCATTCATATATGCAGAGAGCTCAATCGGCTTTCATACCCCCCTACCGGCACTCCTGGCCAGAAACAGGTGCGACCTCGTGGAATCAAACACCGGTCGCAGTGGGCAGCATCGGACGTTTTACCACTACACCACCCCAGGCTGTAGCATCGCATTTTAATTATACAAGGTTTCATTTCTCAAAGTCTAATCCCCATGTAATGTTTACCGAGGCCTCCATGCAGTGCCACTAAACTACATGAAGAGTAACACCGGGTTAAATCCACTACTCAAAGTTAAGGACAGATCGTGTTGTAGTTTTACTAGAACTTCCATCTGCTAGGCTGGAAGGTAGGGATGGGCTAACCATCTGTGCAGGTGCTGTTTTTACACAATCTGGAAAAAAATAAAATATTCAAAATCAGAGCATTTAAAATGCTTTATGTAATGTTATATCACCATGCTTGCGTCACACAGGGTACAGTCCAGTGCATTAAAAACATTTTTTTATGTTAAGGACAGATCGTGCTGTAGTTTGACTTGAGTCTAGTCCAACAGTACAATATTGCAATGTGTATTTTGTGTATTAATAGCATGTACAGATAACTGCCAAAATAAAGGAAACACTTGAGTACATTAGAGATACTGGTGGCTCTGGTACGGTGTGGGGTGCATTTTCTTGCCGTGGTTTAGGTCCACTCAACCCCTTAGAGGGCAAGGTAAACATGAATAAATACAAAGTCATTCTGAGTGATCACCTTCATCCTATGGTTTGCTGAACATGAAAACAATGTAAACAATATGTCATAGCCGTCTCAGTAACCAGATCTCAACCCAATTGAACACCTATGGGAGAGTCTGTAGCTGCACCTGAGACAATGTTTTCCACCACCATCAACAAAACACCAACTGATGGAATTTCTCATGGAAGAATGCTGTTGCAAAATCTATGTCAAAGTGCATTGAAGCTGTTCTGGTGGCTTGTGGTGGCCCAACGCCTTATTAAGACACTTCATGCTGGTGTTTCCTTTATTTTGTCAGTTACCTGTACATAAATGTGTGCAACCTGCCATGCAAGTGTCCAGGTTTGTTTTGTGTGTGTACAATTGACCCGTCTTAATAACAAAATGTGGCAAAATTGGTTATCTAATTTTGTCATAATGGAAAGTAATGAATTGCAGATGAATTGACAATTATGGCTAAATTTTATTTAACATAGACAATATGGTGCTATTTTCTCTGGAGATGGCAGTTACAGTGTTGCAGTGCTGTGTAATTGTAGTTGTTCATATGTAGGAGAAGATGGGAGGGGAAAAAACCCCATAGCAAATGGCTCCACACTCAAAAAACCTGAAACTGGTCACTATCTTTGACTAGCAAGTAAATTCAAGTATTGAATAGCGTTGGCCTTGGGTAGCGTAACGGTCAAAGCATTCTCCCTGAATGTAAGTTGCCTACAGCAGCTGTGGTTCGAAACCGAGATGCACCAGTCCGGCTCTGGCCGAGAGCCCTGGCAAATACGATTGGCAGACCGCCCCAGAGAGAGGGGGAGCTGGCATGGGCTCGCTGAGAAGCGTGAAAAGCGTCCCTGTACGGGAGAAACAGGCTTGCCTCTGAGGAGGAGCAGCAGGCTTGTGCGGGAGGGTAAATTGAAAGAAATACAGGGTATAATTGGCTACCAAACTGGGAGAAAAACTGGAAAAATTTGAAACAAAATTTGAGAAAAACACAGTCTGATTGTTTTGTTTTGGTGATTTCCAAACTTGCCAAAGTAATGAATATGAAGGGGGTGGGGGAACTGAACACTTGCTTTTAATTGGGAATTAAAGTTAAACGTAAAGACAAATGTAGATTGAATCCAATGTTTATGAAACTTATTTCACTAAATTGTGTTCTTTATTAATACACCCCAGCAGGAGCGAGGCAGCCGGTTTGACGTTTGAGTGAAACTTATCCCATTCGTAGTTTGGCATCTGTGGGTTTTTTATGCACCAGTTATCTTTTCGAGGGCAATGATGTCCTGGTCTTCATAACAAACGGCTCACCGCCAGCAAGGTGATTCACACTTGAGGATAATACACAATGTTATGATGGAGCTCATTTGTTTGTCATTTTATTTTAAATCTTGTATAAGCATGGGAGCATATAATTTTAAATATTTATGTGGAATATTATTTTTATTTCAGCCTACCATTAAGGAATGAATGAAAAGGGACAATATTGCAGAAGCATGACTGCTATACGGGATAGCGCTCTCTCGCTCTTGAGTCCAATTCCCTGCACAGGTCCTCCGTGGTCCTCAGGTGTTCTGCCTGGAATTTCTCTCTGCCACATAAACCAGCAAGTGTTAGTTTTGCTGCCTATTCTTCTGCCTCTGGCCACTACCAGCAACAGTTCTGTTTCCTTTATACTTTGATTCAATGATTGACTTCTCTTTCAAGCATTTTGGGAAGCAATCCCGTAGAACTTGATGTATGATCTTGAAGGGTGGGAGAGAGAGTGAGAGTGAGAGTGAGGAAGAGAGAGAAGTTTGTTCTGTGAATCTGCAGCCACTGTTCCTGTACAGCGCTCATTTTGCAGGGTATACTGGAGACATTACTGCGTGGATTCTGAAGGCTGAATTAATTATACGTTTCCTCTAATGTTCATCGAGCGCATTTTGAGAATTCAATTAACCGCCGTTTTAATCATATTAACTCGTACAATTAGTCCTGTCTCAGCTGCCACAGGTAAGCTGTAGACACACAGTTGACCGGCGGGGGTGATGTTGAGCAGTAAAGCAGCTGATACCCAGTAAAATTCAACCCTCGTATAATGAGCTGTTAATTGTTTTTATGATGTCTATCGCTGTATTACTGCACTGATCTCTTGCGCGAACTATGACTGTTCCTACCATGTATTTATGCACATCTTGTAAGTCGCTTTGGATAAGAGCGTCTGCTAAATGCTTAAAATGTATGTCAAATGTCAAATGTAATTAGACACTTTTTTCAGACATAATGTGGTGTCTCTTAATGCCATCTTATGTCAGAAACAGAACTTTATGTTACACAGAATAAATCTTCCATATTTATTGAATTATTAAGGGCTTTTAATCAGTCCCATTTTCAGGCAACTAATGCTTTTTTTCTGTAATATGCTATATGGTGAATGATTCATTTGAAACAGGGTGGATTTTTTATTGATTTATTGATGGACCTACAGATGACATCAGCAAAGTCCTAAATGCTAAAAGTGTGGACACTTGGTCATTGAAACTAAACATTTTGTGGAAAATGAAAGTTCAAAGACAAAGTGAAACATAATGATTGTGGTTCAGTGATGTCGGGGGGTGTACTTAATTTTGACTCAAAATTAAAAACTATCATAGAATTTCTTTCGCTCACAAAACACAGTTGGGCATGTTCAGCAATCACAAAATTAACTTGTGTCATTTGTAATTTGTGATTGTGATGAACTTAATTTTGGTGTAACATTTTCATACAATTCAAGTGACCATCGAATACCTGTATGTGCTAACACCTTAATAAAGCCCTTACTATAGCCGTATTAGTAGCAAGTGACTGCTTTGCATTGCTTTTTACTGCGATTCGAGTGAAGAGGCTGGAGTGAAGACAGTCCTTTTAATGTCAGACTTGGCTGCTAATGTGCCTGGGACTTGTGTTACAAGATTAGTGGTTGCATTAGGCTGAGACCTTGATCAAAGTCAGTGGTTGCTGCAGGTGTTTGGACAGGTGGAATGGAACTTGGCCATTCATGAATAATGACTCCAGTGCTCCAATGTCATTATTACCCTGTCCAGCAGGACTATTAATTATAACAACAAACATGCAATGTCAAATGGATTTAAGTTTTAATAAAAGTTCAGGAATGTAATCGATGGGCTGCTGGGCTGTTATGGCACTGTTCTAGTGTGTGGATGGCAGTGGCGGGCCTGCATTTGTTACACCTAGGCCTTCAGTAGTGCTCCGATGGGCCAATCCACCCCTCAATGCTATTTTATGGCTATAAAAGCCATCTTATTGTTATGTTTTGAGTGTCTGTTCGGTTTGTTTTTGCACTTTGTTTATTTATCTTTCTTCAGTCATGTTTCATTCTCGTTCTGTCATGCACTTCGGGAAATTCTATGTTTCGGTTTTTCCGTCTTCGTTTCTAATCTTGTTTTACTTCCTTCTTACTTTCTAATTACATTGTATATATTAATGAGATGTATATAGTACTAAGCAACTAATCTACTAACATTAGGGATTTAGATTAAGTTACTAACACTACTAATCACTAATTATCTCACGCTTCTAACTATCGATGTCATTCTCTCTCGTCCTATCTCTGTACGCTTCTCACGTTCCGCTTTATTCGCACGCGTTTATGCGTTCCTCCTCCTCCCTAAAAAAACGAAACATAGAATTTCCCGAAGTGCATGACAAGACAAGGAGAGGAACTCGAACAGGAACAATGACAGATGTGGAACAGAACGAGAATGAAACATGACTGAAGAAAGATAAATAAACAAAGTGCAAAAACAAACCGAACAGACAACCGTTGCCGTTGCATCGAAGATAGATAACTCGTGTATCCAGAATAAATGCCTTTACTGAAGAAACAAACCCGGGGTGCTACAGCTGCGACACACATAAAAAATCATCAATAATAACCTCATAAAATTGCAATATTATTTAGGAAAATAGCAACATTTTACTCACCAAAAATCCCTTATTATTTGTACACAAAATCCATCCCCCTTTCTTTCCTCAAAAAGAGTTCAATTACTCTGTCGTACAGATTATCCATGTGTTTCAGTTCCATCAAGAAGTCCTTTTCTATCGCCATCGAAGCTAATGCTGAAAGTCGAGCCTGCCCTGTCGTATTTCTGGCATAAGTTTTAATTTGCTTTAGGGCTGAAAATGTCAGCTCAAATGTCTGAATCACAGACTGATGTTAATTATATTTTGTCCATGAATACTTATTAAATAATTCCAAATGGTCTGTCCGCTTCCTTCATAGCTTTTCCCTGATTTAAGACGTGTATTTTCATATTAAAGCATTTAACCAATCACATTACATCATAGTCAGACACTCTCTGACTATCCAATCAAAGGGTGTGAATACGCTGACATTACCTAGGCCTTCTAGAAGGCCTTCGTTAACTCAAAATCTGATTGGTTGAAGCAACAGTTTGACCAACACTTATTTTATGCTACAGGGCCTGCAGAACTGATTGTGAAGGCCTCCAGGCAGATTTCTTTGACCCTGGCAACAAATGATGGCTGAAATGTGATTGGTTAAATGCTTTAATATGAAAATACACGTCTGGAAGCAGCGCAACCAGAAAAGCTATGAAAGGAAGCGGACAGACCATTTGGAATTATTTAGGCATTCATGGAAAAAATATAATTAACATCAGTCTGTGATTCAGATATTTTTTAGGCCAGCAGAGAAGGCCTTGCAGGCCCTGACGGCCCACCACTGGTGGATGGGCCCCACAGTCTGCATCCTGTTAAGGCACTGTTCTAGTGTGTGGATAAGCCCCACAGTCTGCATCCTGTTATGGCACTGTTTTAGTGTGTGGATAGTCCCTGCGGTCTGTCTGCATGCTGTTAAGGCACTGTTCTAGTGTGTGGATAGTCCCTGCGGTCTGTCTGCATGCTGTTAAGGCACTGTTCTAGGGTGTGGATGATATCTAGCCTGATATCAAATCCAGACCATGCCAGTGACGATTGTAGCCAGCAACACTGCAGGATGACACATAATTGGCAGTAGCGTTGCTCAGGGAGGGAGGATTCAGTTGTAACGGGTTGTCCTTGTGTCATCACACACCAGAGGCCCCTGCTGGTCAATCGGGCGCCCACGGTCTGCCTATATAAAGCTGTGCGTGAAGTCTCTTTCTCTAAGTCATGTCTGTGCAAGCTTAACTTATAACACCCCCATTTTAGAACACCCCCATTTTCCAGTTTTTACAGAAATGTAAGCAGTTAAATGTTGAATAACCTGAAATGGTACAAAGGTAAGCGGTAAACTGCCAGAGGTAAAAAAATAAAAAAGTTTAGGTTACAGGGCGGCAGTGTTAGCATAATGGTTAAGGAACTGGGCTTGTAACGGAAAGGTTGCAGGTTCGATCCCAGGTGGGGCACTGCCATTGTATCCTTGAGCAAGGTACTTAACCTGAATTGCTTCAGTAAATATCCAGCTGTATAAATGGATTGTATGTAAAGAAATGTGAAACTGTGTAAGTCGCTCTGGATAAGAGCGTCTGCTAAATGCCTGTAATGTAATCTTACCAAAAACTGTAAAATTATGTAAATTTCAGAATTATAAAAATATTCCCTTTTCAGGGAACAAGTAATGGGTTAACATGGGTTAACAGTCACTCTGGATCCAGCAAAAGAGCCCCAGACCATCACACTTCCTCCTCCATGTTTGACAGTTGGTGTCACACACTGAGGAACCATCCTTTCGCCTACTCGACAGCGTACAAAAACCCTGCGTGATGAACACAGAGGATTTCAAATTTTGATTCATCGGTCCATAAGACCTTCTTCCAGTCTTCAGTAGTCCACTGGCGGTGCTTCATGGCCCAGGCAAGCCTCTTTTTCTTATTTTGCCATCTTAGCAATGGGTTTCTTACTGCCACTCGACCTGTCAAACCTGCAGCTCGAAGTCTTCTCTTCACAGTTGAAACTGAGACTTCCTTACTTCGACCAGCTGTTGTCCTGTTGACTCTCAGAAACTTGTCTTCTGATTTTGTTGTGGCTTTGGGTCTGCCAGATCTCTTCCTGTCAGTTTCCTCCAATTTCCAAGTGCCTTTTGATGGTGTAGGAAACTACTCACTGCCAAAAAATGTACATTATTTTTCCGTTTTTGAACTTCCTTCCTGAGGGAACAAGGTTTGTAGACAAAATCTTTGTACATGCTGGAGTTGAGGATTTGTTGTTGTTGTTCTACTAATACAGCTATCGTAAGGGTTTATTAAGGTGTTAGCACATACAGGTATTCGATGGTCACTTGAATTGTATGAAAATGTTACACCAAAATTAAGTTAATCACAATCACAAATTACTGTAAGTTAATTTTGTGATTGCTGAACATGCCCAACTGTGTTTTTTGAGAGAAAGAAATTCTATGATAGTTTTTAATTTTTAGTCAAAATTAAGCACAAATGTCATTCATCACCCTCTGACATCACTGAACCACAATGGAGGTTAGGCACATTATGTTTCACTTTGTCTTTGAACTTTCATTTTCCACAAAATGTTTAGTTTCAATGACCAAGTGTCCACACTTTTAGCATTTAGGACTTTGCTGATGTCAACTGTAGGTCCATCAATAAATCTAAAAAACATTATTCCTGTTTCAAATGAATCATTCACCATATAGCATATTACAGAAAAAAAGCATTAGTTGTCTGAAAATGGGACTGATTAAAAGCCCTTAATTAATTCAATAAATATGGAAGATTTAATCTGTGTAACATAAAGTTCTGTTTCTGTCATAAAATGGCATTAAGAGACACCACATTATGTCTGAAAAAAGTGTCTAATTACATTTGACATTTTACATATGTTTTAAGCATTTAGCAGACGCTCTTATCCAGAGCGACTTACAAGATGTGCATAAATACATGGTAGGAACAATCATAGTTTGCGCAAGAGATCAGTGCAGTAATACAGCGATAGACATCATAAAAACAATTAACAGCTCATTATACGAGGGTTGAATTTTACTGGATATCAGCTGCTTTACTGCTCAACATCACCCCCGCCGGTCAACTGTGTATCTACAGTTTACCTGCGGCAGCTGAGACGGGACTAATTGTACGAGTTAATATGATTAAAACGGCGGTTAATTGAATTCTCAAAACGCGCTCAATGAACATTAGAGGAAACGTATAATTAATTCAGCCTTCAGAATCCACGCAGTAATGTCTCCAGTATACCCTGCAAAATGAGCGCTGTACAGGAACAGTGGCTGCAGATTCACAGAACAAACTTCTCTCTCTTCCTCACTCTCGCTCTCACTCTCACTCTCCCCTTGAGATCATACATCAAGTTCTATGGGATTGCTTCCCAAAATGCTTGAAAGAGAAGTCAATCATTGAATCAAAGTATAAAGGAAACAGAACTGTTGCTGGTAGGGGCCAGAGGCAGAAGAATAGGCAGCAAAACTAACACTTGCTGGTTTATGTGGCAGAGAGAAATTCCAGGCAGAACACCCAAGGACTACAGAGGACCTGTGCAGGGAATTGGACTAAACTTTTAATTTTTTTAATTTTTTAATATTTTTTTTAACCTCTGGCAGTTTACCGCTTACCTTTGTACCATTTCAGGTTATTCTCTGGACTTGAACTGCTTAAATTTCAGTAAAAACTGGAAAATGTGGGTGTTCAAAAACTTTTGACTGGTAGTGTGGACTACGGTGTGAAAAGAAGCAGCGGCTGACATTGCATGTTTCGGAGCTGAGCCCGTGCTTGTCTCTGCTCTCCCAAACTGACAGTGGAGCTTGCAGCAAGCGTGGCTTCAACTACGATTAAGCATTCCAAATTGGGAGAAAAAGGGGTAAAAGCATTCAAAAACAACAATACAATAACTTAATTTTTGCACATACAAGCATTGTCACCATGTTCATTTGATTAATGAAATCAGTCGGTAAACATTGCTTTCATCAGGAATTTTAATTTCATCTCACTCTTAATTTGTACTAAGCCAGTGGTCTCAAACTTGGTGCCATGGAGGGCTGTGTGTGTGCAGGTTTTCATTCCAACCAATTACTGCTGACTACTGAATTGGTTCAACTACTCATTCAGCCATATGCATGTACCTCTGTGCATTTTTCAAGTTAAAATGCAGAATATAAGCGTTGTTATTTAGATAACAAAAATAACTAATTTCACTTTATATGCATTGTGTTCAAGCCAACAGGATAATTGAGCAAATAATCAAACAAATGATCTAATCAATAGTGGAGGCTGGAGTAAAAACCAGCATACACATGGTCCTCCATGGCACTGAGTTTGAGACCACTGTGCTACGCTATCTGCAGTACAGTGGCCATCTGCAAAGTGAATATATTTATGTAGCTTATTACCAGCTGTCTCCTGTGAGACCTTGGAAGATTTGATATATTCTAAATAAATAATTCAAATGCCTTACTGTATGATATCTCAACAAAACAGAATATGAGTGAATTTTATATAATATATATATTTTTTCCCATACAAAATATTTGCCCTTATTCCACTACAAAGCCTGTCACACAGCTAGAGCTAAAATACAATATAATTACAGGGGAAAACATCTTGGCAAATGACGGCATCTACGGTCAATACCCAGCTGTGTAAATGGATGTTATGTAAACGCGGCTTCCTGGACAAGGTCATTCAAGAGACAGATAAATAATGTAATATGATATGATTTATCTGATGCTGTCTTATGCATATGTTCTCAGGTAATGGGGATTCAGCTATAATTAAATGTGCTGACATTTCCAAGAAACATTGATTATCTATAACCTTCCATTTATTAGAGTGCGATAAATCTGCACCTATCTGCCATTAGCTTTTAATGAAACATGCTACATACAGCCTCCTCAAGGAGTCGCCCAATATCAACGTAATCCAAAACGTCAGTACTGTTTGCTGGTATACAGATATTTCTGGCTGTTTGTGAGTAATGTTTTTCATATCACACCATGCACCATGTATTCTGTTGTTCCTCAGTGGTGAATTACCTATCCAAGCACTCAACTTCTGGCTATTACCAAACATCAGCTTCACTATATATATATATATTGTGTTATATAATACCTAAATGACCTCATCAAATCTGTAATGATTTAACAGCCGTTCATGTTGACAGATGGCTGTCACGTTTGTTTGTCTTGGGGAAAACATTTATGACGTACCATATATACAATACACTTTGTTTTTATTCATACCCTTGATAAAGATGAACAAAAGATATAATATAAAATAAACTATATAAGTAATGAGGTATATTTTATGCTCCAAAAATGCAGAAAATTATATTCTTTAATAATAATGCAGTAGCACGAACTACAATCAGACACAAATTCATAAATTATAATTTTTCCCCAGAAAAATCAAGAATCACAAATATTCACACCCCTGTTATCAGTACTTTGTGGTTCCTCCCTTGGCCATTATAACAGCAAGTAGTCACCTTCTGTAGTGTCATACGAGGTTATGGAACTTCTTGGGGGGGATCCTCAACCATTCCTCCATGCAGAATTGTTCTATTTCCTTCAGATTCTTGGGTTGACGTTTGTGGACTGCTTTTTTTAGTTCACACCACAAATGTTCAGTTGGATTCAGGTCTGGAGACTGAGATGGCCACATCAGGATATTGATCTTGTGCTCTGTCAAGCATTTATTAGTTTATTTGGATGTATGTTTGGGATCGTTGTGTTGCTGGAAGGTCCATCTGCAGCCAAGGTGTAGCTTCCTGGTAGAGGGAACAAGGTTTGGAGACAAAATCTTTGTACATGCTGGAGTTGAAGATTTTTGGTTGTTGTTGGAATACATTTAAAAGAATAGTTAGGGGTATGAATAATTGTGATCCAGATGTTTTCTGGGAAAATATTATGAATAAAACAAAATATGTTTTTCTGAACAATTGTATTATTTTCTGAATTTTTGGAGCATAAAATATACCTCATTACTTATAGTTTATTTTATACGATCTCTTTTGTTCATCTTTATCAAGAGTATGAATAAAAACGGAGCCTACTGTATCTGTTGAAATGTGTCAGACTATTCTGTTAAATTAGAATGTTACATCTGAAAAGTACAGAAGATAAGCCTTGCAGTTGCAGTTACTGAATCATCATGAATAATGAACTGAATCATAAATATTGTTTTGTTTCTCTCACTTAACACATACACAGTGTTGATCAAATGTTTAACATGTTTAATTGTGCGAAATCACTGCTTTGTGATCAGATGCACAGTAATAGTACAATCTATTCAGCATGGCATATGCAACAGTCTTTTCCCCTCTAACTGTACCTAAAGTAATTAATCTTCCTGAAATTAAAATAAAAGGCAAAAGTCTGAACTTGTCTTAGGAGATTTAACCTCTGTCTACTGTGGGATTCTATTTTTATTTCTTTCTTCAGTTCTTTATTTCTTTATTTTCAATTAGTATGTGAGGCAGACAGGAACCCTTGAGGTAGGTAACCTAATTTCACTGCCAGGCTCCCTACAGACTAACACACTGCATGTGACACTGAATATATTATTTGAATTCTTCCTTTAGTGAAAAATTAGCTTTAGTGGTGCATGTGTGTGAGAGAGAGAGAGGGGGAGTGAGAGACGGAGAGAGAGAGAGAGGGAGGGAGGGAGAGATGGAGAGAGGGAGAGAGAGATGGAGAGAGGGAGAGAGAGAGCGAGAGACAGGGAGAGAAAGACAAAAATTCCATGTAGCACACCACTTTATTCATCGTGTAAATGAACGGGCTCACACTAACAGGCCATAAGACACCCTATTTGAACCTTCCTTTCAATAGCTGATCCGACATGTCACTTTAATGATTCTGAAAAAGCGCGCTGGTGATGATAATTACTGCCAAGCTATTGTCTTGATATGCACCAAATGCTCAACAGTTTACTGCTACAGCACCTTAATTATAACACACTCGAGGGAGTATTGAAGTTGTCTAGGCCAGTGGAATGATTGACAGATAAATTAATATTGTCAGGCCCAGGGGATGGGCATTGAATTTCACTCCATGCCACAGCTCGCTGTTTCAAGGGCAATTTGCCCCCTGCCAGGTTCATTGATCTTTCATATTAACAGAACATAACCGCTGTGCATTACCACATCAAACAGAAGAAGAGGAAGATTGTACTCTATCACTTTAAAAGACAAAATAAAGTCCAATGAATGGCGAAAAAATGTTGTGTTACGCAGATAAATACAAATGTGATGTATTTATTTCTATGTCGGACAATACTTGTTGGAAAAACAAGCAAATGAACGGAGAAGAGGCGATACAGGGATGGTTTTTTTAAACATATCTTTCTACAGTTTCCCAAACAAAAGCTTTTTGTTTTGTTTGTAGGAAATACATGACAGAACAGGTTCTCCTGACCAATAGAATTAATAAATTAAATCAATCAAATGATGACAAAAATGTAGCTACCTCAGTCTACACTTGACAGTGGCGTCTACAGAGAATCTAGATAGATACCACTGTATCTGTGTACTAGCTAGGGTATTGCATACCCCAGTTCATAGGAGAATGAACTGAATTAATTCAGAGTGAAATTAAATTAATATATCATATATGGCATTGCTGTCATTATCTATACATGTATTTAATAATTCTGTATGCTTCTGAGAAATATTGTAAAATATTTAATTTTAATTTGACTTATACACTTACACATATACTATAAAATATGTGTTTCTTAGATTTTTCTGGGGAAATTGGAGAACTATTATTAATCTCCTGGCCACACGGTATAATTATAATTCCTAATACATTGTATGGTGCATAATGACCGGCGGTTCTCTGGTATATTGTGCCAGGCAGGCCCCTCATAATACACGTGTATGTAGATAAACCAAATGGGTTTAATTGAGGCTTTTATGAACCGACATCAATGCATGACCCGCCTGCAATGTTAATCACTAGCATAATTACCGCAGAGGTTATCTTGGCACCTTGGTTTAGCATTCCTCCCGGTGTCTGCACTAATGTGCTGTCTTTTAATTGGGTTCTTCTGTTTGTACTTTACCTCACCTCTGCCACGGGCGCGGCCACCGGAGAATTCCACTTGGAACGGATGATTGGCGTCTGGGGGATATGTGGGGGGGAGACACAGGCATCTGTCAGTTCAGTCTTCAAGGGCACGGAGCTGTCGCTACCGACACGAAGCTGTCGCTGAATTTTTTTTTTCCCGTGGATTTCTTCGTCCTCTTTTGCAAGGCGTCGCTGGGTTGAGGGGTGGTTGACACTGGTATTTTTTTCGCCGTGACAAAACGGTTGTGTTCGCTCCACACCGCCTGAAATCCCGTGCGTGGGGGGAGGTTTTTTGTGGAGCCGATGATGAATAATGAACGAATAGGGCCCTGTATTGCATTAGCCACAAAGTTCATTATTCTGCGTGTAAAATATGCCGGGAAAATTGTTATCTGTCAGGGAATACTTATTGTTATGGTTGTTGCTGTGCTTGTGCTTATTCTTATTCCTAGACTTTCCGTACAGATCAGTACATCTCCTCTAAAAGCTTTAATGCCAAAACCTACACCACATTTGGTTACATTTCTGTAATATATCCAGCTTGGTTTTCTTTGCGGTTTGTTGACAAATGTTTCTTTTTAAAATTTGTATTAATCAAAATGTATTTTAGATTTTTTTAAATACATTTTTCCATTTGTAAAGTCTATAGCTTCCCTTGGATAGTGAGGTAGATAGCAAAGTATGTCTGTCTCAACAAACAAACACAGAGGTAAAAATGGACTGTAATTACAATTAACCGGCGAACTGACTGGCTAGCTTGCTGGTGTTGTTAAAAACTTAAGCCCTGACAGCCAGATATTCAAAGGTTAGCAAACACAGTCTAAATTCTTTCTGCAGAAATTCACATTTTAACATTGGACAGACGCCCTTATCTGGAGCGACTTACAACACGAACACAAGTGCTTAGATCAGGTGATAGACAGCTTATCCAATTTATTCAGGAATTATACAGTATACAGCAGATTCTCTATATTTTCACATCTTTCTATTCCCTATTTTTCTTTTATTCTACAACTTGGATTTTCCAATTGTGCTCGTTGGACTGTCTCATGGCTACACTGTCACCTGTCGACTTGTCAGGGTGCCCACTCCTCCATCCTGGCCCTGCCAGTATTGCCAAGTCCGCTTATAATAAGCAGCTTTGGGCTTGTTGTGAAATATTATAGTCATAGATTGTGGTTTATTGGCCTTGTTTTAAGAATATGGATGCTTATTTGGGTGTATTTAAAAGGCCAGAAATTCTCACATTAATTTTCACTGAGCAGTCCTCCAGCTCAGCTGAGCAGTAAACTGCACCTTGAAGCCCGTTTGATCCAGCATGCACGGCGCAGAGGGCCATGTGGACGAAAAGATGCAATTGTGGCCAAAACAATGTGTGCTGTGCCGTGCACCTCTCAAATTTTGAAGCAATGCGTACGGTGCCGCAGAGGCCACGTTGAATACGCAACGGTGATTGGTTGACTAGGAAGATGAGGTAGGTGTTTCCGGTAGTTTTACTTCATAAATAATCTATACTGCCACCTGTTGTCCTGGAGTGTAACGACACACTCCACTCTTTGGAGTGCTAGAACATTACATTTTACATTTTTACATTTTAAGCATTAGGAGACGCTCTTATCCAGAGAGACTTACAAGGTGTGCATAAATACATGGTAGGAACAATCATAGTACACGCAAGAGATCAGTGCAGAACCATGAATTCCCTGATATTTACAGAGACGGGGCTCACCATTTGTTACCATGAACGCCGTAGATGCCGGATCATGAATAATTCAGGCTTAAGACTGCAAAACTACTACTGCTGATGCCCTAAACCAACCAGAGGGGTTGCTGTTGAGCAATGAGGTGGGGAAAAACCTGCTGACCACAGCCTGTCCTCCCTGAGTGACGCTTAATCATTTGGAGAATAAATGGGATAATTATGTCCACTGTCCGATTGGTATCGTCTGGATTGTACCGCATAACTACATTAAGTTGAGTGCCTCAGCTGGTAGCCCCCCCCCCAGTCTCTACTTTTAAACATATCTTTCTTGGAAACTTATTTGCAAATTGCAGAAAAAAAACCTGAAAGTAAATAACTGTATAAAGCTCACTGCATCTACTGACCACTGCACAACAGTGTATATCTTCACATTTATTGACAAAATAGTAATAATATTTGACCTGACCTGCATAAAGGAGAATCTTGTATTTTTACCATCATGTTTTCATATAATAAGTCACTTTAATGACATGCAAATATGAAAGTGCAGCTATCCCGGTGGCAATACAGGTCACCACGGACACCTTACAATAGCTTAGAAACCGATGTTTATGTTTCATGTTGTAACAGGACTATTTCGACCCCTACTGCTACTCAATCGCTGACAGTAAGTTTTATGAATAACCCCTAATATCCAAGGAAATGCATAATACTTTCCCAATAATACTTTCTGGAACTGGCTGGGTTGAACCCATTTTATCTGTTCACCAGTGTAACTTGGTTTGCACTCATTTATTTGACTATTGTATCGTATGATTTCGTACATAGAAAAATGCAGCATGTGACTATTGGACAGAGAGTTGGTATAATGGAGTGACTCGAAACAGGATTGTTCAAGGACAGAATGCAATTATATCTAGCATGCTGCTAGAGCTGCTAGCACTGTTTTATGATACATGTGAAATGCTCTGACATCTAAAGATTAAAATCTGTTGATGCATTTTCCCTTCTAGTGTAATATAGTTAATCAAATGGAAACAAGCACAGAGATGTCTGTGCTGCACGCAATGTGGGTTCATCACATGCTTGCCGCCTTGTAATTCCAACTTTGCATCAGCTGAGATATTAATGAACACTCTCATCCTCATTGTATGTCCAAGACCCAGTCTAAACATTGATTCTGTCCCCTCACATTCTTCTTTGTGAATTTCTGGATTTATAATCATTTCAAACGAAACATTTAAAATCTCAGCTTGGCTTCCTTGCTTGATAAGTCACCCCTTTGCTCCTCATAGCATAAACAGATGCGATCAAACGTCTGCATTTGTCAACGTGGAAGCAATCACTCATGGGAAAAATGTGACTCTCATTCAATCAAGTGAGGAGATAGCCACAATGCATGCTGGGTAATTTACAGTCGCACCATATATTTGAATAACACTTACACGTTCAAACTCCTGAGTAGAAGGATTGAATCTAACTCAAAAAAGATAGAATTGGGTTTGAATGATTCACATATTTCTGAGAGCTAGTTATGCTTTTATAATTTTCGGGAGAAATTTATAGATATCTTTTTTCCTCATATGCTGTGACAGTTTTGCCTGCCAGGAATAGCGAATGTGGTTCCAAGTCTCTGTTTGGCTAGTAGGCGGATTGAGGCAGATTGAGGCGGATGTGAGGCTGACAGGAATCAAAGGGGGGAGAAAATAAGATCTCAATTTTCACACGGGGTGTGAATAGACAGAAATACACACCGGTCACAACAGGCCGCCCTGGTAAATTAATAAATACTTCCACGTGTGCTGCCACACTTTGTGAGCACAATCCATAAACAATTATATCGTATTTTATAAAAACTCTTAGCTTATTATGGGATACTTAAAATGTCATGGATGACATTTTGTACTACGTGCATTTTGTTTTGTTACGTAAATGATGATATTGCCTTTCTTTCTTTTTTGAAAAATAGATGATGGTCAAAATAGCACTCCAGTGAGAGGTGCGATGCATTCTTTCATACGTCATTAATGGAGCTGGCTAAAATGGAATACGATGGGAGAAAAGCAGAAGAAAATTTATGCGGTGCTCCTGAAATGGACTTTATGAAAATATTCAATTATTAAATTTAAATTTAAATTTAATTTTTGGCAACCCAGATTTCACCTGGGTTGCTTTGCACATTATGTAGAATATATGGCAGCAATAATAACTATTTTATTACAACACAATACTAATCTTTATGTCTATGCCTATATGTGCCTGTGTTTTGTTATATTTATTAACATTTTCTTATAAATACTTTTCTTTTCTGCAGTTTATAGTGGAAAGGTGCTGGAAATTAGCCTTTGGCTCTAAACACTAAATGTACTGCGATGCTTGTTTTGTTTTTTACGATTGTACCAATAAATAAATAAATAAAATAAATGTTTACTGTGTCCATTTTGACTACCACCGTCGCCCGTGTCTATTGGTAGATGCAAGTATCTGAAAGTAACCTTTATGAAAACCCCCTAAAATGTACAATAAGTTCCCAATAATGGTTTGGTTGTAACTTGGTTTGCACCCATCCATGTGGCTGTTATAGCTTATGAATTCGTAACATACAAAAATGCAGGAGGGGAATAGGCCTACTGGACACAGAGTTGGTGTGATGGAGTCACTCGAAACAGGATTGTTCAAGGACAGAATGCAATTATAACTGTCATGCTGCCAGAGCTGCCGCTAGCGCTGTTGTGTGGAGCCATAAAATGCTCTGGCATCTAAGGACGTGTGGCCGAGTCTAGCTGAGGTGTGACTTCGGTGACCCCCTGATTGGACCTCATTGTCGTCATTTCTCTGCCCTGGAGTGAAACGCCCTCATTCCCCTCACACGTGATGCACCTGCCTACCACAGGGCTGAAGTGACAAGAAGCAGTCCTGTTTGCGGTGAAATGAAATGGCATTTGGGGCCCACAGGTCATTACTAATCTTCTTAGCAGTAACCTTGTCCTCGGCCACATGCGCTATTGCACATTTTCTACATCGGGCTATTTACTGAAGCAGTGTGTGTAAAGCACTGCTCAAAAACACTTTGCATGGAGCGGCTTGCCAGGTCAGGTAGTGGAGGCAGAAACATTTCGTTTATTCAAGTCCAGGCTTGATGCAGTGCTGGATATTCTGACGAGCCTAGATGGGGCGATCGGCCTGTTCTCGTCATTATGTATTCTTATGTTCTAAAAGGGTACAACAGCCACTTCAACATGTGACCTTGTCTCTAGCTAATCACCACTGTGCTACACTGCTGCTCCTCTTACATATCAGTTTTGGGCAGCTGTATTCTCTCCACACCAGGCCTGGGTTAAATACATATTTGAAAGACCTGTTAGACACCAGTAAGATTCCTGCAGATTACAGGTGATTTTCAAAAATGTTTTAAAGCATCTATTTCCACCAATATACAGAACAAAATTCTTCTTTAGTATGATTGCATGTTTTGGTTACTAACATGTTTCTTTGAAAATTCTCAGGGATCTGGATCCGAGGGTTTTCACATTTTTACCAGCATCTAAAGGGTTAAAGTATTTCAAATACATACATGTAACCCAGGTCTGGCCCACAGCACAGAGAGGATATTGTCATGCTGCCCAGAGCTCTCACGGGAATCACCGAATAAAGCCTTTGAATGAACGAGTAAAGAGCGGGAGAGTCTTAAGGCTCTGTGATATACAACAGAGGTCACCCTTGTTTTTGCATTCTGAGGATCAATTAAAACCCAATTAATTACTCCCTGTCCCAAAGAGACAAGTGAGCCTGTTGAAGGCAGAGCAAGAGTAAGCGGTTGTGCTGCCCCTATACTGAAGAGGCAAATTATTGTCAGTGGAAATCACATTGTATAAAAAATAAAAAATGGCAAAAAAACTACTGCGAGTGCCAAGATACATTTCGCAATTCAGGACTCCCATCCACGAAGTGAACAATGAGCGTAATATCAATCATAAAAACCAAATGGAGCGGGAGGCAATTTCAAGGGCCTGGGAAGTGACACGAAGCTAAATCAAGTTAATAAGTCACTTTCGTTGCATAACACCATAGCAGCCAATACGGGGTGACTGTGAAATTAATTGTTTCTTGCAAAAACAATGGGTCTTGTTAATGACAAGTGGCCTATTGTTCTCCACAAAAATAAATTACACCCTCTTCGGAATATGAGACATCCAGGTGACTAACGTGTCCTGTTTCAGCGCAGATTAAATTAACATTTTTTATTTATTTTTGCTTTTGCTTCTTTTCTATTTATATTTTATGGAATATGGAAATCAAAAACAGAAGGAGCAGAAATATTTTCCACTCACACGATTGCTAAATTTACCAGTGGTGGAAACTGCACTACACGTTTCCTGTCCCATGGATGCTGTGTTGCCATGACTTCAGTCCTTTGGGTTTTTGCAGCTTCACTGTTAATGCTGAATAATGTACGTCAGAAAGTGTTCCTTTTTTCATTACTAAAATCTTCCCTTTGTTTCAGCATAAAAAGACTAAATTATATATTTTGTATTCCATTTTAAGTACTTATAAATTCATAGGATCTCGTTTCCATTTGTCATCAAGGTACTGTGTCGTTGGAGTAAATATGAGCCAATCTTTATGCCTATATATATGAAAGAGAGAGAGGTAGAGATTGATGAACACATACCTGTAAGTGTGCACGTGCACGTGGACATGTGTATCAGTGTGAGTGGGCTCGCATCAATGCATGTGCATCTTATTTGAGTCTCAAGTATAACTCCCAGTTCATGTGAAGACATTTGATAATTATGCTAAATGCTGTGGGTGGGTGGGTGTTATTTTTCATTAATATTTCGAGGGATAACATTGTTTTTCCCCAGAACCTATTTTACAATGATGTTAGATGGTCAGATGAACTGCTACTGCGTCTGTCTGAGGGTCCAGTTTGTTCGGCCGTCACTGGGGAAACTGAGAGCTTCAGTGCGTACAGCAGAATTTATTTCCACTGAGACAGTAACATACCTACACTGAGACTGTGCAGTGTGGAGTCACTCATTAAAATTAGCCAGACTTTCATTTTTGAGTTTCTAATTATTTTAAAATGTGACAGTTCCATACAAATGTGCTCATAATATGTTCTTTCATTAATCTAAATGAAAATCTTGCATGTTACACATATTCATCGATAATACCTTATTAGGAAGCAGAGAAAAAATTGTGAAACTTCTATGGAAACAGAAGTATTTTCAAGGTCACACAGTGAAGCCAATCATTGGAGCCAATTCCAGAGAGCATGTATTTGGTTATACTTATTTGACCAGTTTTAATTTGACCATTACAGTTTCCAATTCCAATAAGAGGCTACATTTTTCATTTTAATTTATGTCATCCTACCAGGCAGACCTGTTTGTCCAATAATGGCCTTTAATTGTCTCTATTATTGAAAATGGAAATATTCAGCATTCTTAAGGCAATGAGTCTTAATTTAAGTTTAAGTTTAAGTTATCTTTTGAAACTAATATGAATTTTTTAATCAACAGTTGCCTTCACTGTTTTCTAAATGATCTATCAAAATTCAAGAATGCAGTGCAACTCCAAACTTATTCACACCCTTGATGAAGATGAGCTAAAAAGGCTAAAAAAAATTTTTTTTAGTCTTTTACACCAATGCTTATAGTAATAATCCCCCAAAAAAAAAAAAAAAAAAAAGATGTGTCACAGTTATTCACACCCCTAATAATTATTTAAAATAAAAATCCAACAAAAATGTATCTGCATTAATGTGTTTTCTATAGTGTTTTATAAGATTGGTAGGCATATTACGGGGATCTTTGACCGTTCCTCATACAGAATCGCTCCAGACCCTTCAGATCCTCCAGTCCGCACATGTGGACTTCCCTCTTCAAGTTCCCCCGGTTCAAGTTGCAAATTTTAGATCAGGTTTAGGTCTGGAGACTGAGATGGCCATTGCAAAACAGTAATTTTGTGGCCAGTTCTTGGTTGTGATTTCTAGGCCTTTAAATCCCTAGCCTGTCTGGATATAGGGTGCCGATGTTAAAGGTGCTGGTGGAGCTAAAGTCATGCAGCCTGGGTCTCTGGTCAGAAAGAGTCCAAGATGTAATCTGTTAAAACTATATTATCTTCTATGGGCATGTTATCAGCATGCAGTTACACTTCACTGTGGATTGGGCATGCGTTTGTGCATGCATGTGTGTTCATGTGTTTGTGTTTGTATGTGTGTGTGTACACGTGTGTGTGTGTGTGTGTGCGTGCGTGCGTCCGTGTGTGCGTGTGTGCGTGTGTGTGTGTGTGTGTGTGTGTGTGTGTGTGTGTGTGTGTGTGTGTGTGTGTGTGTGTGTGTGTGTGTGTGTGTGCATTTGCTCAAATCATCTGATACCGTGGTTCCTGACGAAAAACAATGTGGAAACAATGTGGGTATGTTTGCACCAAAGTTAAAAGCGATTGTTTTCAGCGCTCCACGATATATTCGCTGCACCACCACATTACCGTTATTATCTAGACGTATCTATTGTTTAGTGTAATGTTGGGAAACTGGTGGATGTAATTTCTCAAAGGAAATGGATTTCATTGGGTAGGTCTGACAAGCACAGTATATGTCAGCATTTTATAACTGATAAACAAAACAAAAACAAAAAATAATAAAGGAGCAACCTCTACAGCAACATTTTAAGATTTAATTTCACTGCTGGTTCTGGCAGCTGCCAGAAGAAGTCTGAGGTAAAAGATGTTCTGCTTTATTGTGGGTGCAGCCAGGTGCAAGCTAGGTGACCGTGTTCTGTGTTTGGGTATATTTTTTGAGCACACCATTAGCAGTCATTAGCTTTTGCAGAAAATATAAAATTAATAAATGTTTACTTATTGCAGTTCAAGGGTTGTACCTTTCATTGGTTTGCCCTTTGAACACTTGTTTTTTTACTTTTCAAAAACTGTGTTTAAAAATAAACAAATGTGTTAATGTCAGTAATTTCGGTGAGTATTTAAATCAATCCACTTGCTGCACCACAGCCTGTACATTTCAACACAGCCATTTCCAATTAAAATTAAAAATATACTTCTCAGAACAAAATATTGTTTTGAAGCTATTTTAACTCTTGGGACCCTAGGGCTAGATTTATTTACAGATGTGACTGAAATATGCAGACAATCAGAAAATATTCACATTCATATCCAAAATATGCACCCCCTTGATAAAGATGAGGGGAAAAAGGCTGTATAAAATAAAGAATACAGGCAATAAGCCTGCTCTATTTTATACTAATACAATTTCCTCAGAGAAAAATATTAATATTTGAATCGCTCTGTATAAGTCATTTCCAATTAGGATGAAAGTGTCCAGTGAATAGGGTGGGACTACACACAGGAAGATTTACCGTCTTCAAAAACAAATAAATTGACGGATGGCAGGTTATTTCTCCTGCAAAATAGGACAACTGCCAGATGCCAGTTCACAAAATATGATAGAGATGGCGTAGAACTGGAGATGTGACACACAATTAAACACAACATTTTGACTGCCGTCGGAAGATTAAGTAGGAAGTCATTCTAACTTTTGTTTATTTGCAGTCATTTTCTAAGTGGCATGAGGGTTTCTACATGCAGATATCTCTGAGAAGTCACAGATGGGAAATTGTATATTCATTCGATGTATATTCATTTTATTTTTTATAAAGTAGTTATTAATTATGCAGTAAGAATGTCTAACAGCAGGGCCTTCCCGGGTGGCGTAATGTTAAGAGCCTCCAACTGGAATGCAAGTTGCCCACTGCAGCCGCTGTTTGAAACCCGGCTGTGTCAGTCCGGCTCTGGCATGCAATTGGCTGTCCTGACGCCCCAGAGGGAGGGGGGAGGGAGAGCTGGCACAAGCTCGTCGAGGAGCGGTAAGGCAACCTGGTAAACATAGCTGGTCGAGTCCAATCCCGGAGGAGGTTGGACTCGAGCCTCAAGGTATTAGCTTGTCCCGTGGGGGCAGGCGGCGAGTTTGTGGGGGAGGGTAAATCGAAAGAAATAGAGGGTATAATTGGGCACCAAATTGGGAAAAAAGGGGAAAAGATCTGAAACAAATTGAATTAAGAATGTCTAACAGCAGTGTGTCCTGAAGTACATATATATTTAAGTCTGCACATATAATGTATATTATTTAATGTTGTTTTTAGTATATTAACTGGAAGCTAAAATTTGTTTAAAAAAAGGTAAGAACGATTCTCAAACTTGATTAAGAACCATAAGTGGAAGAAATGTGTCTCTGCTTCCCCCCTAAGATTCAGAGCAAAAGAAATAACTGACAAAAGTAGCCATTAGCCTCGCCTGTTTTTCTCTGACAGTGAATTCTCCTTTTAAATGAGTCTCGCTCACACCATGACCCCCTGAATTAGCCATATACTGTAATTCTACAACAGATACTGTCACCCGGGAGAATGTTGATGGTTTAATTAAGTGTTTAAGCTCACACTGGCCATTGCCCATTGCACTGCACAGCTGCTGGGTCACTCTGAGGATTGATCACTGGACTATATATAGATGTTCAAACTCAGCAGCTCCGGCTCCTTCAAACCCCACAGAGTATAGTTCCGCTGTGTGAAAAAGAAAGTCTTAGGAGGTGCTTTTTATCTGCACAAATTTTAACTTTTTTGGGAAAGTCAAAACACATCAGAGATTCCTAGACATATGTTTTAAGAGTTTATGAAGCATTAAAAGATTAAGGAGTAGGGGCCAGATTATACAGCCTGCTCTACCCAGTAGAAAATGTCAGAGTTAGAGCTTGGAATTTGCTGAAATGCTCACTTGTATTTTAATTTCAGTCTCTCTTTTTTCCTGCCAGTTCTTGTACCTTATTTTTGGTTTGAAGATATGGCACTTTTATACTTTCATTATAGGGTCTTAAGCCAGCAATCTATGATTCTATGATCTTTCACTGTGATGATCTCATGATATGTAACTGTTATGAAATTTAAACGATTAAGCAATATTTTGCATCCTGTGGTTATGTTTACCAATTAAACTAGTGCAGTAGAACTTTTTTAATTTTTATGCTGTACATTTCATATTTATGTGCAGTGAGACTCGGATACCAGGAAGAATGTTTTGTTCTCAGAACAAAATATTGCTTTGAATATATCTAGACCCTGGGGCTAGATTTATTTACAGATTTGAATAATTTTACAGATGTGACTGAAATATGCAGACATGGGGTCAAAAAAAGTATATCCATTCATATCCAAAATATCCACCCCCTTGATAAAGATGAGGGGAAAACAGGCTCTATAAAATAAAGAATACAGGCATTCAGCTATATTGTATGCAAAAAAAAATGGGGAAATGATATTCTTTTATACTAATACAATTTCCTCAGAGAAAAAGATGAATATTGGAATCGCTCTGGATGAGAGTGATTAGAATATCAATTAATATTTTATTATTAATATCTTTTCCCAAAAAGATGTGCCACAATTATTCAAAGTCTTTTTTCGGTACTTTGTGCACCATTCCCTCGCAAGGATGACACTACGGAATTATCATATCATTTATAGTTATAGTGAGATATAGTGAGATTGGTGAACATATTGGTGGGGATCTTTGACCATTTGATCCATACGGAATCTTTCAAAATCCTTTAGATCCTCCAGTCAGTGCTTGTGAACTGCCCTCTTAAATACAAACCACAGATTTTTATCACAAAGCAAAAATACATAATTGCTACAATACATTTATGAAAGCAACAGGGTGACTACAGTAAAGGCTAGTAAAACTCTTAGGACCAGCGCCAGTGCGAGTTAAAACCAGTCCTTTGAGTCTAAGGTTGGGTTTTAAGATGAATTTAGGGTCAGGAATTCCTTTAGAGTTGAGGTCAATAGTTAATATCTGCCCTACATGTTTGAGGAAACTGTCTCAATTAAGTTTAAATTAGTTCTTCAATTCATTATTCCTGGCCCCATTGAACAAGTAATTACAATTATTCAATAATGCAGAATACCTGTTAAGAGGCTCATATGAATATAAATAACCTTCAGAAACACCTTTGCTTGTATTTTTCTGTTCCCATTCACAACCGCACAGATGGGACACACAGTCTCCATAGCTCATTCTGGGAATGTTAGGGTAAATCCTGGATGTCCCCTGAACATTACATTTAAGTCACAAGGAACACAGTCTTAGAATGTTAATTCAGCTTTATTAATTCAGTAAAAAAATAAAAATTGAATTGTGAATTTCTTGGGAAAATATGTTTTAACTGTGTTAAACAAATCTATCATTTCACCCGCATTTATAACGTTCTGAAAACATTATTTGATGTGTACCCTCCGCATATTTTCACCACTAAATGATAACCATCCGGAGACGTTTCCAATACGTGTATACACAACATGCATTGAACGCTTTGCTGTGACCTTCACAGAACTTTTTAGAACCAATATGTTCAAAGATGTTTGTGGAAGGTTCTAATCGTAACATTACCTCACAACCAAACTGGAATCTAACCGGAATGCCCCCAATGTTCTTGAAAGGTTCCTTGTTAATTGGGTTAACCAATACAGCAGAGACATACAAAGTACATTTACATTTTTACATTTTAAGCATTTAGCAGACGCTCTTATCCAGAGCGACTTACAAAGTGACATTAAACCCAGATTTATATTCAATTAAGAACTCAATAAAGCCAATCAATACTTCAGTTCAAATGAAAACCAGTAACGTGCATCCAGGACTATGGTTTGGAGACTTTGTGCTGGATGTAGGATTGTGGTTAAGGTAGAAACTGGTAAATTAAGTATAGCTTAAAAACTGTTATAGCTTAAAAAACGGAGTTACAATTTACATTTCTACTTAGGAAACCATAACAACAGCCACAACCTGAAATCCTGTAATCCTGGCAGATTGCAATGAATATTCCTGCCTTTTCACATTCAGACTAAAAAGGTTGGGCTTTGTGGAGTGAGTATATTAAGTTATGCGAACGTAGCTTCAAAGCTGTAGGCATAGGAGGAATGATTACATTTTTCACTTTCAGCGAACAATAACAATAACCTTAACCATATGTAATCCCATCTGATGACAATAGTCTTGGCATGCTTCAAACATAGACCAAAAAGATTTACACTCATTGTTCAGAGGTCAATCATCGGGTTATGGGGTTTAAAGGGAATGAGCGCATGACTGTCATCCGTACGTACACTGTATATTATCTCTGAGCAGCAAAGGTGTCTCAATACAGATAAAGTGGCCCACTCTCCTTCACGTATATACATTAAGCAAATTAAAATAATACGCTTTAATGCATCAGTGCTCCTGGGGTGAAGGACCATTCCGGGATGAGGGGGAAAAGCTTGGTGCACTCGGACACAACCCTGGAATACATTCATATTAGCATAACCGCAAAACAATATGGATGGTTGCAAGGAGAGGTCATTCAATGGGTTAGATGCACCATACAGCATTTAGGTCAGCTTTGTGATTTCATTACGGGATCAGGTTTGGAATGCGGTCACTGGCAGGGGCAGACGTATTGCCACGTGTATGAATATGTATGCCACTGAGCCAGGGGTGTCTTTTTTGTTTCCATATAGCCTGGTGGTTGAGGTTATTTAATCATAAGGCTCTTGTAATTTCCGTTGTTAAATTGAGTCCACTGTCAAGTGAGTGCAGTGAGTCCTTCTTCAAGGTCACCCGTCTTTTCGTCAGAGCGGCCCGTGTTGAAGTGTGAATGGAGAAAATATTTAAATAGGATAATTTCAGAGGTGAATATGAAAGCGGGGGTGTTGGTTCAGGGGTTAAACATTCTCTCGTTTGGAATGGGATTAAAGATAGCTCAGTTTCCCCTATAAGCTTTCCACTCATATTAAATGTGAATGTGAAATTGATGCATTTCATTACATTTATGTTTTATTAAGACCTGATTTCTTAATAATAAAACTATGTTTATAATGTAAGGCCAATAGTATGGCATAGGCCTACTGTCATATTTCATATCCAGCTGTAAAAAAGAAGAAGAAAAAAAAAAGAAGCCATTACATGACAAGCCAATCAATACAGGAGAGAGAGATCTGAGCCCCTGTCATTTTGCTTAAAGGGGTCTTACGGATGACGACACATGCAGTTGAAGGTCAAAGCCCTCCACTAGCTCTAAAGTACAGATCGGAGATTTGAGCATTAGGGTTACAGACTGGCCGATCGACCGAACAATGTATGAAATGGAAAGTATATGCAATTAAATATGATCAAGCTCCTTATTGTCACTGATGGCAAAACATGCTAGCGTGAAATGAAAATGAGCACTTTGCATTGATTTTTAAAAAAGTGAAAGTTCTATCAAAATTAGACAAAGGGGCAGGTTACAGAATTGTTACTATTGTTAAAGAATGCAATTTGGGGAGTTTGAAGTCAAGAGTTTGATATAGAGGGGGGAGAGAAAATAACAGACGACAAAAGAGCCCAGAGACAGTGGGTCTCTGAAAATGATCTGTTCTGCACGGGTCAGCTTTTCTTTGACCTGCACCCACCTGCGATGAAAAAACCACACCCACACTGT